>OZ038498.1:54414406-54491906 GCA_964036315.1 Acanthosepion esculentum
ACTATACGGTGGTTACTTTTCGAGCGAGCATTATCGAACAAGTACTATTAGTGCGAGTGTTATTCGAAGGCGTCTGACACCAGTATTGTTCAACGGCGTTACTATAGTTGTATCTACTACTACAAAGTCTCTACTACAACGAGCATTACGAAAGTGACAATGAGTATTCGTTGACATTACAAAAATGGCAACGAGTGTTCGCTGACATCACAAAAATAAGTAATACCGGATTTCTTTTAGAAACTTATAATAAATACTGGATTTTTTTATTATCAGCTTTCTTTTAGAAGCCTATAATTAATAAGGTATTTATTAAGAAACCTATAATTAATAAGGGATTTATTCGGGAGCTAATAATTAATAAGGGATTTAATAAGAAGCCTAGAATTATTACCAGATTTTATTTTTATAATTAATACGGATTGTACGGTGGCCATTAATGAGTTAAAGAAGCACAAGAATTTTCAGAACATTTATCATTCACTTTCTAATAAAACTTCGTCAATCACCCACGTCAAATGCTACTGTACTTTTGGCAAGCCTAAAAATAGATTTTCAACTCGTCTTTTTGTGATAGCTCCAAAATTCTTAGCTGGATTAAGGTCAAGTGAATTTCCTGATCCACTTGTTAGGTTCATTATTTCAGTAAACAACTCATTTTTTTTGTATCCCAAACACAGAACACACAATCGATTTATTCACTGATTGGTCAGCTTAAAAAAAAGCAAAAAACATACAAATATTGTGCACAGCACTTTACTCAGTGTGTCTGTAGTTATGGGAAAATAAATAAAAATTCTCTATCTTTTGTAGTGGTCCTCACAGGAGGAGGCGCGATATAACATGGCCTGGCGCCTCAATAAGGCATAGAGGTCACAAGAGGCCCACTAACATTTTAGAAATAAAGACGTTAATCTGACAGTTCAACAAGAGACCAGCACATGAGGATATTTAAAATTAATACTTAATTTTTTACGTATGTACAAAAATGTGCTTGGATTAAATGGTAGTGATTCAATTAAAGGAACACGAGCAAACAAAGAATCAAGTAATGGAGGAAGAATTAAGTAAGCTGAAGGGATACTGACCGACTAGAAGATCTAGATAATATATCTGTGACTAAATGTTAAAAGTAGTGTCCAAAGTTAAGTTGGCATGTAAGTCCACAGTTCGATAGTTCAGTTCAGTTGTCCAGTATTTAAACCAAGTGTACGGAATAGGTTGTTTGAAGTCTGGACGATATAGCCAAGGAGATAAAGTTCAATTTAAATGTTCGGTCCAGTCCAATGGTGAACCTTCTATAGTATTTTAACCTAAATGTACGGAGTAGGTTGTTTGAGTTTGGCGATATGCATGCAACACTTTCCTAAACCAGGTGGGTTAGGTTGACAGGAAAGCCGGAAGCAGGAACCTAGTGTAGGCGGAAGTTCAGGGCTGTTGTAAGCAGGCCCATTAACGCCGATCAACCAGGTGAGTTAGGTTGAGATAAAGATGCCAGAAGTGGGGAAAAATGAGTAGCCGGAAGTTCGAATCTGTTGTAAGCAAGTCCCTTGACACAGATCAACCAGGTGAGTTAGGTTGAAGTAAGGACCGGAAGTAATGAAGGCCAATTATACCGGAAGATATGGTCCGTAGTAACCGGAAGTAGTAAAGACCAGGAATGTCGAAAGATAGAGGTCCATGGTACCTGGAAGTAATAAAGGGCAAGAATGCTGGAAGTAAGAATGAATAGGAAATCCCAACTAGCGTCCAGTTAGCAAACAAAAATAAATGGGCACGTAAATCAATACATTACCCGTCCAAGCGCAGCGTTTCTCGGTTATATAAGGGAGTATAAACATTAACTGGTTCTGCAAAGTACTAAAAATCCCAAGAAATTAAATTCAGAGGTGCTACGACATATAAAAAGTATAAAAATGTTCACAAAGTGTATTCAGATTAAGTTCATACTACTGAAACAACTAAAAAGACATGAGGTCTATTATAAATCAAAATGAACTTAAATTGAAGGGGGTGGGTAACGCATTGAAGTAAAGGTCAAGGCCATGAAGATATATAACGTCTGCCCTTGATTACGTTAACGGAGTAGCGAAGGGCTACGATAATAAAAAATAGACGTATATTCAGAATCGCTAGGCCATGAACTCATATTTCGATAGATGCCTCCACTAATTCGCGATACCTAAGGTTTAAAAGGAATTTTTATAAATGAAAAATCTTTCTTGAAGTTTACATATTAGCTTTACTTGAAAGCTAAAGGACTAAATTTACTATTTCCAGTAAGCAAAATACTCTGATGTATTTCAAACAGAAATTATATTGATTGGAATCATTTTTCTTTTTCTAAAATAACTGATTTTTTAGTCGTCTTTCATCGCAATTAAAACATCTTCCTAAAATAAAATATACTTTTCTGAAACTTTACTTGAGGAATATTAGCAGATTTAAGATATAATTAATCTGATTTGGAAAGAATATTATATTATTTAGTGCAGTAAATACAGCTATCGATTGTTCCACTTCAAGTCGGTCGAAAATGTGAGGCCAAGAAGGCACAGTGAAACGCTCTACTTGGAGTCGAGCCTCAGCCATGCTGATTGGGGGTAGGGAAATTTTTCTGTGGTGGTTAAATGAGAGCAGCTTAGTTTTGGGAGTATTAAAATTTACAAACCATTTCCGGTTCAGTTAACCACTAATTGGATATCCTTTTCGAGAGCAGCGGCCAGATTAACTTTGTCAGCGCTGACGGATTTACTATTGAGACAGGGTTAGTAAATGGTAGAGTTATCTGCATAGATGCCTACTTGGGAACTGACGACATCAGGAAGGTCACTGATGAAGATCAGAAACAGTGTAGGACCCAGTATAGAGCTTTGGGGGATACCCACGTTCGTGTGAAAGGATCTGGAAGCGAGCCCGTTCAGGACGACCTTCATTTCACGATTTGATAAGAATGATTGGATTAACTCAAATAATTGTCCTGTAATACCGTAGCCCTGAAGCTTACGTAGAAGACCAGCATGCTAAACTCTGTCAAACGCCTTCGAGATATCTAGAGCTCGAGCTTCGCCGTTATTATCAAGAGTTTGATATACATATTCAGTTATGGCCGTAAGCAGATCAGAGGTAGACCGGGCAAAACGGAAGCCATATTGTTTGTCAGAGAGTAGGCCGTGAGAGGTAAGATGCTTAACCACTTCAGCACTGATTAAAGCCTCGAATACTTTGCCGACAAACGGTAGGATACTGATAGGGCGGTAGTTAGAGGGATCAGACGGTTCTCTGTAGTTCCCGTTTTTAGAACTCTAGACGAGGACTTTCAACAAGCTGGAAAGCAGGAAACAACGCGGCAATAGTTGTATAGTTTGGAGAGAACTGGAGCAGGTTCGGGAGTACATTTCTTAGGACGATGGCTGGTATCCCGTCACCTCCACTTGCCTTAAGAGAGTCCAATTTGTAAATGATGTCCGAGACCAGTGATGGAGTTATACCCATATTATGCAGTAAGGCCTCTGTTCTAGGGGTGGGGAATCAGGTGTGTATACTCCAGATGAGTCAAGCGTTAAGTTGGATGAGAATTTCCGAGCAAAGCATTCAACCTTATCTGCTGTAATTATCAGGACTTCGAGTTGATTAAATAGGGGAGAGAGTGAGGATTTTCTGTTGTTCAGCACACTCTTGCAGAGCAGCCAATAGTCTGTATGTGCTTTTGTTGACTATCCAAGAACACAAGTATCTTTACAGAAAGATACCTAAAAAGATTCTGAAGTAAACAAAAGAGGTACCATATGTTTCTGTTTTTTTTTTGTTTTCTTAAATAAGGTCTCTTAAAATTATGTATATCAATGTCAAATTTTAAAGGTGGAGTTTATATAAACGACAGGCCCCAGGCCGACAGATAGGCAGAAAATCGGCCGACAAGGAGTCATCACACACATACCCGCCTTTCGTTGGCCAGAGCAAAAACATCGACATTACTTTAGCGTTTGCAACTAGAATTTCCAAATCATCATTCCTGCATTAGAAAACTTTATTTTGGCAGAGTAGATAATAGACACATTTTATTCAATCAATTTTTTTATTATTTATATTCAATAAACCTGTTGTTAGAGTTATCAACAGTGTGTTTATTAAAGGAGATTTTAGTCCAGATGTCATGACATGTAAAGAGACAAAACTTTACCACGGCCACAGGTGGGAATTACGCAATCTTGTCTCTGGTACACAACGCACATAGGGGGTTCACACTAGACTTCGCCGTCAATCCCAATATCGTAGGGTTTGGGGAAATCCGAATCAGCCCTATCGAGACGACACACCAGTCCCAACTGAGGACGGAAAAGACAACCAAATGACCCGTATGTTCGGTATTACTCAACAAAGCTAGCAGAGCTAGCGACTGAAAGGAAAAAGAGACAGAGATCTAAGCCAGGGGGGTGTGGTGCTGATAGGTGTTGTTAGACCGTATCATCAATATAAAAGGGTTTTCAGCGAACGTTGATTAACCTTCAACGTTCGCTGAAAACCCTTTTGGGACTGTGTTAACGTTTTCTCGAGTTACAATAGCAGAAAACATTACTGTATATATGAAGACATATATTTAATTTGCTATTTAAGCATTAATTAAAAAATTATTTAAATAATAAATAAATAAAAACGGAATGTGCTTACATTTTCAAAAACGTCGATAAAACGAATTACCCGAAACGACCAAAAAGTTCAGTGATTCTGGAAGTGAAATTGTTACATTATTATTGACACTCGGTCGAAAGAGAAAAGAAAAGAAGGAAGAAAAAAATGAGAGAATATAAGAAAATAATGAAAAGGAGAAATAACCACCATATTCGTCACATACGCATATACACACGCACACACGCGTACACAATTAGGCAGACACATTCCTACACACACACAAAAAGAGAAAAAAAATCAACCTAATACCAACAAATAGTGCATAAATAACCTTTTAACTTAGTATAAACATATCGAAAATGAGAAAATCTGCAGCCAATTACTGAAGCCTCTTGCGAAAAGGTTCATCTACGAAACTCTGGAGTCGAGGTGCTGAATATAACATCAATCAGTTAAGTGACAATGTTTACACTATTTATATTAGGACTATTGTCTTCATCTTTGTTATTGTTATCACAACGTTTCGGCTGTTGTGCCCTCCGACCTTCCTCAGGTGTATGTCGATCTGGGTAACCTACAGGAAATTTGAACTGAACACTTTATTTAATCTACGACAGTAAACTGTTCTCGTTTCACTGCTCATGTCTGAGAATATCATCTAACACCACCAAAGATGAAGAGAATAGTCCGAATATAAATATTGTAGTCCCTGAAATTCAAACAAAATTAGCTAAGTGACAAATTTAATATTTATATTAATCCTAATCTCACCTCAAACAAGGTGATAAAACCATTGGGGCACAAGGGGGTTACTGAGAGTGAAAGAGCCTGAGAAAGAAAAAAACATTATTAAAGAGAGAGAACAATAAAAGAACTGGAGACAGATGATGACAATTGACATTGCATTTAAATTTTTGAAGATCAAAGTTGACTTGAAAGCAAGAAACCGGAAGTTATTTTCACAAGCGAGAAGTGCGAGAGAATAAACTGTTAGCACAGAAATTGTGATTCCATCTAGCACTTTCAACTGTAAAATGTTGAGACCTAACTGTCAGTCTAGTACTGTGCTTAAAAATCTCTATAAAAAGCAAGCTAGCAGTATAGCTGAATATAAAGCCAGAAATCACAATAGCAAAAATATCTTACTTGATTGCAGTCATGAAAAATTGCAAGAGAAAATAATAGCAGAAGGTGTTTTATAAAAAGCAAGCTACCTCAAAAGTTGAATAGAAACCATAACACAATTTTATCATTACCATTATTATTTCAGTTACACTGTAGGCTAAAAGTGTGAGATATCCTTCTGGTTTAATAATTAGTAGGTTTCCCACTATACTTAGTTTATTTAACTCCTACTAAGCTCGGATGCTGAAACTATTTAACCTATTAGTGCATGGCATCCATTTTTTAGAGAATGATGGGACCTAAAATTTAAAATCTGCCAACCAAAGATCACCATTAGCCAGCAAGGCAAATTAGGCAAAAAAGCTAAAATTTAAAGAAAACTCTATACATTTATGGGTTAATTTTGTTATTATTACTATTGAATATATGATGAAATTGAACAGGAAGTGTCCCAAAGTGAGCTAGTAAATTTCTACACTATTTACATTATTCGGACTATTCTCCTCATCTTTGTCGCCATATTTATTACAACGTTTCGACCGTTGTACGCTCCAGCCTTCTTCAGGTGGCTGGAATGTCAAACTAAACTGCAGCCATGAAAAATTTATTTCGCTCACTGGGGTAGACTGTTCTAGTTCCACGTGCCAGAACCCAAAGAGTGTGAGTTCACTACCCGGTTAAGGCAGTGGAGAACTTGGAGAGGGGAATTAACAGGAGATAACTGATAACTGACATCCATTAAAACATGGCACATTGCTTAGATGTGGCACAAGGCCGAAAGTATGGGGTACTCAATGAGGATCGAACTCACTATTCAGTCGTATCTGTTTTAGCGAGACAAGCTTGCTAACCATTACACTACGCCGAGGTACCCAAAGTGGTATATGTTATATAGGAATAGCATATCGCTGCCGACACTTGTGTTTGAACATAGATCGCCAGTGAACAAACACAGATGATCTCAGTATTGAACTAATTAGGAAACACATATATCTCGTGGTATCTTATATGTGTTCACTTTTCCTAGTCTATCCTCTATACTATACGGATCGTTATTTCTCCTCTACCTTCTATTACTATTGCGACCGCTATTCTCTACTCTATTCACTATACTAAAGAGTATTATTCGAAGACGTTTGACACCAGTATTGTTCACCGGCGTATTATAATTAATATCTGCGATTAGAAAGTGTCCTACTATGTTGGCATTGACGGAGTGGCAAGCAAGGTTCGTTTTGACGACACAACAATGTACAGCAAACAACATGGAAACACCTGAATGTATTCTAACAGATATTGCTATTTCAGCAAACAGTACAGACTGTCAACACAATGTATTGTAATAATTTCGCTTGTTTTCAATGTTTTGTTACTAATAACGATTTTTTATGCATAGCCGATAAAGGCTCATCCGACGTGCTAACCTCCTGGTTCAAGCATTCGGTTGGTCATCTCTTATTCACAATATGGCTTTATTAGGCACAGGCTAGTTCTTTTGGTACATTTTAAAATAAATAAATTTGTCTTATGCGAAGGCAAATACGGTGTAACTTATTGCGGATGCAGGTGAGAATTTTAATGATGAATTGGCTGAGAAGTTTCAAAGAAACGACTTCAAGAACTCAGAAGAAATGGATTCAATGTGTAGAAGAATTTTAGACATATACATAGGAATTAAATCTTATATATATATATTTTTTTCAGCCAATAAAATCCTATCAGAAATTTTGTTTGATAAGCAATAATTACTAGGGAAAATACCGCCAAAATACTTGGCGGGCGTGGTTGTATACCTACCACATGTTATTTTTGCACCATTTAGAAAATAACAATAATAACTCCTTTCACTGCATCCACAAATTCGAGAAAAGATTTTCGCGAGACAGTGTGAGATTATTTTCTAACCAATGAAAACCTGGTATTCAAAAATTTCACAATTTATGAAATTCGATTTTGGATCACTCTCACGGATATAAAAATAGAAGCATACAGTTTATCGAGGCTCACAACAATTCCGGAAGCCAGTTTGATTCACACGTACATGCACGCACACACGCACGTAGTGGAAGAGATGAGCTAGTAGCCGCCGACTACGGCCTTGTCCACGCACTGATCGCCACAAAAAAAGTCTGTCCACACATCTCACCGCGAACTACGTGTACTTAATTACTTTATAAAACAAGATTCACTGCAAAGGGAATTGAATATTTTGTTGCTATTGTATATTTCTGAAAGGAATATTTAAATGTTATTTCAACTGACGTTCTGCTTCTACTTTTTCCTCCCGAAAATAACCATTTATATATTTTATTTAAAAAATGTGATGTTATTGTTGTTAAATGTTTTGGTAGACAGATCCCAACATATATTCATTTACAGGTTCACCCTGTAGAAGGCCCCGGGCCACTCGTGACAGAGTGTTACGTTAAGCGGTAGCTTATATGGATAGGAGGGGAAGGTAACGGTTAACTCTAGACTTGAACAGGTTAAGATTGTAGTGTTCAGGGAAACATCCCCTTGAGAGTCTGTTCCACAGGGCTTCGCAGGAAGAAGCTGTTTGAGTGGAACTTACTTCTCGTTGATGGCATACGAAGTAAATCAGTTATGGTTAAACTTAGAGGAATCAAGGAATGTAGTTCGTCTGAGCCCTTTCAATGGAAGGAACGACAGAGCAGTGAGAAACTCGCCACACCCCGCCTGTGAGAGAGAGGTTGGAGGATGGAAAATAATTCTTCTCCAACAAGGACTCGGGGACGACGCTTTTGAACTCTATCAAGACTGGAAAGTAAAGTCTGGGCAGCTCCCGCCCAAATATGGCAACAGTACTCCATTTTGAGCCTGTCCTGGTTCTTATAAGGGTAGAGGTTAGCTTGACGAGTCAGGCCCTTTCCTGGAGCGGTACAGGATAAAAAAATGAGTAAATATAAGAATCTTGAAACTGAAACAGAAAAGTTTTAGTGCCTTAAAATGATTATTTTCCATGGAAGAAATGACAGAGCAGTGAGAGACTCGCCACATCCCGCCTGTGAGAGAGAGGTTGGAGGTTGTAAAATAATTCTTCTCCAACAGGGATTCGAAGGCGCTTTTGAACTCCATTAAGACGGAAATGTACAGAATAACAAAATGATAGAAAGAAAATCATATTATTATGAGTACAGCTTATCGAGAGATTGTGTCATCATAGACAAAGCATATAAATGGACATCTCCAACCTTCACTAATGGGGCAATGTGTGTATTTTTCAATTTTGTTTTATTCAAATGAGCATTATTATAAAACTCTTCTGACTGTAATTTTGTAGGAAAGCATCTCGAAATTTGCTCTTTAAATTCTGTGAACTTTACTTTTCGGAACAGTAGAAATTATACAAAGGTTATTTGAATTACTAAAGTCAGCACATTATGAAAACATAAATAAGGTATTTGTTAAAATAGGATAGGGAAGAGGTGCTATAGGATTGAAATGGGTGAGGTTGCTATTGGTCACCAATTTGCAGCGATGGGAGTTACTACTTGTTACAGCTGAGGTGAAAAACTTTCGAAAGAAATGAATTCAACATTTTTCAAAGGAAAATTTCTCAAAGGAATAGAACAGGATAAATTAAATAAATTTCCACGCGCGGGGGAATTTTACACATATATTCTTGAATAAAGAATTAAAAAAATAAGAATAAAAAAGAATTCAAAGAAGAGATAATATATACGTGTGTGTACACAGGCAGTTGAAAAAAGGAGAAAAACGTTTGCATGCTTTTTGTTAGAAAATATTAGTGTGTGTGTGTGTGTGTGTGTGTGTGTGTGTGTGTGTGTGTGTGTGTGTGTGTACGCGCGATGCGCCACGTGACTGGCTAAAATTAGGACAGAGGGAAGCTCTGTTGATTTCGCTACAAGATCCCGGAACAAAAGAAAAAAAGGATATTGTCCCCGCCCTTTTATTGTCCTGAACAGCGTCACCTTACGGACGTTTTGGCAGACAAGGTGGGATAAAAACCACACTACGTGACCTAGATAATTATATTTCTATACCTGCTTGTTTCTTTATATTTTATTCTTTTATATGTTTTCTGTATATTGTTCACCCCACTGGCTGGCCCTGATATTTTTTAACCTTAGAATTAAGAAATTTGCCATAAAAAAAAAAAACATTATAAAGTGAAAATGTTACGTTTCGTGCCGTCTCTGGCGTCAGTTCTTCAGGCCCCAACGCTGCATCATATACTTCATCAACAACGGACAATTTCCCTTCTTTATTTTATTTTAACTTGCTTTAGTTTATGAGGGGCAGTAGTTGTAGCATCGTTTTTCTGATGAAGCGAGCTGGAGATGGTCGAAAGGACATAGGCCAACTGGTTGGCCAAAATCTCATCGCCACATGCTGGCTTGGCCCACTACGGAATTTTGAACCTTCTAATTCTTCCAGCCGTCTTATTGTCTTCGTACCTTTTCGGTCTTATCTCAAAACTTAAACAAAGGCAACCCATCACAGTCAGAATTCCACGCCTACGAGTTTCAAACCACCCCAACTCAATACGTTTGCTCAGACTTCTGATCAAAGGCTTGCCATTCTGGGTCAGCCTACGCATTATCTAACAAAACGTATAATTATATTAAATGAAAAGCGAAATAATATTTTTTTAAGGTTAATTTATGATTATTTTAATTTTAAAAAAATTTTCTTTAGATATTTAAAAAAAATAACTGCGCAATGCCTGAGCAGATGTGGTGGGGTGGTTTGAACTTCTTAAGAAGACAGAATGCATGATTGTTAGCAAAAGAATGAGCCCAAAATACAAATTACAAATTGGGGATACCAAAATCAAACAAGTACAAAAATTTAAATATCTTGGAAGTGTTTTTTATAGAGGACGGAAACTTCGACACTGAATTTCGAAAGGAGCTTTGGGAGATCCAAAGATGCTTTCCATAAGTTAAGCATAGTATTAAGAAACCCAAAAAATTCGTTAGAAACAAAGAAAGGATACTGAACTGTTGCGTGATATCTGTCCTCTTATATGGCAGAGAATGCTGAACAATCAGAGTAAACAAACAGTAAAATATTTGTTAAGGAGAAAAACTAGCTATGGCAATGTATCAGGTCATCCCATAAGTTCTGTCCGAATTTTGAATAAAGAAAACAAGTGACCAAATGTTACATTTAATTACAGATTCAATCAACAATGTATTTTCCCTGATTATCTATGACTTCCTTCCATCTATTAACAAGCTTACTAATTCCATTACTGTAAAATTCTTTTGGCTTTGATTCGAAGAACTCACAAATGTCAGTTTTAACCTCTTCCTGTGTTACAAAAGCTGTTTCTTCCAAATGATTCTGTAATCTACGAAACAAATGGTAGTCTGAAGGAGCAAGATCGGGAGAATAAGGTGGATGAGGAATTTTCTCCCAAGTTCTTTGATCTTTTATGACGTGATTCTTGCTGCGTGTGGTCGCGCATTGTCCTGATGAAACATCACCCGTTTTCGATTCACTAGAGCAGCACTTTTTCCCCCTCAAAGCTTGGTTCAAACGCTCTAATTGCTGACAGTATATTTGAGCATTAATTGTTGCATTAGGTGGTAAGAATTCAAAGTGGATTATTCCTTGGCAATCCCACCAGATTGAAAGAAGAACCTTTTGCCCATGAAGTTCGTTGATTTGCTGAACAAACCTTTTGAGGAGACCGTAGTGGTCGAAACCGCGGTAGTGTTCTGGTCAGCATTCCTTTATATATATATATATATATATATATATATATATATATATATATATATATATATATGTGTGTGTGTGTGTGTGTATGTGTGTATGTATGCATGTATGTATGTATGTGTGTGTGTGTAAGTGAATATACCTGATCATGTAGCCTGATGATTGCATTTATCATGAAACAGTCTGTCGCCTCTGAGTGTTGACTTCAATGTTCAAGTTTATATTTACATACGCTCTGTCTCTGATAGTGAGCACTTTATTCCACAAATATAGCATACCTTAAAACTACACACACACACACACACACACACACACACACATACATACATACATATATATATATATATATATATATATATATATATATATATATATATATATATATATATATACACACACACACTACAGATGATGAAAAGTTTGAGGCCACCCCTGGTAATTTTTTTTAAAAATTGGCTCCAAAAGTAGTTGTTTTGTACTTTAAATAAAAGAAAATTATTATATATGTTTAACAAAAAGTCAGACATGATTTTTATTAGAAATTTTATTATGATAAAATAAAAAAAGCATTTTATGATTAAATTGTGTTTTCCTCAAAATATCCTCCTTTAGCCTTCATTACTGCAGCACAAATTTTCTCAAAGTGTCATTTTGATAATTGATTTCATTCTTTTTTCGATGACAGCTCTTTTTCATTTTTTTTTTTTTTTTTTTCACTCTTCTGTCCAGTTCATCGCTTGCTAATTCTGGAAGTTCTTCAAATTTTTGAACTGTAGTGTATACCTTTACAGTGCACGTACCTTTACGCCCAAACAGTTACTTCTATCTACTGACCTGTATTATTTAATTCAAATCTTTCTCTTTATGCGCGTGTGACGAGATTACCACCTTGTCGTCTATTGAACCGTGTCATTCATTACAAATAACTACAAGGCTAGGAAAGTAGCCGACATTAATCTGAATAAAACATTTAAACCATTCATCGCTTCTTTAGCGTCTTGTCTTTTAGGCACAGAATTAATTATCTCCAGTCCTAGATGCCAGCAGCCTCTCTCCCTCGTGAGAGAGTAAGGATAATCACTGGTGACTGCGATGTTCCATAGAGGGGAAAAACCGAGACGGCTGAGCTATTTTGGGCTTCTTGTCCCATATAGGCATAGGACTCTCGCTTTTAACTCGGCCTTGGAAAAACATTCCGTTCGAGCGGACGTTCATTTAAATATCATCGCTTCGTCTGATTGCTTTTTTTTTTTTTTGGTTATGTTTTTTACAGCTTATCAACCCTTTGTTGGTTATTTAACACCAAAACATTTTTGATTGTGAGAATAATTCTTCTTTTTTGCGAATGAATATTGCATTATTAACAATTTTTTTTTATAATAACAATGATTTTTCCAAATACAAGTTCTTCTGTTTAACCCACAGCTGGGAGAGGAGATGGATTCATAGCTTACACAAAGCTTTTTTTACACGTAAGTAAATCTAACGAACTCGACTAGAATTCGAACTAGGTACTGCGATTTTTCATTTCTACCGCTATTGATTATACCATCCGCACATCCACTTTAGTCTTTGAGGTAAAAATGAATTGTCCAATCCAGATATCTTGTCTCCTCGAGCAGTACTTATCCTTCGGAAAGGGACTAGAGTGAGGCGTCCTTCAAAAAGGGGAAATGCCGAGCGAATTTTCTTACAGTGATGTTCAACCTGCACATGGCTCAAGAGCCTCTTAAGGTAGAGGGTTAGCACTGTTTATGGAGATATGTGGGGAAGATAACGGTTGACTCTAGACTTGAACAAGTTAAGATTGTAGTGATCGCAGAAGCATCCACTTGAGAGTTGGTTTCAATCAGAGGAAAGTGACCTATCTACTGGTGCGACTTATCTACTGGTGCGACCTATCTACCGGTGAGAACAATACATTATTTTTTTACAGACAATTAATCATAGTAACGAACATAATAAATGTGATTCAAACTGCTACAAACATACGATAAACATTTTTTGGCGTGTCATTCTCTAACTAAAAATGAAAAACTAATAAAAATATAAATCATCGTCATATAATTCCTGCAGATAATAAAAAATCGCCTCAAAGTCAGATACTCTTGGTAACCTAGTAGATAGGTCGCACCCTTAGTTTGGGGTTGTCAAAGTGGGTATTTGACAGGTTGCACTATAATCTGGGGAGTTGCATGGCCCTTTTTTGATGTAAATATAACTAATATTTGTTAAATAATTTCAAATATTTACTTTTTCATTTCAAAACTTTGCTTACATATGTTAAAGCAAAAGAAAAGTGGTTGGTTGTAATTACGTGGTATTTACTTATCGAGTGTGGGGCTACTCGGTTTAGACAAAAATTTGGATACCGGTAATCGCTTCAGTCCTAAAATCACTTGGAAATGATGATCTTTCGTCGTAAAACAGATAATAAATAGTTAATATGAGCTGTGCAGATCGAGCGCTTTTATTCGATGTTTGACGCGGTACTGTTGGAAAAGGCGATTGTGTAAAATCAAAATGCCGGGAAAAATTCATTTTCTCCCTTGCTCTCTTTTATGCTCGAGCGAGCCCAGGTTACTCGCCTGGACTATTCGTACGACACAGTCTACTTCAGATTCTCTATGATATCGAGTGGATAGTTCGCGCCCTTTATTTTTATCGAAATTTTGGTGAAAAAAAAAAGTGCGGCCTATCCACCAGTATATACAGTGCGCGTTGTTCTGAAGTAAAAAGGGAAAAGAAATAGAATCTTTCAAAAATCGTGCTGTTATTATATCCAACATATTAAATAAACACTAATAATAATAATGGCTTTTGATGAACACATAAAATTATTTTTTACAGAAAATTAATAGTAACGAACATAATAAATGTCATTCAAACTGCTACAGACATACGATAAACATTTTTCGGCGTGTCATTCTCTAATTAAAAATGAAAAACTAATAAAAATATAAATCATCGTTATATAATTCCTGCAGATAATAAAAATCGCCTCAAAATCAACATATGCTTTTTCTTCTTCTATGTGCCATGTTCTTTCAGGACGTTAGCGATTATGGCTCTCTACAATTTCCTGTCCTTTGTAGCACATTTGACTTTTTTGTTATCTCCCCGAAATCTTGTCCCGCCATCCATTCACTCAAACTCGCCAGGTAGGTTATGCGTTGTTTTTCCTCTGTCTCTCTTGCCTTCTATATATCATGTGAGTATCAAATTTTCTAAGCCCTCTTTCCTCATTATGTGTTCTAGAAATTTCAACTATCTCTTCCTGATGTTAAGTATAAGTGACCTTTTTGTTTCTATTTTCTCTAAAACTTCGTCGTTACTCGTACGTTCGATTGGGAGAGCCGAGTTCCAATTCCAGTTGGGTACGTTCTTTTCACTTACGCGCAAATACCCTTAGAGTTCCAATTCCAGTTGGGTACGTTCTTTTCACTTACGCGCAAATACCCTTAGAGTTCCAATTCCAGTTGGGTACGTTCTTTTCACTTACGCGCAAATACCCTTAGAGTTCCAATTCCAGTTGGGTACGTTCTTTTCACTTACGCGCAAATACCCTTAGAGTTCCAATTCCAGTTGGGTACGTTCTTTTCACTTACGCGCAAATACCCTTAGAGTTCCAATTCCAGTTGGGTACGTTCTTTTCACTTACGCGCAAATACCCTTAGAGTTCCAATTCCAGTTGGGTACGTTCTTTTCACTTACGCGCAAATACCCTTAGAGTTCCAATTCCAGTTGGGTACGTTCTTTTCACTTACGCGCAAATACCCTTAGAGTTCCAATTCCAGTTGGGTACGTTCTTTTCACTTACGCGCAAATACCCTTAGAGTTCCAATTCCAGTTGGGTACGTTCTTTTCACTTACGCGCAAATACCCTTAGGTAAAGTTTGAAACCACCTCTTCTCCCTCAGCTAATTAGTAAGACTTGTATCACTATCTAAAAAATTACTATCTAAAAAAAAAAAATTCTTATAATGTAAAAATATTTTCTGGTTTTAAATAACCTGCAATGGGTTGATAAGCCGTAGAAAACGAATCAATCAAACAATCAATGAACATGTCCGGTCCATGGTATCCTCAGCATCCTTCTGTAGAATCACATTTCTATTACCTCAAGTCTCTTCTCCGTCTCTAATTCACTGCCATATAGAAGGAGCGATATTACATAACAATTCAAAACTTTTTTTCTTAGTTTCTAATGAAATTTTCGATTTTCTTTTTAAATACTTTGCTTAACTTTCGGAAGGCATCTTTCGCTATCCCAATGCTCCACCGGATTTCGGTGTCACATTGTTAAAGGAATTTCTAGATATTTAAATTTTTGCATTTGTTTAATTTTGGTATTTCCAATTTGTAATTTGCATGTTGGCAACCAAACATTCTGTCTTCTTACAATTGATACTTAGTCCTTTCTTCTCGCTTTCCTATACTTGGCCTTTTCCTCTTTCTGACAACCACACATTCTGTCTTCTTACAATTGATACTTAGTCCTTTCTTCTCGCTTTCCTATACTTGGCCTTTTCCTCTTTCTGACAACCACACATTCTCTCTTCTTACAATTGATACTTCGTCCTTTCTTCTCGCTTTCCTTTACTTGGCCTTTTCCTCGTGCTGACAACCATACATTCTGTCGTCTTACAATTGATACTTAGTCCTTTCTTCTCGCTTTCCTTTACTACCTTCTGTAGGAGTTCCTACAGTTCCATTTTGCTTCTGTTATCAACACTGTGCCATATGTATATCTAATGCTGTTAAAATTGTGGTCACCAACAGTAAATCCTGCTAAGGCTTCGGATTCTCTCAGAATTGTTTCACTGTAAATATTGAATAAGTCTGGTGAGAAGACACACCCTTGTCTTATGCCCGCTTCTATTTTTGCATATTTACTGATTTCATTTTCGATCCGCATGCAGGCAGTTTACTGTCAGTATAAAATATGTATCATTTTAATATCTTTCCCAAATAAATCAAACTTACCTGCCTGTTCAACAGTTCCTTGTGCCTAGCTAAAAGCTTTTGCATAAACCCTTTTACTTGACCTAAAGCCAAATTTAAATCTGCAAACACTAAAGAATATTTCTCAGGGATCGTTTTGGCTTACGACCATATCGCGTTGAACCACCGGTTCTCGTACGAACACCGAAGTTAAGCAACGTCAAACCTGGTCAGTACCTCGATAGGTGACCGCTTCGGAGTAGCAAGTGCTGTAAGCTTGGGTGTGCGGATCATGTAATGGATAACAGCTCGGAATTGGAAATCGGAGAGCCGAGTTCCAATTCCTGTCGCGTTCACTAACGTGCAAATACCCTTGGGAAAGGTATGAATCCATATCTTCTCCCCCAGCTATGGGTTAAATAGTAGGATTTGCATAAAAAAACCCATTATTATCTCCAAAAAATTGTTACGATTTCAAAAAAATCTTCTGGTTATTTAAACCTTGGTCCCTACGAACTGTACACATTGGTCCCCTACGAACTTGGTCTCTTTTGTAATGTCAACGAATACTCGTTCTCACTTTCGTAATGCTCGTTGTAGTAGAGACTTTGTAATCGCAGATACAACTATAGTAGGCCGTTAAAAAATACTGGTGTCAGACGCCTTCGAATATCACTCGCACTAATAGTACTTGCTCGATAATACTCGCTCGAATAGTAACCACCGAATAGTGATCCGAATAGAGAAATGGTATAGTGAATAGAGTAGAGAATAACGGCCAGTATAGTAATAGAGGATAGACTAGCAATCCGAATAGTAATAGAGGATAGAATAGAAATAGCGATCAATTAGACGCCAAGCTACTTTCTAATGCGTTTCCTCTATGGTCACGTGGTCTACTTAATTCAATAATGGGATCACCTGTGTTTACTCCCTGGCGATCTATGTTCAAACTGAAGTGTCGGCAACGACACTTTATTCTTATATAACAGTCCCCTACAAAGTATACACTTACAATGAATCGGAGATATTTGTACTTGAAAAGTTGTTTAATTGGATACTTTTCTACACATCTGCCATCGAGAATATTTCGTTTATTTTTTTTTCCCGTTCAATCACTTCTAAATTTCTGAATATTTGTCCCTGGTATCATGTCTGGGTGCCTCAGGTGAAGGTATGTCAAGGGAGTAATATCTTAAGCATTCATATTTTTTCTTCTTTTGAAATGTTCCTATTGAACCTGGACCCTAATTGTTATATGCTGTACCTATAATCACTAATGGGCATGTCCCAATCCTCGTAAATACGTTGCACACTATTGTAAGTGGGGGTAATATGCAGTCTAAGTAGTCCACCACTAGCAGTGGTTTACCTACTTCACACCGCTGGCGAGTATTGTATTTTGTTGATGTTATAAAGATTACCATTTCATTTCCAACCTCCGTTTTGGTTATTCCTCATTCAGTAACCTTTCCTAGGTGTAAACATACACCCATGGATTTCTTTTGCACTAGTGCATATATATCCCTGTCGAAAAAAATACTGCGACCAGCCTTACAGCTCTGCAACGCCATCTGTGTGTAACTGCTTCCCTCCTATAAAAAGTAAGTTCCACACAGCTTCTTACCCAGAACTGTTAATTTGTGGAACAAACTCCCGGGAGAATACTTTCCCGACAACTTATTATATACCGTACCTATGAACACTAATGGGTATGTCCCAATCCTCGTAAATACGTTGCACACTATTGTAAGTAGGGGTAATATGCAGTCTAAGTAGTTCACCACTAGCAGTGGTTTACCTACGTCACTCCGCTGGCGAGTATTGTATTTTGTTAATGTTATAAAGATTACCATTCCATTTCCAACCTCCGTTTTGGTTATTCCTTATTCAGTAACTATTCCTAGGTTACAACACTAAACCTTTGAAAAACTGCACCCACCATCGTCCTAATGACACCCTGTCCACCCCGTATTTAGCAATTAGATGTTCCCATTAATGATTTTCATTTAATTTACAAAAATTCCATTATAGAATTATCTTTTAATTGTCCAACGGTATTTCTGAAAATCAATTCAGTCCAAGCAAGACGATAATTCTACTAAAACGTAAGAAGTTACTGGGTATGAAAGAGAATGACAAGACTTTAGAAGGGACCGGAAATCCAATCCTAAACAGGAAACATGGTATAAGCCTCTACTCCTGTTCGAAAAACCAGGCAGGGTGAGCTAGGCGATAGGCGAAATTTGAGAAATTGTTATCATTAAAATATTTTAGACGGGGAATGAAAAACACAGATTATATACGAGGGTCATTCAATAAATAAGGTGAATTTTTCGGTATAAGGACTTCTAATACAGATAGAAGCTTACTCTTATTTATTTATTTATTTATTTTTGTTTTACTTCTTTTTCACATGGATTTAATTTCTTTTGCAGATTAAAAAAAACTTTGGGAGTTTTGGCGATTAACAAAGATGGCCGACCAAGAAGCATGCTCCAGGATTGAACAGCGGTCAGTTATCAAGGTTTTGGTTGCTGAAGGGTGCAAACCAGTTGAAATTCATAAGAGAATGTCAACTGTGTATAGTGCCACATGTTTCAGCCAAAAAATCTCTACAAGTGGGCTAAATTGTTTAAAGAAGGACGGATAGTGTTGAAGATGAAGACAGGCCTGAGAGGCCTAGAGAAGTGAGGTCTCCTGAGATGATCGAATCAGTCAATGACCTCATTCAGTCTGACAGAAGGGTGACAGTGGATGACATTGCAAGGACTTTGAGCTTATCTGTTGGGACAAACGCAGGGGTCATCAGTCAGAAGGAGTCATCTTCCATTATGACAATGCAAGGCCTCACACAGCAGCCCAAACGGTGCAGACCATCAACGAGCTGGGCTGGGAACTGCTCCCTCATCCCCTTTACAGCCCAGACCTTGCCCCTTCAGACTTTCACCTGTTTGGTCCCTTGAAAGCGTTCACGAGAGGCACGAAGTTTAAAAGTGACGATGGAGTCAAAAGTGTTGTGAGCGACTGGCTGAGACATCAGTCCAAAGGTTTTTACGCTGAGGGAATACGGAAGCTTGTGCACAGGTGTGTGACAGTGCTGGGAGACTACGTTGAAAATTTTTTTAAAAAGTAAGCTTCTATCTGTATTAGAAGTCCTTGTACCGAAAAATTCACCTTATTTATTGAATGACCCTCGTAAATCTACACGACAGGACAAAATTCAACCAATTGTTTCAATAAAATTTCCAGAACTTAAGTGACAAAATTTAAATGATTTTAGGTGAATGTATTTTTGCGTGTGACTACACGCTCACCTAAATTTACTCGCCGTCCTTAATTGGAAAGGACAGTATTTTGTTGGCCTTGGAAGGTAAAAAGAAAGCTATGTCGTATTCAATTATATTGTGTATCTACAGGAATTAAATGAAAACTTAATGTTTTGTTATGTCCTTTGTTATAACATGATCGAGTTGGAAACCCTGACCTCACCGTACACACCGTCCTTCATTCATTAATTTAGGCCCTACACTATTAAACATTGTCTCCATTATTTTTATGAATACTTATTCCGAGTAAATTTAGTGCTACTAATAATTCCAACAATAAATTCCCTATTAGTCTTCGCGAC
Source organism: Acanthosepion esculentum (assembly GCA_964036315.1). Lineage (NCBI taxonomy): Eukaryota > Metazoa > Mollusca > Cephalopoda > Sepiida > Sepiidae > Acanthosepion > Acanthosepion esculentum. The sequence continues at coordinate 54,434,448 of OZ038498.1, forward strand.
ACTTTGAATGCCGGCCTCACGAGTTTTGTTACACAATGACAGCGATAAGCTCGATGATGATAATTTTTTTGCTTTCGATTAATATTGTGCAGCAGCTTATATAGTATGACACAAGGCCAGAGGTGGTAGAAAGATTATGTTCCGCCAGTATTTCATTAGAGAAGGATTTGCTAGTTTCGAAAATCAACATTCAAAATCATGGTTTTTCGCTTAGAACCCCGGCCTCCCTTGTTCCTTTTCTTTCTTTCGACTATATAACATGTTCCATGATTTAATTTTGAATTTAGAATTTTTGTTTATTTACTCAACTGATTTCATATTCAAGGTATATCATCTAAATTGTGAAACAAAGTTTTATTTTTCTCTTTTTTTGAATGCGAGATTTTTCTTCTAGATTTAAATCCGAGATGATAACATACGATTTTTGATAAAAGGGGCAACAAAAACTTTTCTTTAATTCATTTCACACCAAGCAAGGCGATAAAGCCACTAAGGCTACTGAGAGTGAAAGGAAAAGAATCATTATTAAAAAGAGGAGACAATAAAACAACAGGATTTAGGGAGACGTCGATTGACATTGCATTTAAATTTTTGAAGATCAAAGTTGACTGGAAAGCAAGAAGCTGGAAGACAGTTACGTTATCGCCGAATGAAAAGAGGATTCTTCTTTAAGTTTGAAGGATTAGACAGCCAAGGCGACATGGGAGAGACGTGGAAACATCCTCAATTGGAGACTGTCTGAGCGAACTGGTTTAGTTATCCGATCTGAGGATATTTTTAACTCGGCAGAACCGGTACGTACTACTCGCGAACAGCCCCAACCGGGAAGGGAAGGAGAAAGGAAGGAAGGGCAAAGCTGATTGGAGGTCCCGGGCAGTGCTTTGTGACCCGCGCTCTCTTGTCAACATTTTCTTTTTTTCTACCCTCATTTATATATGTGACTGTTGGGGCGCACCCACCTTCACAACCACAATAGACTGATCCTACTATTATAAATAGAACAGTAGTTCTAGAGACTGAGAGCAGAGCAGAGCAGTGCAGTGCAGAGTGAGACTTCTGTAGTGATCAGTTACAACTTCCGTTTCTCGACCGGAAGATACCGTTGGACTTTATTACTATTACTTATTGTTACTACTAACCTACGTTCGTTCTACTACTAATCTCTCTGATGTAAATACCTCTATGAATATACCAGTATTTTTCCCTACGACTGTGTTTGTTCGTTATTGCCATATACTCACGTGGAAACACTCAACATCTCAACAGTGACAAATTAAACTAAGCACAACTGATTATTAAAAGATAAAAAATTCTCGCGAATTTTTACGTCATTCTGGAGTCCGTGATTTTGTTTTTGCTCATGCTAATTCTAAAAAAAAAACACTATATAAAATTTACCTATTTTTATCCATAATGTTGAATGTGTTAAAATTATTCTACATTTTAACAAGAGAAATCTCAAGTTGATTCTAAAATTGCCACATTGTTGATTTATTTAAGATCTATTATGACATGTCTTTAATTTATATTTAAATACATTGTATTTATTTTCAGTTTTTCTAGTTGAATTGTTCCCCTATATTGCATGTGATCCATTATTGTATGTAATTAAGTTACAATAAAATTTGTATTTTATATGAATACTAATATAAGAAATTTAATCTGCTTGAGTGTGTATCGTCTGCTTTTCTAAGAGGAATCAGACGCTGCGTTTGGCTCTTGCTTAAACTTTTGAATTTCAAAAATATTTTTTGTACATTTCGATTTGTAGGAAAATAGCTGCGTTTGTTTTTCATTCGGGACCAATCAAAAGTTTCCATCCAAATTCCGAGAAGTGAAACCTGGAGCCTATCTGAGTGAATAAAAGGAAAACCAGGGATTGAATTCGAAGAGTCGACGAACAGCTGCTGCATGAACGCACGTCGGCAAGCTCAAGGAAGAAAAACAGAAGAAATTTGGCGACCACCAGACGAGAATTGAAAGGAACATCAAAGTCGCTCCCACATCAAGGAAAATTCTTCGGCTGGCGTGGTTGTTCTGTTCTTCGCTGCTACCACAAACTTTGCTTCGAAAATTGTACCAATTCTTTGAAAACTATTCAGAGAAGCATTTTTGCCCTGTCTTCATTTATTTTTATGTTCTTTACCTTTTCTGAGGACCTTATGCAGCATTGTAATTTTTATTGTCAAAGAGGCATATTTCATTTGCATTGATTATTTTTACATACATGTTATTGGCCATCATTTGGCACACAAAGCATTTAATATGTGTAATTCTTTCATTTTTGTTTGTTAACAAAAAATTTATCGTCTGTTTTTTAAACTCAACTCGTGTCGTCTGTCTTTGTTCTGTGACGTTATATATTAAATGTTACCTCAAACATTTGTTTGAACTATTTTTTTTAACGTAAGGTTTTTTATCGAATAAAAAAATCATTTATTACTTTATGAAAATTGAGCTGTAGTAGAATGGGGGGGGAGGCGTATCATAGATTGAGGTGGGGTATGAGAACATTGCACTCCGGCACTGTAACTAGGTCCCACCTGCAAGGCTATGAGCTGCTTTTAACAAAACCTGTCACTAAAACCTTTTCAGGTTTTGAATTAAATGTTTATCGTTTCATTTCAACAAAATTAACCGCAATATGTTATTTCTTTTTCTAGACTATTTAACATTAACAAATCCTTTACATAATTTTATACAAATTCACGACAAATATATTTTAACTTTAATTCGTACAATAAAATGTTTCTTGCGATAAAACATGACTTGCAATAAAATATTATTACAATAAAACATGTCACGCAATAAAAAATATATTACAATAAAATATTTAATAAATAAAACATGACTTGCAATAAAATATTTCTTGCAATAAAACATGACTTGCAATAAAATATTTATTAAAATAAAACATGATTCGCAATTAAATATTTATTACAATAAAACATGATTCGCAATAAAATATTTATTACATTAGAACTTGTCTCGCAATAAAATATTTCTTGCAAAAAAAACATGACTTGCAATAAAATATTTATTAAAATAAAACATGATTCGCAATTAAATATTTATTACATTAGAACATGTCTCACAATAAAATATTTCTTGCAAAAAAACATGACTTGCAATAAAATATTTATTAAAATAAAATATTACTTGCAATTAAATATTTATTAAAATAAAACATGACTTGCAACAAATTATTTATTACAATAATACATGTCACGAAATAAAATATTTATTACAATAAAACATGACTTGCAATAAATTATTTCTTGCAATAAAACATGACTCGCAATAAATTATTTCTTGCAATAAAACATGACTCGCAAGAAAATATTTCTTGCAAAAAACTTCAGCCGGTCGTGATTAAATAAACTGTACTAATCAAAGTATTTAACTGTGGGGGGAAAAGTTTCTAGTCAAACACAATATGACGTAACTGAATACACAAGAAAAACGAAAGCCTTAACAATAATAAAAAAATCACTATTTGAACTCGGTATAATATCGCCATCTTTATTGTTATCCTCACAAAATTATGTCCTCCGGTATTTTTCAAGTGCCTGTCAATTCGGATAATCCTTAGTGAATTACTTCTCGCCGTGTTTTCTCTGAGTTTCTATTCTCCAGTTCAGGAATTACTCACAATTATTTTATGTGCCATGTCCCTTCAGGACGTAGGCGATCATGGCTCTCCACTTCCCCCTTATCCCTTGTAGTTCTCAATATGTTTTGTCCTTTTGCTATTTCTCCCAAAACCTGTTCTGTCATCCGCGTTGCTTTCCCTTGTCTCTCTTTCCCTCTAACCGCCCTGTCAGTATCAGATTTTCCAAGCCACCCTTTCTTATTACGTGTTCCAGGAATTTATGATGCCTCTTCTGATGTTAAGTATAAGATTTCTCCTTGTTTCCACCCTCTCCAAACCCTCATCGTTTGCTCACATATTCGGTCCATGATATCCTTGGCATCCTTCTTTAGAGCCACACCTCCGTTGCCTCGAGTCTCTTCTTCATCTTTGAGGAGACCGTCTAACATTCGCTGCTGTAAAAGAGAACAGATATCACGTAGCGGTTCAGTACTCTTTACTTTGTTACCAACGAAATACTCCTGTCTCGCAATACTCTGCCCAGCTTTTGGAATGCGTCCTTGGCCATCCCAATACGTCTTCGGATCTCAGCGTCGCATTTGCCGTCCTCTGTCAGAACACTTCCCAGCTATTTAAATTTCCGCACCTGCTTGATTCTAGTGTCCGCGACTTGTCACCAAATTCACCAAGCAACGCTTTAAAACACTCAGCGATTGTCTCGTTAGACAATCCTAACCTAAGCCTAGAATTAATTTTCTTCTATACTCCCTGCTGCCTACAGTCGTGCTTTGACTGTATTGTCTTCTCGTAGTGCTGCTCGGACACTCATTGGGATTTAAACTCGCTGCTAATTGGTCAACCAGGTTTTCTTTTAGAGAAAGTAATAAAAAAAGAAGAAAGTTATGGCGGACTATGATCGTTCACATCCGAAAAAGACAAAGCACATGGGGGGGGGGGGTAAAATGAGTCGTCAACATCTTAGGTATTTATCCGCACGGCGATCTGAATGGAATATGGCACAAGGCCGAGTTTAAAGAGAGAGAACTGCGCATACACGTGACAACGATTTGGTTGGCTACAACCCGGCATTTTGGGGGGAACGCTGAGATTCAAAATGAATCCACTGTCAACAAAATCTTGTCGCCCGCGCTGACAACAACCGGTTCTTGATAATGACTAAGACGGCCGAAAATACTAGAATAGAAACATAACAAGACATGAGCTTCGGACAGTTTATCTACAATTTTGATCCTGATGTGTAACATCTTATTCGAAAATTGGAAAAAATACAATAAATATGAAACAGACAGACCTTATCGGTTGAATTTAATAAAAACTTGTTTGGGTATATAAATAACTGTATGTATGCGAGAGAAATGTAAAATGAGTGTGTGGGTGGGTGGGTGAGAGGGAGAGAGGGAGAAAGAGATGGGGTGGGAGATAAGCTGAGACTAAGTATGTAGGTCAAATTCTACAGGTGTTCATTACAATGCCAAGTTTAATATTTATTTTCCTATGTTTCTTTTTTTTTAATTGTTGCATTAAGTGCATACTAATAGTTTTGAGTTCAGCTAAGTCTGACGCATGGCTGTATACCTGGAGAACCCGTAGAGACTAACAGAGCTAATATACTCTCTACTACACAACGGGCAGTAAACACCGGAAAAAAAACTACTATTTGTAGGTTGGTATGTCGATTTCAAATCCCGTAAGGATCTGGATTTTCAACGTTGAATTTCCACACCCCAAACCTTCTGGACGTGTAATCCTTCACAATTGCATTCTACCAGCTATCAGTACGTTCATGTAGTCGTAAAATCTGTAATTCCCATGAACACTTCTTCGTTTTCTATGTGCCGTGTCCATTCAGGACGTGGGCGATCATGGCTCTTCATAACTTCCTTTCCTTTTTCTGTTGCTTTTAGTAAGGTTTGTCTTCTTTCTATCTTTCCTAATCCCTGTTCTTCTAACTAATTAACAAGCTCGTTAGGTGAGGTTAGTCACTACTATTTTTTGTCTCTCCTGCCTTCAATATGTTCTGTGAGTGTCGAATTCTCGGTGGGTTGTAGGATGAAAAGTAAGACCTATCGAAGGGAGGAAGAACTAATAATGAGCCATCAGTCAGCTAAGATTGACTGATTTGTTTTTTACGCTTTATCAACCTTTTGCAGGTTATTTAAAGCTAGAAAGTAACTCCTCTACCACAAGGCAGCGTAGACTCTTTTGAACTCTATAAAAACACAGGCAAGTGAGGACTGTGCAGCTCCAGTCCAGATATGGCAGCAACGTCCCATTTTTGTTCTGATCTGACTCTTGTAAAGATAAACTATAGCAGTGGGGGTGGGGTGGGGAAGAGTCAGATACTTACTGGAGCGGTACAATGAAACGACCATTTATATCAAACATGTTTAGCATTAGATCGGGTATATATAATTGGGAAGAGTTTGAATCCCAATAGACGTTCAACGCAGAAGCCTTCCTTGCAGTGACGGCCCAAGAGTTGTTAACGCCCCGGGCCAGCTGAACATCGGCGCCCTTACAAGTATATTTTTTTTAAATTTTCACAAGAAGAAACACTGAAAAGTTAGAATAACGAGTTTATTACAATGCACAACTTAATAGAACCTAAAGACAACATTTATTATCCCACCTTTTCTCGCCTTTAGATCTGTGAATATCTTCATGGCACTTTCTACACCTATCTTCTTTACAAGATCATTTTCTATTGACAAAGTAACCAAAGAATTTCATCTGTCTTGAGTCATGAACGACCACAAGTATGTTTTTATAGTGATTTTCCAAGCGTAGCTTAGATGTGGCACAAGGCCGAAAGTATGGGGCATCCAGTGAAGATCGAACTCATTACTCAGTCGTAATTGTTCTGGGGAGACAATATCTTAATAAACCCTTGACGAGCAGATTGCATGAAACATCCAATGATGTTGACTGGTTCTTCTTGTCAGCTACATAATGTTCTTGCTTAGAGAGTGGCATTGACATAGTGCAACGTCTTCCTCCACGTGCACTGCTTATGTCCTAAGATGTTTTTAATTATTCATTTTGCCTGTAGATTGGCTGACCGTAGCCGAAAAAGGGCAGTCATAACTAATAAAGGCTCAAGATAAATGTTACTTAATGACGACAAAATGTGTTTTCCATGAGTGACAACTTTGTGCCCGGAGTTTTAAGTATTTATCTGGTTTAAAGAGCCAGTGACGAACCTAGCGTTGCTCGCACCCCGGGCAACCCGAATTTCGGCGCCCTTACAAGTATATATATATATATTTTTAATTTTCACAAACTGAAAAGGTAGAATAACGAGTTTATTACTGTTATGGTCCAAGATGAGGATATTTTTAATTTTCACAAACTGAAAAGGTAGAATAACGAGTTTATTACTGTTATGGTCCAAGATGAGGATCAAAGAAGAACAACACGAACACAAGAGTAGAAATAACAAAAATATATTACACAGAATAATAATACAAGATGTTAAAGGTGTTAGTATGACTGTCAGTCTGGTTTGGAGTGAACGACTATTGGCTCGACTCGATTCCGTCTCGATATTTAACAACCCTCCCACGTGGGTCGCATGTGGCACAAGGCCGGCTTAATGTGGGTTCTCCGAGCCCGTAGGCTCGACCCAAAATATGCCCTTTAGAACCCGTATAAACGGGTTCAGGGACTGTCTACCTCCCCGGACGAAACTTTGCCCTTCGGCAAAGCCTCGTCCCGGTTCATCTCTGCCAAAGCGGAGAGATCGACAGAAGTCACAAACAGTCAGAGACTGCTCATGACTCGATTCCGTCTCGATATTTATCAACCCTCCCACGCGGGTCGAATGTGGCACAAGGCCGGTTTAATGTGGGCTTACCGAGCCCGTAGGCTCGGCCAAAAATATGCCCATTAGAACCCGTATAAACGGGTTCAGGGACTGTCTACCTCCCCGGACGAAACTTTGCCCTTCGGCAAAGCCTCGTCCGGGTTCCTCTCTGCCAAAGCAGAGAGTTCGACAGATGCCGCAAACAGTCAGAGACTCGATTCCGTCTCGATATTTAACAACCCTCCCACGTGGGTCGAATGTGGCACAAGGCCGGTTTAATGTGGGCTTACCGAGCCCGTAGGCTCGGGCAAAAATATGCCCATTTAGAACCCGTATAAACGGGTTCAGGGACTGTCTACCTCCCCGGACGAAACCCTGCCCCTCGGCAAAGCCTCGTCCGGGTTTCTCTCTGCCAAAGCAGAGAGTTTGACAGTAGTCGGAAACAGTCAGAGACTCGATTCCGTCTCGATATTTAACAACCCTCCCACGTGGGTCGAATGTGGCACAAGGCCGGTTTAATGTGGGCTTACCGAGCCCGTAGGCTCGGGCAAAAATATGCCCATTTAGAACCCGTGTAAACGGGTTCAGGGACTGTCTACCTCCCCGGACGAAACTTTGCCCTTCGGCAAAGCCTCGTCCGAGTTCCTCTCTGCCAAAGCAGAGAGTTTGACAGTAGTCGGAAACAGTCAGAGACTCGATTCCGTCTCGTCCCTCTCTCTTGAGAGACGCAGTATTCATAGTGTCAAGAAGAGTTCAATCTGTCGTTATAGGTAATGTCCCATAACAATTACAATGCACAACTTAATACACGCTAAAGCAAACATTCATTATCCTACCCGAAACATTTTTCTAACCTTTAGACCTGCAAATCTCTTCATGGCACTTTCTACACTTATCTTCTTTAAAACATCATTTTCTAATGACAAAGTAACCAAAGAATTAAATCTCTCCTGAATCATAGACGACTGCAAATATAAGCTTCATGGGGCCATGTAGGTGCCCTCAGCCTTAATGGCGCCCCAGCCGATTGCCCGAATTTCCAGTACCTTGAGCCGGCCCTGCCTCCTTGAGAGAAGACCTATCCATCATGATAGGTTAGGGTCTGCTTGGTGGCGGTGCAACGTTACTAGTTTATAGAGGTTTCGAGGCCTCTTGGCTGATTTTAGTGAACGATGTTTTCTTTTTAGATGTCTATGTAAGTCTATGTGGGTGTCTATTTTCATAGTAAAATTATTATTTGAAATGTTCGGAGAAAAAGACACGTTTCAAATATACTGAAATATTCAAACATTTTAGTAAATGTTATTAATAAAAGTTTATGTGCATTTATTGAGATTGAGAGGCTTCGGATTTGAATTGAGTAAATAAAAGCGAGAAATGTGTGTTTATAGAGATTCACATAGATTTTATAGTTACAGAGAGTTGGCTTGACTTTCTTAAATAAAAGCTGGGAATGTTTTGATTGTGCCGACATTTCTATTTGAAATCAATTGAATGTGAAGTAACAAAACTGTTTGTTGAAGCGAAGCTCACAAACTTTAAACTGTGATGAACCGTGAACACATACACCCACGCACACGCACACACACACACACACACACACACACACACACATATATATATATATATATATATATATATTTGGCTTAGGTTGTAATTTTTTACATGAAAAGTTTTAAGCGTTCTGTATTTGGATGGCCAAGGACAAATTCCAAAAGCTGAGCAAAATCTCGCGAGACAGGAGAATTTCTTTGATAACTAAGAAAAGAATACTGAGTTGTTACGTGACATCTGTCCTCCTTTACGGCAGCGAATGTTGGACGATTTCCTCAAAGATGAAGAAGAGACTCGAGGCGACAGAGATGTGATTCTACAGAAGGTTGCTAAGGATATCATGGACCGAGCATGTGAGCAACGCTGAGGTCTTAGAGTGGTTGCAAACGAAGAGGAGGCTTATACTTAACATCAGAAGAGGTAGCTGAAGTTTCTGGGACGCATAATGAGGAAGGAGGGCCTGGAGAATCTGATACTCACGGGTTGAATAGAGGGAAAGAGAGACAAGGGAAAGCAACGCATGACATACCTAGCTGGTTAAGCAAGTAGATGACAGAACGTGGTCTAGGGGAGGTAGCAGAGGGAAGAAACTTTTTGAGAGCTGCAAGGGACAGAGGGAAGGGAAGAGCCATGATCGCTTACGTCCTGAAAGGACACGGCACATAGAAAGAACAACATTAATATCCACACAAACTGCTTAACCCCATTCATTCAGGTTGTCTTCTAATGCGCCTCACACCCAATTTGAGCGCAGAGAGGCGTTGTAATTACAAGAGATAATCCTATGATGAGGATTAAGAAAGATTTAGTAAGTGTTTACCAGTGTGTGTGCGTGTGTATGTCTGTGTCTGTTTGTTTGTGTGTGGGGGGGGGTATATGTGTAAACATGGAAAAGAAATTTCGTCAATGAAGGCAGGATAAGAGTGATTTTTTTTTAACGAAGATATTTTGAATATTACTACAAGGACTGTAAAAAGGCCGTTAACAATGTAATATTCCGCGCAAATTTAATCAGCAGTGAATGTATGCAAACAACGACAGTAATGGCTGCCGTGCCGTAACGCGAATGAGTCCGAACTTTTATTGTCGATAATTTCTAAACGGTAGATTTTATCAAAATTTCTTTGTTATTTTCGAATTAAGCATGTAAATTTACATCTAAATATAACTATTCGGCAAATTTTTATTACATATTTAGCGCGGGGCTTTAAAAGCAAATTACCTACTGTATTAATCAATGACGAAGATTTTAACGTCATAGTCGTAAAGCTTCAGTTAGAGAATTCACGACAAACTTCTGCGCATCTGTAAGTATACAACGGAGCCCTCTCACAGCTTTCCACCGACCGAATAATGTTTCCCCAACGATGCGTCTCGATTTTCGTTGATTTCTATATTATTTGTCAATAATATAACGTGTGTTTCATTCGAGTCTTTGCTTGCTCCGTCTGGGTGGGTAACACCTGGAAAAACTTTTGCCGTACAAGTCTAATAGCTTCCCTTCGTCTCTTCCCACCACCAACCCCGATAGCGTCACATGTTAACTGGAACTATTCCAGTTAACATGTGACGCTATTCCAAATAATTTCTCGGCGATTAGCAAGGAAAAACACAATAGATTCCATTTGAATTGTATGAAACAACAAAATCAATCATTACGGTCTGCATTAATTTTGCTCAACAAGGAAGCCAGAGTTAACTGTTTTTATGAACATTTGACCTTGTGTATTCATATGCAAATCTTCACTATATAAATAGCAGTTGATACAACTGGAGACTAAACTAAAGACGAGACTACTAGAGAAATAGTAGAGAACGTATAATTAGAAGTATTCACTAATAATTGTCTAGCAGTTTCGTCTTCAAGTTTAGTTTAGCCTCCAGCTGTATCAATATGGCGGAGATTTGCATATGAATACAACACCCCCCACCAATTTTTTTTCGTGTTATTAATTACTCATGATGAAACTTTGACAGATAAACTAAAACACGATCTAAACAATGAAAGTTTGGGGATTCTCTACAGGCTAAAAGGGGTGCACGTTTTCAAACCATCTGCTGGCATGCTGATGCTCATATTTTTATAGCGATCAAAATAGTAGGATATTTATAGATTTCCTGCTCAGAAGCACCACAGTAGCCGATGTTTATAATGCCTTTTTTGCTGTTGAAATTAAAGCCATCAATGCCTGTAGATGGGGTATGTTCAACAAAGGTGCCGGGAATTTTCAAAAAGATGCATCACTTCACAATTCCCAATGTCGCTCACATAGGTAGGAAATTCTTCCATAGCCTTCCTTTTTTTGTTTTTCCTCTCCATGAAATTATATTTAAAAGTCAGACATATCCAGGATTACGACACGTCCCAACCTGCAGTGTTCTAAAAAAAAGGTCTCCACAAATGCACCAAATGATGTAAGACGTGTGTAAGTTATGTGGACAGTTTGATTTGTTTGTTTAACGGCATATCAACTCCTTTTGTATCATTTAATGCCGAAATTTAATTTTCTTGGGAACATTGAAGTTAAAAGCGATATATGTTATTCTGCTTTCACAGTTGAGTACATGGTAGATGATACTCAGCTTTTGTCCATATACATGTTTGTGGGGACATAATTACTACAGGCGATGATATGTGTATTTTATGTTGTAGATTTTGTTGAAGTTATATTTTGGAATACAGATTGATTTCTTTAAGAAATTGTAGGATATTATATGGATTAATGTCATGAAATCTCTTTCATGTTGGTTGTTTGGTTGGTTTTGTTTAGCGGCATATCAACCTCTATGGTGTAACGTGAGCGCTATGAAGAGAAATTTATTCTCTCTTTTACGTTTCTTCCGTTATGGGCATTATTATATCCATGATAAAACAACACTGATTTTTCACGGACGGGGCGGAACGGAATTAGCCCCAAGGATAAAGAATAACAGATAGACTTTTATATTACAAAGACAAACAAAAAACTATATATATATATATATATATATATATATATATATATATATAGGAGGATTTGATAATTATAATTAAGTAATTCATTGAGTCTGAAAGAAACCTCAACAAAATGCAGAAAGCACTGGAATATAGGACGAAACGGCCGTCCAGTGCTTTCTGCATTCTGTTGAGGTTTCTTTCAGACTCAATGAATTACTTAATTATAATTATCAAATCCTCCTTACAATTTCTACCATATGTATATCATTGCTTGATCCAGCTTCTAATGCTTCAGTTTGAGCGGCTTGGTGATAGTAGTCGTGGCTCCGGTGGGGGGGGGGCACAGTCCTATGGTTACAGAGAATTTCAGTTGAGTTCCACCACGGAATGTGTCAGCGAACGGCGCTATATCGAGTTTGATTTGCTATCTCTTCGTCACCGAGGCTCGTTGAACAGTTGGTATGATGTTTGCTTGACAACCTAACTGTCAGGGTTTCAATTCTCGGTTGTGGATGCGCACTGCTGATGAGTCCCAAATATAGGACGAAACGGCCGTCCAGTGCATTCTGTTGAGGTTTCTTTCAGACTCAATGAATTACTTAATTATAATTATCAAATCCTCCTTACAATTTCTATCATAGATATATATATATATATATATATATATATATATATATATATATATATATATATATATATATATATATATATATATATATATATATATATATATATATATATATACGTATCCCATGCAGAGACCAATATATCCCAATTATCTACACAGCAAAGTATAAGGAGGAACAAAAAGGAAAGGTCTTACAAATAATTTGGAGATACTCCTGACTTAAAGTAGCTATTTTTAGGATTCCAGATCTATGATCGGATTCATCTATGTCCCAAAAGGGAAATGGCACCATGTACTTTTAAGCTGCTTGGGGGAGATTTAGTCGCTACCTGGGGCCTTTGGCCCATGCTAGAAGAAAGAAACCTTCTGCTTTGGTTGCTGTCCATCAGCTGAAAAATGACTGCCGCTTTGGTTACTTTATGGAGTGACAGCGTCCGTCATGTGACTTATCTCCACCAAAGGGAGATAAGCGCCTTCTTTATCCTTACAATGGTTTATTTAATGCCGAAATCTAAAATATTTTCAACACAATTTTAAGGATTCAACTACAAATAAAATTTATTGTTGTTCATTTTGCTATAAATAGGTATTGTTGGTAATTTCTTTTATATAAAATTTATTGCTAGTATTTTATACTTTTATAATGACTTGCTTTTTGTTTGCCTTGCTGCCGGATGTAGTTTATCGTCATACCCAGGACTAGTTATGTGGAAAAAGATTAATGAATGTTCTAATTTTCGTATTTCTCCATCCAACGATAATGCATCACAACAAATCTTTAATAATTTTCTCTTTAATTTAAACTAACGCTATCTTTTCTTCCATACATATATGAAAAGTGTGTTCCAATAACTTGGACCGATTTTAAATGTGAATTAAGTTTAAGTGTCTAATGATTTTTTTTCTTTTTCTTTCAGATTCGGCGGACATTTGGGCGATATTATTTTTCACACATATATATTCTAAACTATAATTTTAGAAAGGGTAGATTGCATTGAAATATACCGACATTTCCCAAGTATTCATCTGAAATCAAGAAAACCCAAATTTTAAGCAAAATGGTCAAAATATACGAAATAAAAATAGGTATCAGTTTAAACTGACCTCCAGGTAGATATTAATGTTCAAATCATTTTTCAGTTTGTTAGTTTTCTAAATAAAGTAAGCAGAATAATTGTACTCAATTAAAATACAGGATGCCCAGTAAAAAGAAAAAAGCGGTAAATTCAGAAAGACGTGAGGCAACTGTTGAAAACCAGTGACGACTGATGTGATAGAAAAATTCAAGAATAATTTCTGTACATTTGGTCAATTCCCACGTCGGATGAAGTACAAGTTGTCTGCAACTAACCTTCAAATTACGAATCATAAGATCGAGTAGCAATTATTCAATCATAAAAAGAACCAATCAGAGCTAAGTAATTGCGCGAGAGTCGAATGAAGGTCATGAATATTCAAGAAATTTATTCAAGGTCAATTATTCCTGAAAGATAAAACGGTGTATATCACTGAACTTGCTATTGTACATATTAATTTCATGACGGTAGGGATAGGGTCGCCATAGCATATGAACACGATTGGTCGGTGTTTTGGGGTTCAATGAATAGGACTTTAAAGTTCACGAGAGAAGTGGAAATGAGTCGACGAAAGTAATAGGTGACAAAATCCCAGAGTATCCGAGAACCAGAAAAAGTTATATATATATATATATATATATATATATTATAATTATTTTTAAAAAAATGATTCCATCGCTACATGGGAGTTCTCATGTTTCAAAAATAGAAGCTAAAAACTTCCATTTCAAATTACAGAAATTAAATTGAAGTACCTATGGAATCATATTTTTTAAAAAATAATTATAATATAGGCTCTACTTGTGTATCGAGCACGGTTTTTTAAAATAAAAACAAAAATATTGGTTCTTTCCAATTTTTCTATATATTTGCACACACACACACACACACACACACACACACACACACACACATATATATATATATATATATATATATATATATATATATATATATATACTCGACTCTTCCGTCGAATTCGACGTATGAGGGTCACGCAGATCAGTTCCTAGGAACTGAAAGCCCGACACCAGCACATGGGATTTGATTATAGTGGTGAAGGTTTTGTGCAGAACCATCCACACTTTTTGAAGGGCCGAATACAGAGACCTGGTGCACTACGTGCCACAAGGTCCCCAAACGACCCTCCGCAGGTTTTGAATTCAGAGTTGTCCTTCTCCTAGACCAGTTGCTATCCAAGGCTATAGAACTCAGTCTGTCTTGCTATTGACCCATAGCTGGAGGAAGAAGAAGAGGATTCACACCTTTCCAAAGGGTATTATCACGTAAGCGAATGTAATGGATTCGACCGGAATTCGAACCTGAAATATATATAAATGATGCCGAGAGTCTCACCTTCTTAAGGAAGAAACATTTAACTGGAGATTCGGACGCACTGGGAATTATGTTAGATGAACCAAATGTCCTTCTTCTTTAGCCGCAGATAAATTCTACCTGGTTGGTTTATTCTACCGCGCCAAGGTATCTACCAATCCTTTCAATTATTGAGAGTGTCCTCAAAATTCCATTTATCCAGTACTTAGGATAAATAAACAGTCCTGGGAGAATCCTGCGCTACGTCTGTCATCATACGGAGACTATAACTAAACACGCCTAGCTTTTTAGGCGAATTTTTTCTCTCCTCGCAACTTGAATACTTGCGACTAATTCTGTCTT
This sequence comes from Acanthosepion esculentum, assembly GCA_964036315.1. Taxonomy (NCBI): domain Eukaryota; kingdom Metazoa; phylum Mollusca; class Cephalopoda; order Sepiida; family Sepiidae; genus Acanthosepion; species Acanthosepion esculentum. Next base: position 54,449,736 of record OZ038498.1, read on the forward strand.
TGTCTTAGTCGACTTGCTGGACAACTTTAACGTCTAATTTCGACGGAGGAGAAGATACCTCATCCTTTCACTGTCGTCGCGAATCTCCCACTAACTTTCCACTTTGAATTTCTTCTGGCAAGGCGGGAACTGTCATCAGGACCAATCAGGAGACAATATCCGATCACGTGACATATTCATTGAAAGGGAGAGGAACAACATATAGAGAGAAGGAGAGAGAGAGAAAGAAAGGGAGAAGAAAGAGACAGGAATATAACGAAGTGTGCCAAAATAAAATTTCAACAATATATATATATTATTTTATATTATTATTTATATATATATATATATATTATTTTATATTATTATTTTAATATATATATATATATATATATATATATATATATATATAGATAGATAGATAGATAGATAGATAGATAGATAGATAGATAGATAAATAGATAGAGTGAGACAAAGAGAGATAGTTAAGTGTAGGATGTAAAATATTTTACGGAATTTTTTTTAATTAAAAAACCGGTTTTCAACTATGTATCAAGTCTAGTTTTCAGTAAGCGTACTGGGAGCATATTTATTTACTAACCCTAGAATATTCAAACATATTTAATTGAATAAAATTCTTACTAACAAATTAAAAGACACTTATAAACCAGACAGATAATGATCTCTAAGATTGACCAGCTCAATTTAATTTTCCATGTTAACGCGCTTAAACCCACATTTTTTTCATTACATAGAACGCAAACATTATCCAATGGCAATTTCAAATCAAAATTCATCTAAGTACGCGTCAGACTCATCGATCCACCATCATTTACAGATAATAAATGAAGAATATTGTAAGTCTGATGATGATTTTTTTTTTCATTCAGGACAAAGCCGATTAAAAAAAATGTTCGGTTAAATGAAAAAAATAACTACGCATGAGAAATACACCATGAGAAACAGAAACATCAAGCGGCCTGAAGGACAGAACTTCTTTTCTTTTCTTTCTTTCTTTCTTTCTTTCTTTCTTTCTTTCTTTCTTTCTTTCTTTCTAATATAATGCATAACATTTTCTATGTCTGAACGTCTTTATTGTCCCATGGGACAGACAATATTGTCTTAAAGATAAAAGCGTTGGTTCATGAGTTTCGTGGCGTAGTAATTATGGCTTCAATCCTTGCGCTGCATAGTAGACACAAACTCAATGGAAACAATAACTGAGCAGTGTTAAAAAAAGAACACGACGACATGTCTCTGGGCACTGGCAGTGGAACAAGAACAATAGATTAAATAAAAGGTCCAGTTTGAAATTCCCTGAACATTACCCGGATCGAAAGAGACACAATGACCAAAACATCGTGATAAAAACAAAGACGAGGACATTTATTTTGGAATAGTTTTATAAAATATAAACACATGGCTTGCCAAAAAGATTACTTCCAAAAACCGTAATGCTCTACTGATAGTTACAGAGCTATATAACAAAACACAGCATTCGAATTTTGATGACAGTATCAGGCCGGAGATAAGACAAGAACAGTGCGGGTTACGTCAAAGACATTGAATTGGTTGATTTATTTATTTGTTTAACGGCATATCAACACCTTATGGGTCATTTAATACCGAAATTTAATTTTCTTGAGAGCTTTGAAGTAATAAAAATATGATATGTTATTCTGCTTTCACAATTGAATACATGGTAATTGATACTCAGCTTTCGGGCATATACATGTTTGTGTGGACATCATTACTAGAGGTAGTAACAACCATACATGCAAGAAGATTATTAAGGGGGAAAAGGCAGCTATTCACATGCTAAACAGGTGAGGACAGACATTGGTCAAGTCTGCATCCATTTGCACCACCACTTTTATGAACAAAAAGTATAAGGGGAGATAATGATACCCTCTTATGTGGAGTCCTGATTTTATAGATGACACTGAAATCAGGACTTAAATTCTAAACTAAATGGAGGGGGGGGAAAAAGTATTTTAAACTAAACTCATTAAAATATGCTGAAATGTAACATCCTATTAAAATATGATAATAAAAAAATACAAGCTTAGTTTCAGTTGAAATTAATTCTTGATTTACTCTTAAAATGAGAACTCCTTGTTTTTACTCATGCCATTTCATTAAAAAAAAGTTACAAAGCAATCTTTTTTTTTATTGTTTTAGTCCAATTTATGTAAATGTAAATAAATGCAAAACAGTTGTTCTTGTCTTGATTTTTTTTTACAATAAAAGAGAAAATAAAAGAGGATAATACACATTACTTCTCAGTTTTTTCAACTTGCAAATACACAAGAGAATCATAAAAAAATTACAATTTTAAACATCAAGAGTCACAAAACATCAGACAAAATTGTTTAAAGATATTTTGTTTTTCAAACAAGTTACTTCACAAATCAAGATTGATTTGTTTGTTTAACGACATATCAACACCTTATGGGTCATTTAATACCAAAATTTAATTTTTCTTGGGAGCTTTGAAGTAATAAAAATATGATGTTATTCTGCTTTCACAATTGAATACATGGTAATTGATACTCAGCTTTTGTGTATATACATGTTTGTGTGGTTTGTTTTGTTTTGTTTTACAGCATATAAACTTCAGCGGGTTATTTAATGCCGACAAGATTTGTATTGCTGGTATTTTTTTTAATGCGGGTAATAATGTATGGCTGGTAATAATTTTTCTTCAAAAATTTATTGCTAGTAATAATTTTTTTTACAAAGTATTTCTGGTTTTAAATCCTATTTTTACACTTTCATAGTGTTTTGATCCCAGTTCAGGGGTTAACTATTTACCCATAGCTGTCTCCCTAGCAGGTTCTACCACTCCAGGTAAGGGTAGACCTGGGAACACCAGCAATTAAGAGGTGGTCCCACGCTCCTCAAAACCTCCTGATCAAAGGCCTTGCTGTTGGAAGTAGTTTATTGTCTTACCCAGGACGCGGATGTAGTTTATTGTCATACCCAGGACGGATACATGTTTGCGTGGACATGATTACTGTATGTGTGTTTAATGTTGTAGTTTTGTCGAAGTTATATTTTGGAATATAAGATGATTTAAAGAAATTGTCGGATATTATATGGATTAATGTCATGAAAGAGTTCTTTCATGTTGGTTGTTTGATTTTGTTTAGCGGCATATCAACCTCTTGGGTTACTGCCGAAATCTAAATAGTTTGTACGTGATTTTATGCTTTCACAGTAAAGGAATGTTTTTAGAGATATATTTTATAGATCATAAAATGTATTGTTGATAATTTTACTATAAAAATGTATTATTGATTTTTGCTTGGGGTTTCACTATTTGCCCATAGCTGGGACCCTAACAGGTGCTACAACCTCGGGTCGGGGTGAACATGGGAACAAACCAGAGATGCCAAAATTAAACAAGTACAAAAATTTAAATACCTTTAAATATCTATTGCATTTAAGTGTTTTAATCGAAGACGGAAAGTGTGGCACTGAAATCCGAAGACTCATTGGGATAGCCAAAGATGCATTCCAAAAGCTAAGCAATGTATTAAGAGACAGAAAAACTTAGTTAGAAACAAAGAAAAAGTCAGTCAGTTATGTGCCATGCGTGATACACGCTTATTTGATTATGTATCTTTCGATACATGACTGACGAGGCAGATTTTTCCCTACAGTAGGTTGCCATTTCTTTCTGTGGTAGACCAGTTGTAATCCAAGGCTATAGAACTCTGTCTGTCCTGCTATTTAGCCATAGCGATGGTGGGGAGGAAAGAATTCATGCGTTTCCCAAGGGTATAATGGATTCGACTGAAATTCGAACTCGGCTCTCCGATTCCTCAATCCGAGCCGCTTTCCATTACTCCACCGTGCTTAAGTACTGAACTGTTACGTGGTATCTAACCTAATTTATTTTAAACGTTCAATGCTTGTAAGATATTTGATGAAGCTTGATGCAATACAATTTTTAAAAAAATTTAAAAATCTGCACGTATAATATTTGCATTAATTCCAACATTTCCAGCTCTTGCAATAATTTCTACAATTTCATGAGATAAAATAATCATTCCATTTGTATTTGTTTGCACAGGTTTTTGAGTGAGAGAGAGTTGTATTTGTTGTTCAGAATTCTTTTTTGAATTTTTGAAATCATGAAAATGTTTTCTGATTTTTATCAGGCTGTTTGCTCTAAAAGCCTTGATGGCGTCATAACTTCATTTGAGAATGCCCTGTTGCATATAATACCCATAGGCTATCTTTAATCAAGCGGCCTATTCCGGAAGTCAATATGAGAAACAATCCTTCAGACAGTGCCTACAATTGTTTTTGTATTTTATTTTTTTAAATATGGAAAATGTGTAAAAATATATTTAAAATTCACTGCTTTGTTCTTTTGTTTAGACTTGTTGTGATATTTAATCTTATTAATTATTACTAATGATTCATGAAGAAATGGAAAAATATCTGGGACAGCTAAATGATTGTGGTGTATAAACTTATTGTGGGTGTTCTGCTGATGCGTTGGCCTTGTCTGAATATCATCTTTATATATATATATATATATATATATATATATATATATATATATATATATATATATATATATATATAATGTATGTATGTATTGGGTGGGGGTAAAGTGCATTATCAGACCACAACAGGATTATAAAATTACAAACAAAATCATATATGAGATACAAACATAGACAAAAAACATAAAATGCTTTAGTATACATTTCAAGGAAATTATTGTATATTTTAAGAATTATATATATATATATATATATATATATATATATATATATATATATATATATATATATATATGTATATATATATATATATATATATATATATATATATATATATATATATATATATATATATGTATGTATATATATATATATATATATATATATATATATATATATATATATATATATATATATATATATATATATATATATATATATATAGGAATAAAGACGTTTTGCTTATCTGTTGGTGGCAACGTGTTTTATCAGAGAACTGTCTCGGACGTCTGCCTCCGACGGTTGAAAAAACGAAAACATAGAAAGATTTTGATTTTTGTTTCATTTTGCGGTAAAACGCTTGTTCTGATGCATCATGGGCGTATTCTATGTTTTATTTAACTATTTTTATAATCTAAGTTTTTCTTTCTTTATTGTGAATTGCCACTCTTATCTCTATTTTAAATTATTTTTATTCCTTATCTTTTAATTCTTCTTTTATTATTAATTATTTGGGTTTCAGGCTACTGCATATGTCTAGTAATAAGGGTTTTGTAATTTATTTGTTGCTATCACTACAACCTAATGGATTATAAGAATCAAACGATATCATTTTTAAGTGGGAAATAAATCCTTTAATTTTTCCCACTATTTATAGAGTAATGTCTATTAGGCAAGATAATATGTTTTGCAAAGTTTACGTGTTTTTCATCAAACCAACATATCAAACTCTAACAAATGGATGATCCAGTTGTTCTGATTTCCAAAACCTTTATAAGCAACATCACTTTATAGAGTTTGCAGCTAAAAGAGACATTTGCCATAATAATTGCTCTATTGTTCTAAATGTTCAATGGAAAAGCTTGTAAAATCATTTCATTTGTATTTATTTGTACACTATTTTTGGGAGAAAGAAGGAGTGGCATTTGTTGTCAAAATTTTTTTGAATTTTTGAAATCATAAAAATATTTCTCTATTTCATCAGTATATTTACTCTTTAAATACTCTAAAAGCCTTGATGACATCATAACTTCATTTGAAAATAAGCAGTCACATATAATACCCACAGGCTATTTTTAACCAAGTGGGCTTTTCAGAAAGTCATAAAGGAAATACTCCTTCAGATAGTGACAGCAATTCTTTATTTTTTTCAGTGGTTATGAGTAACAATGAATGGATAATAAAAAATACCGCTAGGTTCACTTCTTACAAAGTTAATTCAATTATAAATGCAATAAGTACTTTCAAATAATTACTTTAATGATTAATTTCTATTTTTTGGTATCATGTGATTTCATAATAACCTATTTAGAGTAAATAATAAAAATAACTTTAGGATGACCTATGCATATTTGCACAATGAAATAATTTTAATAATTAAAACCATCTATCATCCTCTGATTAACTTTAGAAAATAAATCTGAAACTGAATAGTCAGTTCTTTCAAAGACAATGGATTTCCACATAATTTTTAAGAACTTGATCTGGGAGATTTTTATTTTCCTTAACTTTAACAATGTTATTGAAATGCCTCTGTAAACTGGTTTTAAATAAGAATTACATTTCTTGCTATTATAACTGTAAAAGTTGGTTAGACTTGTGAGTTTTCATTTTATTAACTATTTTGATAACTATTGCTGAAGATTCATGAAGAAATTAGCAAATACTTTTGGCAGCAGAGTGATTTTGGTGTAGGACCCAACGGACTGTAGGAATCAAAGGATATCAATTTTTTAAGCGGTAAATAAATCCATTACGCTTTCGCATTATAGAAAGAGAAGCATTTTATATGCAGGTAAGAATACTAAGTTAGCAATATCTAAAAACGGATGATCCGGTTGTTCTGATTTCCAAAGATTTTACAAATAAGATCATTTCATCCAGCGACCTTTTGCAATAAGAATAGTTCTATTTGTTCGAAATGAAAACAGTTCTTCCATATAATACGCGGAAACTGTATCCGGCTTTCAGGAAGTCATAAGAGAAGGACTCCTTCTAATCGGGCCTATTTCTTTTTATTTCAGCAATGTTAATCAATGTTGAAAAGATCCGGAAAAAAAAAGAAGAAACAATACTGTTTTGTTCACTTTTAACATAGGCCTGTAGAGGACCGTGTGGGTTTGCGTGTTGTTGAATTAAAGACACGTGCTGTTTATTCCTGCTAGAAGGTCCAACTACAAGAACAATGGCGGACTCAAGTTGAGTCCAACCAAAGATGAAAAGAAAACAAACAAGACCGATATATATATATATATATATATATATATATATATATATATATATATATATATATATATATATTAAACAGCAAATTTACAAGTGACAAAGACATTAACATTTCTGTTTGTGTGTGGACGTAAAGAGTTTCTATTTTGGTGAATGTTCGTACGTACGTGTATGTGTGTTTCATGGCGTTTTCCCACAAGTGGGCGAAAACGCAGATCTCTACGAGAGATCACATTTTTAAATGTGTCCGCTGAAATGCAAAGTAGAAAAGAGAATGAGGCAAGAAGTTGCCCAGTATTTATAGTGTAGCGTGAGCGCCCCTTAGTGAACAATTAGGAAATTAAGGAGGAGCTAACTCCGACAGGCCATTCAGTTATAAGTTCATAAGTATCTTTAAAATAATTGTTTTAATTATTAATTTCCGTTTCTGTTATCGTGGGATTTCGTAGTAGATTCTTTACAGCCGATAACTAGAGCTTCAAAATTCTTTCTGAATTTTTTTGGAAATAATCAATAGAAGGAGTGTACAACCTACGGCAGGCGTGCCACGTGTGGCACGCCAAGCAATTTCCAATGGCATGCAGCCGCAAATGACATCACGAAGTCTGAACCAATAACTACTACAACACAAAGAAGATATTTAGCTGTTTCAATTTTAATATATACTAAAGTATATATACTATATACTACTATATAAAATATATTGTAGAACAGTTATACTGCTCTTGACTTGTATAAAAATACGTATGCTGTTGTCTCACTGAATGATTTTAAAATCCTAAGTCGGCACATAGTTACCGAAGAGTTGCCGACCCCTGGTTTATATGATATAAGGATAAGTGATGCCCAAACAAGATAAGAGAAGCCTACAAATAAATCTTACTAGACACGAAAAACCTTTTTACAATTCTGTACAAACATGGCTCCAAATTTAATAAGTGATTACTGGAACTTGGCTTGATATGACAAGTCACGTGAAGTACTCTCTACTACGTCCGCGCGGTTGAACTCCAAATGACCTGGAAATAGGTCAGGGCTCTAGTTACTGAGTACATTCCCGCACAAAACTCAGATAGGATTCGTGAGCCGAGTACCGGCTGTCAAATAGCGATAAAATCGGCTCGTCAGCAACAGTCAGTGACCAGATCTGCAACGACACAGTGAAGGACAGTCAGCGAAAGAGAACGGACCAGACCAACCTCGATCAACAACTTAGACATACGCCATGACAACGCATCAGTCAGTGATGAATTTTCTACATACAAAGCCGCGACGAAAGTAAGTCCTATATCCCCTCTTTTTGTTCACTGTCGCATGCAATCAGCCAGCAGTCTTTCACGGTAACTGCTCCGACGAGCTACTTTCGCTGGTTCCCAAACTGCATGAATTTAAGCGTGCTACTAGGTTGGCATCTCGGCCCCACCTTTTAACTGTCGAAACGGTTAAATGTAGCCGTCTCTTCTACTCCAATAGCTTCATGTCTCGTACTTCCCGTTTGTGGATCTCCCTTCCTCTTACTTGCTTCCCTGATAGCTATAATCTTCACTTATCCAAATGCAATGCCAGTCGACATCTTCAGATACCTTGATCTAATCCCCCGTCCTTCTCTTCATCTTTTCCTCTATCACGCCTCTTTACTCTTGCTCCCACTCTCTGTAACCCCTGGCATGCTAGTGGCACTCCCGCCTTGCTTGGGGTAAAAAGCTTAAAGAAGAAATGTCACTCACGTTTCATTAGCGTGACTCATTTGCAACAAATCATTTCGAACAGTCAAACTATTGGTCTCTTCATACCCACATCAAAGAACATTGATTTTTAATATATAAATACATGTATCTGACTGTATAAATACATGTATCTGACTGTATAACTTTTACTGTCATATTTAGTTTGGTCTTCTTCCTTTACTGCGAATATCATTTCTTCGCGTTGTTTATAAAATTGTGTTGTATTTGTGGAAACGACACTGGGATTTTTTTTTCTCCTAAAATCTGAGTAGACTGACCCCACACAGTACTTCGAGTTTCTTATTTCTAAAATATCAGTTTTGAAATCTCTTCTATATTAATTGACTTTAAAAACAGTAATTTCTCGAGATTGCATTTGGTTGTAAATTACTTCAACATGGGACATAATTTGATGAAAAAGCTCTAATCAAAACATGGAATTATCATCATTCAGGTATTGTAAAATTCATATTGCATCTGCAGTGGTTTGATCTGCATCTCACGTTGTCTAAATTTCAGTAAGGCAGCATTTTATACACATATTGGCGTACCTTAGCACTTGATTTCCTCACTCGAAAAACCATTTCGAACACGCGAACTATTGGTCTCTTCATAGTTTTCTGCATACAACACTGTGATGAAAGTAAATCTTGTCTCCCTCTCGGTTTGTTCACTGGGTTTTGAAATTCTGCTATCCCATTCAGTCATACACAGGTTTCATTAGTGTGTGTTACACACACACACACACACACACACACACACACACACACACACACACAGATCATACCACTTGATTTTCTCACTATAAACAAAAACACTTTAAAATTTCACAGACTCACTTGCAACAAATCATTTCGAACAATCAAACTATTGGTCTCTTCATGGCCAAAACAAGGAACATTGATTTTTGTTATGTAAATACATGTGTCTGACTGTATAAATACATGTATCTGACTGTATAAATGTTACTATCATATTTAGCTTGGTCTTCCTTTTCTGAAAAGATCATTTCTTGGCGTTGTATAAAAAATCGTGTTGTATTTGTTGTGGTCATGACAATCGGGTTTTATTTTTCCACCCAAAATCCGGGTAGACCGACACAAAGTTTTTATGGTGATGTTTCCAGTTGAAATGTTTGAAAAGTCTTGATACCTGATTAACTTCAAATGAAAATGAACTGTTACATACAATACACACATAGGTTGTCTACCAACAAATGCGTTTTCAACAAAGCCATAAGACAAATACTCCTCCAGATAATGTCTACACTTTTCAGTAGCCAGGGGAGGGATTTGAAAATAAACTAAACAAATATGGCGTAAAGGCTTAGTAATGCTGTTAGCGATTGAGGCGTAACTCTACCTATTAAAGTGATATTTCATCAGAGGCTATTTTTAGGACAAAATATCAATAGTCGTTGTGTTGTTAAACAGACGCTAAAACCTGATATAAAGTAGGTATATTCAATAATTCGCCGAAAAAAAACAAAACAGCACAGCATGATGAAAAAAGGCCCCAAACTTAATAAAAACAAAGTTTTATCGTGAAAAAGTTTACGTTATTAATAAGAGGAAAGACCAAATATTTTTTAATTATTTTCTTTTATTTTTTATTCCTTACTAGCACGTCTAAAAATCTTCATTTCTTTTTACGTCAGCGGTCGTGTAATATTTAGCATTAGTTTTTTAGCGCTTTTTTTTTTAGTTGAAAAACACATTAATTTGGAAATTCTTGCAAAAATTAAATAATTGTCGGATTTTAATCAAACTTTCAGAACTTATTCAAAACTGAATTAAATTATTTTAGAAATGTTTGTTTTTTAGAAAGTCATAGTAAAAATATTTTTCTTACATCTGTTGGTGTAACAGATGTAAGAAAAATATTTTTACTATTTCATATACTTTGCTTAATTTTATGAAAATTCGGAAACTTATGTGTACTTTTGTAATTTTTGAATTAAACGCAGAAGACTTTGAAGAATATAAATCATCGATTTCTTTTGTAAAGTTGCGTTTCTAACCAAACTTTAGCTCTGAATTGTAAAATACAAAAGTAAAACCCAATAAAACTAAGATATTATTTAATTAAAAAAAGTTTTAATGGCTTTTATGAATAATATATATTAGGAACATCTGAAGTCAAAATATTTTTTCGAGGAAAAATTAATTTTTACAAGAATTGTTTTTTTTTTTCAATTTTAAATAGAAAATGTGATAAAGTTGTTAAATATTTTAAAATTAAGTTTGAATATGTGTATCTCTGGAAATGTCCTTATTAAAATATCTATTTTTACAGATATTTAAAAAAAGAGAAGTGGGTGCGTCGTACGTTTGAAATACCTTGTGAAATAGTAAAACGATTACGTTAATTGTAAAATATTTCTGAGGCAGAATATCAGTAAAAAAGGTTTGGAAAATTTAACAGTCACAAGGCATGATGAAGGAAGGAAGGAATGATAAACGGAAAAAGCGAGTAACATACCTAACGTTAAAGTATTTAACCCATTAGTGCATGGTGTCTAATTTTTTTAGAGAGGAGGGTACCTAAAATTTAAACTCCGACAGCTAAGATTACCATAAACCATAAAGATAGATTAGATTTTAAAAAAAGCTAAAATTTTCAAGAGATTTTATGCAGTCATGAGTTGGTTTCGTTATTATTAATATTATTGAATATATTATAAAATCCTACAGGAAGAGAAAGTCCCTCTATTTTTGAATATATTATATAATGCTTCACGAAGAGAAGGTCCCTCTGTTATTGAATATACTATAAAATCCCCCGGGAGAGAAAATCCCTCTATTAATCAATATATTATAAAATCCTCCAAGAAAGGAAGTCCCACTATTATTGAATATATTATAAAATCCTCCAGGAAGAGAAAGTCCCGATTAAAGCTATTAAATTAGTTTTGAAAAAGGCACTCAAATATTCAATTTTTAGTCGATTCTTCGAAATCCAGAGGTAACTCCAAACTTTAGGCCTATAGTGTAACTCCACTCCGAGAGTGTGCTACGCCCGACACAAATGATCACGTCTATATATCACCTTATATCGCCTAAGCGTGTATCACACATGATCGCCTAAGCCTGTATCACGCATGCGTGACGCAATCTTAGGTGATCATGTATCTTTCGATACATGACTGACGAGGCAGATTTTTCCCGCGGTAGGTTGCAATCAAAGGCTATAGAACCTGGCCTAGCTGGGGGGAGAAGAAGAGGATTCATACTTTTCCCAGCTGAAGTGACTATAATGGATTCGACTGGGATTCGAATTCGGCTCTCCGATTCCTCAATCCTCGCCGCTAACCATTACTCCACAAATACAACCATTAATAAATAATAATAAAAAAAAATCCGTACTGCTTGCAAATAATCAACCAGCACCGCAATGTTTAGCCAAAAGAAAGAAAAAACACCGACAGAGTTACTTAAGCTGACACGTAAAAGTGCTCAATACCCTAATAGAGCAAGCTTAGAATACCTAAAGAGCCAGAACCTATCTACCGAGGTTTCACCCACCGGATCATCAGGATAATTCTGACCCTACCTAGATTTTGGCATTAATTAATCGAGAATTAATAGAATTAACAAAAAAAAAAATCACTTAACTCATGTTTACTACAAAGTTCCGTAGTTACATAGATGCAACTACGAAACTGAGTTAAATGAAAAACATTTTTTATTAATTCTCTCTGTCCCTCTCTGTCTCTGTCTGTCTCTCTCTCTCTCTCTCTCTCTCTCTCTATATATATATATATATATATATATATATAGAGAGAGAGAGAGAGAGAGAGAGAGAGCCACTATTTCCGGTCAAGAAACGCCTTATCTTAACAAATTAGAAATGCTTCAAATATTTCCATTGTGAAATATCAAACCGATTGGCTACCAAATGTATCTGCAAGGAGTTTTATACGACAGAAAGAGCAAATGCTTTGAGCTAATTTGAAAAGAAAAAAAGTCAATGCCCGTGTTAAAGGGGGGAAAAGTTTCTGTACGTAATTAGAACGTAAATAATGTTTGTGAATGAAAGCTGAAACTTTCTTGAGCCTATCGCAAGGGATTGGGACCAGGAAAGAAACTCTTCACATTTTTTAAATTCTCACTTAGTTCCTGTTATCGACCCTAGGGGCGGCCATAGCTTATATATTTTTGTTTCCTTTCTTCTTCTCAAATTAAAAAGTCGATTACTGTCGTCCACCAGTTGACTTTAATCGCCAGAAAAATAAGAACAAATTCCTTTCTGATTTGTGTTAGTAATTTAAACGGAATGTAGTACGGATTGTTGGCGCTTTGTGAGCAGTAATCAAAAATATAGTTTCCACCGTCTCCTTCGAATTATTTTCTATAAAATTGTTAGTTGGTTTGTTTAACGTCATATCTACTCCTCTTAATGCCGGAATTTAATTTCATTGGCAACTTTAGTAATTTTAAAAAAAAATCTATTGCTGATAATTTTTTTTCTATGAAAATCTATTGCTGGTAGTTTTACTATAAAAATATATATTTATACTTACATAATGTATGGATAGCGGCTCGGATTGAGGAATCGGAGAGCCGAGTTCGAATTCCAGTCGAATACATTACATTCATATACGTGCTAAGACCCTTGGGAAAGGTATGAATCCTCCTCTCTCCCCCCATCTATAAGTAAATAGCAGGACAGACCGGGTTCTATAGCCTTGGATGGCAACTAGTCTACCGTAGCAAGAAATGACAACCTACTACGGAAAAAAATCTGCTCCGTCAGTCATGTATCGAAAGAAACATGATCACCTAAGCGTGTATCACGCATGGCACATAAATGACTGAATGTTTTGACCCCAGTTTGGGGGTTAACTATTTACTCATAGCTGGTTCCAAACTCCTCAAAACCTACCGATCAGAGGTCTTGGTGTGGGATGTAGTATATTATCATACCCAGGACGACCTAGAAGATTGGGTAAGTCCCGTGTTAGAATAATTTAGTATGGTCAAAACCTACAGAATGTACCATATATATTATACATAGACCAGTAATTTATAAAGAAGAAATGGATTCTTTATTTATGAATCCAGCAGGTTTTATCGCTTTAAACTTTATTTTTAGTAGATACCCATGTTTGAGTAGACGTTCCGTTTTTGTTTTTTTTTAAACAGTATATTTATTTATTTATTTTATTTTATTTTTTTTAATCATATCACCCCAAGCAAGGCCGGAGGCCACTATCACGCAAGGGGTTAAAGAAGGGTTGAAGGGAGAGCAGATAGGAATGGCAAGGGAGGGGATGTGGAGAAAGAGAAAGACAGTGAGTCGATCAAGGCAAGGGGGCCACAAAAGATCCGGAGCGAGAGCAGATAGAAATGAAAAATGAAAGAATGTGGAGAAGGGAAATGTATAGATCAAGGCAACTGGAGATGTCGATTGGCGCTACACTTAAACCGTTGGAAATTGTATTTGTCAGGGAAACAGTAATAGGGAAGGGAGTTCCATAGGCGAGATGTGCGAGACATGAAGCTATTGGAGTAGAAGAGACGTCTACATCTAACAGTTTCCACGGTGTAGGGGTGGGAGCGGGATACCAGCCTGGTGGGGCGTTTAAATTCACGAGGCCTGGGGACAAGCGAATGCAACTCCTCAGAGCAATTACCGTGGAAGTACTTGTAAAAAAGGCAGAGCGAGGCAACATCGCGTCTGTGAGAGAGCGACTGCAGACGAGATGACAGATCAGGGCCAATCACGTTGCCTATCCGTCTCTGGATCTTATCAAGAACCCCGAGGCAAACAGCAGGGGCTCCAGACCATATATGGCAGCAATACTCCATGCAAGGGCGAATGGTCGATTTATAAACTTGAAGGATCGATTCCGGGGAGAAAAATTTTCCTGGCTCGGCACAGAGAACCAACTTTCTTTGCGGTGGCTGATGCAACTGACTCGATGTATTTGTTCCATCTCAGATCAACAGACAGCGTGAGACCGAGCAGCCGCAGGGAGGAGCTCTCGAGAAGTTGGTCATCAGACATTCTAATGGGATGCAGGGATGGATCCTTGTGGTGGTTGATAGAGAGCAGTTTTGTTTTAGAGGCGTTAAAGTTAACCATCCATTTCTCACCCCAGATCACAACCGATTGGAGGTCCTTTTCAATTTGAGCTGGCAGGCTAGCTTTGTCCGCCTCACTAGATTTGTGTTTGAGGCAGGAGTAAATAGTGGTGTCGTCAGCGTAGATGCCGACTTGGGAGTCTATGGCGTCAGGAAGGTCGTTTATAAATATGAGGAACAGAGTAGGGCCTAGGATGGAGCCTTGAGGAACACCTGCGTTAGCGGGATAAGATCTGGAGATGAATCCACTAAGAACAACCTTCAAATCCCGGTTTGACAGGAATGACTGTATTAGGTCAAACAATCGACCTGTGATACCATAACCCTGGAGCTTGCGGAGAAGGCCGGCATGCCAGACTCTATCGAATGCTTTGGAGATGTCCAGGGCCACGGCACGAGCTTCACCGTTGTTATGGATAGCTTGGTAGACAAATTCAGTGATGGCCGTAAGCACATCGGCAGTAGATCGGGCAAAGCGGAAACCATACTGCTTGTTTGAGAGCAGATCGTGGGATATCAGGTGATTAATCACTTCGGCGTTGATAATGGCCTCGAAGACTTTGCCGAAGAGGGGTAGGAGACTGATAGGACGGTAATTGGAAGGGTCGGAGGGGTCACCAGAGTTCTTAAAGACAGGGACAATGGTTGAGTACTTCCAGCAGTCAGGAAAACAGGACTCCTTGAGGCAGCGGTTGTACAATTTAGAGAGGGCAGGCGCCAGTTCAGGTGCGCATTTCTTTAGGACAATGGTTGGTATTCCGTCACCACCAGTAGCCTTGTGGTGATCTAGGTTAGAAATAATGACCAATACCGACGACGGAGTTATGTGCAACCCGTCCAGGAGGGCCTCAGTTCTGGGAGGGAAATCGGGCAAGGGCACCCCGGAAGAATCTAGCGTAGAATTGGAAGAAAACTTCTGAGCGAAGCATTCGGCCTTGTCAGCAGAGGTGAA
Source organism: Acanthosepion esculentum (assembly GCA_964036315.1). Lineage (NCBI taxonomy): Eukaryota > Metazoa > Mollusca > Cephalopoda > Sepiida > Sepiidae > Acanthosepion > Acanthosepion esculentum. The sequence continues at coordinate 54,465,445 of OZ038498.1, forward strand.
GAGGACCTCAGACTGATTGAACAGGGGAGGAATGGAGGGTTTTTTATTGTTCAGGACGCTCTTGCAGAGACGCCAATAATCTCTGGAGCCAAATTTGCGGGATGCAATACGTTCCTTCATCCGAGCAGCAAATAGTGACTTGGCATCGTCGAGGATATGCTTACACTCGTTGCGGGCAGAGGTAAATAGACGTCTATTGGAGTCGGACATATCACTTCGAAACCGGTGGAAGAAGTGGTTCCTATGGGCAATGGCGGCTGAGCAAGCAGCTGTGAACCAGAGGGAGGAGCGAGGTTTGACCTTGAATTTTATGGAGGGGATGAAAGCTTCGATACCGGCTTTAATCCAGGAAGAGAACTCAGAAGCACAATCATGAGTGGGGAGCTTAAATACAGCATCCCAGGGGACATCGCGGAGGAAGTCACGAAACGCGTCCCAGTCAGCCCGTTGGTAGTAGAATGTGGTTCTGGTGGTAGGAGGCTCTTTGCAGGTGGTGGGGCTGAAGGAGATGCTAACGGACACTACAGCATGATCGGAGTTACCGATAGGACAGAGCTGCGTGGCACTACAAGATTCAGGGATGGAGGTAAAACACAGGTCGATGAGTGAGGCCTTACCGTCACGGTTGTAGGCAAAACGCGAGGGGAAATCGATTATCTGAGTGAGTGATTGAGAGACTGAAAAGTTGAGAGTATGAATGCCTGCGAGGTCGGTAGTAGCGTTCTTAAGCCACTGGTTGTGATGGGCGTTAAAATCGCCAAATACAAATATGTGAGCGTAAGGATGGGCAGAGAGGGCCCTATCTATGCTGTCAGAAATTACATCAAGTATCTTGAGAGGATACATCAGTCCTGAGAGGATGGAGAGCGGTAGAGGAAGAAAAGATAGCTAACGGCATTGAGAAGAGATAGCCGGAGACACAAGAACGAATGATCCGGCGATTCGAGAGAGGACTCTCTAGCCAGAGGGAGATAGTCCTTGACGTAGACCCCCAGGCCATGCATGTGGGTTAGAGAGTCTTTTCTGAGGAGAGGAAGGTATCCAGGGATCGAGAGATCAGAGGAAGGGATAGCGGAGTCAAGATTGGTCTCACACAGGGCCAGTATATCCGGGCAATTAGCAATGAGGAAGGACTCAACGCTGCAGAAGTTGGTTCTGATGCCACGGATGTTGGAAAAGGAGATATTTAAAGGTTTGGGTGATTTTTGGAAGGCTGGTTTAGGTTTATATTTCTGGTTTTTGTACTTCATGGTGGGTAATTGGTGTTGGAAAAAGAGAAGGCCTGAGTTACAGGAAGCCGACGGTTAGCACCCATGACGCGGGAAGAGAGGGGGTTTGACACAGCCTGAATCATAATGTGGCCCCAGGGTTGCCCACCGGAGATGACTGCAGGGACACCTTCCATGCGCGACATGGCACTACAGACACCCCGATATTATGCAACTGTTGATCAGAGCGGCCGCTCAAGACGCTACGCAAGAGTTAGGGCTCCTAACTACCAGTCGGAAACAGTAACCAGGGAACTGTCAACCGTGTACCCTCAGAATGAACAGACAATGCCACAGACTACACGCATCACGGGTGAAACTCCGCAGCACCAGCAAAGAGGCCAGAGAGAGAGAGAGAGAGAGAGAGATCCGGGAACCCCTTCCTAGACACGAAACAAGGTTTGGACCTCTAAACCTGTCCAATAGAGGTGGGGAGGAGTGTAGACCGGGCGGTAGGAAAGCCTACCTACTCCTATTACGTATAACATATTCAACGACGACAAGACAGAACAATAGAGGGGGATGTAGTCGGGGTAGACGCAGGGCTTACACTAGATGAGAGTACTGGGCGATAGGAATGACATACCATTGTATGTGTACAATACCCAGTTTTAACACTAACAGTAAGTTTTAACTTAATTAAATTCCCATTGATCTATATTTAAGAAAAAAAAAATTACCACTTACGTTACGATAGTTACTTCTAAAATAAGAGGGGGGGGGACTGACGGTTAACAAAAAGCAAAAACAGAAATACAAATTAAAAAAAAAAAACGAAAAAAACAAAAACAAGACATTAAATAAATAATTAAAAATAAAACTTTTGGAAATACATTAAGTTACATATACATACACAAGGAACGCGCCATCAAATAGGGGGGGGGCTTTAAGGACAAAAAAAAATATTAACTAATACGAAATTTTTGAAATACATTAAGAAATTACATATGCAAGGAATACATAGAGCAGGCTCCTTTCACGACCATAAGCTATCCAAAAGTGCCGTCGAAAATTAAAGGCAAACCAGTCACGCTGAGCGAACTCTTAAAGTGAACACAGTGTTGTGGGGGGGGGGAGAATCGGCTAGCCTCCCCACTCCTAACAGTGGGCTTAGCAGCCATGCCAAAATGGCGAATTTTTGAATAGACACGGTGAAGAAACGGTCCGATTTAGTAATTCAACAGGCTGGCGAACACCGGCCGACGCACGGTTGGATATTACAGACGAAAAAAAAAAAAGCAAATTCTCAGATAGTTACTTCTAAAATAATAGGGGTGGGGGAGAGGGACTGACGGTTAACAAAACGCAAAAACAGAAATACAAATTTAAAAAAAAAAAAAACGAAAAAAACAAAAACAAGACATTAAATAAATAATTAAAAATAAAACTTTTGGAAATACATGAAGAAGTTACATATACATACACAAGGAACGCGCCATCGAATTGGGGGGGGGGCTTTTTGTCTACCGGCCTGAACATTCGAGAATGTCGTGGCCGAGTCAGTCCAAAGCACGTCAGATCAAACCACGGTTTCTCATGCAAAGTGCAGATACAGGTTCGAATCCTGCCGCAGGGCGCTTCCTTTTCTTTAATAAGATTTCCCGAATGTTCAGGCCAGTAGATGAAAATAGATAAATATACAGTTTGAAACATAAACCGAGCGTCTACTCAAATATGGTTATCCACTAAAAAATAACGTTTAAAATGATAAAATACATAGATCAGTGCCAAAAATAACACACACACACACACACACACACACACATATATATATATATATATATATATATATATATATATATATATATATATATATATAAGTAACGAAAATCTTGGTAATCCGCATGGATAATCCCAAGGAGGATGAAATCCTGAGATCCTGAGAGCTCAATGTTAAGTCAGAGCGAATAATTTAATTTAAAGAAAAATAAACAAACTTTAAGGCTCCATTGTAATAATTTATTTCACCAGAGAATTTTATTTTTCTCTGGATCTTCAGACTTCATTTTCAAAGGTGAAACGGAATTTTCGTTTCACCTTTGAAAATGAAGTCTGAAGATCCAACATATATATATATATATATATATATATATATATATATATATATATATATATGTATGTATGTATTTTTCTTTTGACTTCAAACATTATTTTTAATCGTTATCAGTGTTTGAGTAGAACGATCCTTTTTTTTTTAAAACAGTGTGAATTACATCTGCTGGCCTGAAAAAAATGCTTTACATTGATTTTCGCTCAATTTACATCCATTCTTCAAGAGATTTGATTGTAAATTGTCTTTTAATTTCATATTCAAATCCCCTGAAGAGTGGGTGTAATTTCCGCGAAACTCAAAACAGAGAACATTTAATATCATTAAATGTCGAACTCTTTAATTACAAAGATTGCTTGCCTTAAACACATTATTTACATTGTTCGGACTATCGTCCTCATCTTTGTTGCCATATATATCATAATGTTTCGGCCGTTGTACGCTCCGGCCTTCTTCAAGTGGTTGGAATGTCGAACTGAACCCTTTATTTCGCTCGCTGGGGTAGACTGTTCTAATTCCACGTGCCATGTCAGCTATCTCTCAAGGACACATGGCACAGTGGATAAAGACGTTGGTTAGATCCAGTGACAGGGCCCAAATAGTTCAATACCTGGTTAAGGCAGTGGAGAACTTGGAGAGGGGAATTAACAGGAGATAACTGATAACTCACATTCATTAGCCATGGACCGTGGAACTAGAACAGTCCACCCTAGCGAGAGAAATAAAGGGTTCAGTTCGACATTCCAACCACCTGAAGAAGGCTGGAGCGTACAACGGCAGAAACTTTGTGATAAATATGGCAACAAAGACGAGGACGATAGTCCGAACAATGTAAATAGTGTACATAATACTTCATCTCAGAAATATAGACAGATGCCTTAAATACGTTATCTTCCAGAAATACCCCGGTCGACGATTATTTATTTTTCTAGTTATTTTTGCAATCTTTGAATTTCCCTATGGTCGATTTGTTAGGAAGGTGACCTTGATGTTAACCTGTCTGGGGAGGCGGTTCCAGCGAGCGGCACATTTGAAAAGTACACGGAAACTTGTGTCTCAAACTCGGTTGTCGGTACGATGGTTGTGCTCGCACGAAGTTACAAGTCATCGTGACCGAGGTTTTGACCCCACGAGCTTTATGACGCCACGATAAGCGCTCTCTCCCGGTAACAGTAACTAAGATCCGCTCAGCATGGTTACAGTATAAACCTCGGGTAGGGCTCTGTTGTTGTTGAACAAACTCAAATGTACTCGGAAAACGAGAGTAGCCGCCCATTATATAAATGGATACTGAAAATCTCTCCCCAGAATTCTGATGTAATGTTGAAGTGGGTCGAATCAATAACTTTTCGACACCCCCACGTATATTTACTGACTGGTAATTAAGAAAAATTGTGAATAAAAAGAAAGATATTTAGCAGAAAAAAAACTCCTGTATATCCTCGTATATAAACTTACTTCATGTATAGTGCATTTTTTGTGAAAAAAACCTGTTTTTTTTATATAGCATGTGTATAATGCGACCCCAGTAGGACTACTGTCGTCAAATATTGCAGAACTGGGCATCATTCTGGACATATTTTATAGGAAATAAATGCTACCATGAGAATGTAGTTCTATCAGTTGGGTTACAGCATGAATTTTTAACTCTCCACCCCAAGAAAAAATTATCTGTGTATAGTACAACCGGTCACAAAAAATGCATAACCTTTCACCTCTTCAAAAAAATTACCTGTATATAATGCGACCCCCTATTTTTACATAAAAAAAAACTGATTATAAAAACTCGCCCTATACTCCAGTATATACAATATATATTTTAAAAGATATTTGTATGGATTCGAAAAACGGGATAAAATCACCTTCTACACCGACGACGGCTTCAATGTGTCCTTGAAAGTGATTGGTTCTCGTTCATCTTGATCGCCTCCTCTATGATGGCGATCTTCAACGGGTACTGTTTAATAAAAAGGAATTTATTAATAATCGAGTGTGAAATTTTTTTCTCAATGTGCAATAAACTGTGGGGATCTTAAAAATTGGGATCGGGAAATCATTTAAAAGAGGTAAAAAGTGCCAAATTAAAATAAATAGGGTTGGGATTTTTTTCACAAAAAATAATACCCCACCGTCTATTAGGCCCCTAAGAGTATATGTTGGGGTGGGGGCATGATGCCGAAAATTCACGTGATCAGCAAAAGAATATTCGCGCGGTTTCAGATTTTATTCAATCCAATTTTTTTCCAATATTTTTTCGGTAAATTTTGCTTTTTAAGCCCCACGCTAAATATCTATTAAAATTTTCTCAAACCGCCATATTTCCGTGTAAATGTACACGCTGAACTCGAAATAACAATTAAATTTTGATAAAACCTACCGTTTTGGAGTTATCGACAATAAAGGTTCGGACTCAGTCGCGTTCAGCCGGCGGCCATTACTGGCCATGTTTAACTACAATCACTGCGGAACATTTTGCGCGCGGAAGCTTAATTAACGGCCTTTTTACTGCTCTTAACTGATCTTACTCGTCCAAATTACTGCGCACTTAAGTTATGTCGGAAAGCGATGACAAGTTGTTTTTTTTTATAGTAAACCCCGCGATTTTCTTAGATGTGGCACAAGGCCGAAAATATAGGCCACCCAGTGAGGATCGAATTTACTATTCAGTCGTAACTGCTCTAGCGAGACAAGTTTGCTAGCCATTACACCACGCCTAAGTTCCTATAACGGTGGTTTTCTAAGCGTAACTTAGATGTGGCGCACCCAGTGAGGATCGAACTCGCTACTCAATTAATCTAACAAAACTAGCTCGCTAACCATTACACCATGTTCAAGAACCTCTTTTACCCACTGGTGTGATTTGCTTTCGACTTTTTATTAGATTTCCATAACTCGAAAGTGATTGTTAGAGACATGTAATAGCATTTAGAGTTTTAAGAAATTTTTAAAGTGATTTAATTTCTCATCAAACTGGGCGGAAATGACTATGTTTACTTTTTGGTTCTAAAATCTTTATTCAGAGACATTTATTTCTATCTTTTTTGCGGGTTAATTTTCGACCATTATCTTTCATATAAAACCAAAATTTAAATCCCAAGAAGACATTTAGGTACCTTTAAAGTCAAGCTGAACTTACGGGCTCGGAAAGACCCACGTAAAACGCGCCTTGTGCCACATTCCGCTCTGTGGGAAGCTCGGGAAAATACCGAGTTAGCAGCGCGCTAAGCTGCCTTCCGACGGAGAGGAACTCAGACGAGGTTATGCCTACGGGCAGAGTCTCATCTGGGTAGGTAGACAGCCACTCGGCCCCGAGTAAGCAGCGTCTACGGGGAATTTTTGCCCGAGCGTACGCGCTCGGAAAGACCCACATTAAAAACTGGCCTTGTGCCGTATCCCGCCTTGTGGGGAGGTTTCGGGTAAATACCCAGTTAGCCGTGCGCTAAGCTCTTAGAGCTTGTTAGACTGTCTTCGTGCGAAGAGGAACTCAGGCGCGGCTATAACTACGGGCTGAGTCTCGTCTGGGTAGGTAGGCAGCACACGACCCCGTGCATGCGGGGGGTCTACGGGGAATTTTTGCCCGAGTGTACGCGCTCGGAAAATTCCACATTAAAAACTGGCCTTGTGCCACATCCCGCCTTGTTGGCAGGCTCCGGGTAAATACATCCTTACTACAGAATTCAGTAAGACTACGTCGGCTCCAAGCGACATATTTTGTAATTGTGTTATCTTCATTCAATGAAATGAAGACATAACATTATGTCTCTCTGCCGATCTATCTATCTATCTATCTATTAAAACAAATGTTTCATAATCCGACTGATTAAAATAGTGGGCCTTCTATCCTTACTACAGAATTCAGTAAGACTACGTCGGCTCCAAGCGACATTATATTTCATGATTGTGTTATCTTCATTCAATGTAATGAAGATATAACAGGTTACTTCAATTTGGTACAGTTCTTTCTTTGTGATTCTGTAGCGCCAGTCCATAAAGTTCAAACAAGTGTGGTGTTTGCCAAGACGAATAGTCTTCATTCGCTCAAAGCCACTTTTAACCATTGATCTTAGAAAGTGTTTGTATACAGCTGACAGTTTAGATATTTCTGAACGGGTTTGGTGCCATGCATTACATCCATATTAAAAGTGTCGACCTGACAAGACTACTTATGAAGTTATACTCTTCAAACAGTGCCGAGTCGGGGATACTTGATGTTAGAACACCGAGCTTGAGCAAAAGATCCCCCCCCCCAAAAAAAGGAATCGACTGTAGTCGGGATCATCGAATCAATGTGAACGATCCTTTCCCTCGCTGCATAGTATGTGCTTCGTCAGGGCTACTTACAGTTTTTAATTTAGAGTTTTCCTTTTCCTAGATCTGTTGCCACCCAAGGTAATCCAGTCTCTCCTGCTATTTACCCATAGCTGGGGGGAGAAGAGATGGATTCATGCCTTTCTTAAGGGTATTAGCACATAAGGGAATGAAATGAAATGAACTTGAATGAAATTCGAACTAGGTTCTCCAATTTCTCAATCCGAGCCGCAATCCACCGTACCTCCCCTTTTGCTTTTGAAAAAGGGAATGGTTTTGTTTTTGTACTTTATATGAAGAAATTTCTGATGGCAAAAAAACAAAAAAACTAAAACTAGCACAAGGCCAAAGGTATTAAGCACCAAGTGAGGAATGAACTCGTTATACTAGTAAGGCAGGTTTACTAATTAATCACTGTTTTACGGCAAGGCGCCTAATTATAACGTTATAAATATTTACTAAACCGGGTATCACGCAAGGCTATGAGTGTAGGGCACTTAGTGAGGATTTATCTCTATATAGTACGGAAACAATCTTGTTAACTTAACGATTGATTTAAGACGAGGTGTTCATCATGTGCGTAAATATGTTATATCAAATCTGCTTTGGCATACAGCTATCTGGCATTTCGATTTCAATCACTTTCTGTTATAAATCGCTCATAGTGGTTATAATGTCTCGCTTAGACTACTCGTCGTGACGTCATTATAAATTCTCGTCGACTGACTCCAACGAACTTCCCTTGACTCACTTTGAGTTCTTTATTTAAGGCGTCTTGCCTAGTTCATTTGTGTTGCCAGGGGTGTCTTACTTACTCTATAACACTTTCCCACCGCCGTAACGCACTTTCCTTGAGTGTTTTTCTACAAATACTTTCGTAGCGACTGTTCTGCTGAGCTTTCCCTTTGGTACCTAGACTTTATGAAATTAAGTGTACTACTCGATTGGCAGCTAGGTCTCAACATTTTACTGCTTAATTTGCTAGATGTAATCGTAAGCTCCATTGCACTTCTCGTCTGTGGAACTCTCCTCCAGTTTTTTGCTTTCCACTTAACTACAGTTTTCAAAAATTTAAATGCAACATCAGCTATCATCATCTGTCTTCTTGAATCCTGTTCTTTTTATTATCCTTTCTCCTTGGTAACGTTTTCTCAGTTCCCTTCACTCTATTGTCCTTGTGTCTTAGTGGCTTTATCGCTTTTCTTAGAGTGAAATAATCATAAAAAGTACTTAGCAAAGAGGGGTTCGATCTTAATCCCAACAACTTGTTAGGTCATTATAATATGCACTTCAATACCCCGTGTACTTTACAAGAACTAGATGCACATATGTATATACGAGAGGACTTTACTACGCATGCATGAACACACTTTCGTAGGGTCACGCGGTCGACAATGAAATATCATTAACAACTGTGTGACCGTTTCGTTCACGATGACGTATCATGCACGGTTTTTGGTAAATCAAATCTGTCAGCCACTTCTGTGTGACTTTTGGCTTTTCTCAAAATAGTCGTTGAAAATGAAGCTAGTTTAAACCGTGGATGGGATTAAGAAGAACGTGTCTATGCAGCACCCGAAAACGCATTTTATAAAGTAAAAGGGACGCTAGGACAACTATGGGAGTTCCCAGGGAGAGTACTTAGAAGAGGACTGAAGCCCAATTGTCCTAGGTAGGTTTTTCCCATTTAGTATTAGACGACTTGTTCATTTCCGGGCAGAACTTTCATATACAAATGTTATAGAAGTTCTATGATACCAGCTGAAGAGGTGTATCTGCTTTATTTCCCCGACCCCAACCGCGCCATCCTTTTAGACCAGCACAAGAACAAGTACATCACAGCCAATGAGATCAAGCCATTTCGGCTTGACGGTGTCAGCAACCGTGTTAGTTTAAACAAAGACAAACTAAAGCAGTTGCTGACACTGTCTTATATACAAACTCTTGGCTTGTTTAAAAGACATCTTGTCATCGCTTGCATCATGGTTAATTTCAAGTCATCATTGCCAAGCAAAGATAAATAGAATTAGTCAGTGTTTAAATTTTTCCTCACACACAAACCTAAAGAAACAGTGTTTAGTTTTCTCCTAACGAGGTCAAATATGACATACGTCACCAGTCCCGTAACCTATTCGAGTCGATAGAAAGTTGTGGAGCATCATGACGTGAATACTCGCATGAATCTAATCGTACAGATGGCGACTATCATCCTGTGATGCGGTAATCCAAGACAGGCTCTTTGAGATTACAAGTAAAGTTTGCCATCTTCGTTTCCACATAAAGTATAGAGTTCCGAGAATGTTATCAACTTTTACCATAACAATCAAATGGTGCAGCAATGGAATTTGACATTCATAAACCTAAAACCTTCAAGGCCTCAACAGGGTGTCCCCCACCAAAAAAGAAAAAAAATTGACATAATTTGAAATGTGAATATTTAAGTCATTGCATGTTTTAGGCAAACGAAATTAAATAGGCTTTATGTTGAACAATACAAAATTTATTTATCAAAATTCGAATAAGCTATTCAAAGGAATGTAGATTTTATAACCGACTAGCAGCATGGCCCGGCGTTGCCCGTGGTTGATTCAAAAATCGTACGACTCGTACAGCAATCGATATCACTTGACTTAAAATATTTTTGCCCTTCCTTGCCTTTAAAGGAGTGCCCTTTGCCGTGCTGATGTTGCTACATGCCTTACTTCTTGCCTATCTGACACTGCGAATTTTTCTAAGCTCTATAATAAACATTAAATTTGTTACGAAAAAAGAACTAAACAAAATGAACACAAAACGATCAGCTTTAAAAAAGGACTCGTAACTGGAAAAATCGAATGAAAAAAGAATGTTAACAACAAATACTTTTTCACGCCCAACCCAGTTCTGCGGAATCAGAACCAACGTTGAGTTTAAGCAAGCGAATGAGCCAATTGGAGTAAAGTGCCATGCAGATTTAAATTTTTCCCACTTGTGATGAATGCAGCTATCGATTTTTTTTGCATGCTAGTTAACATTCGTGTCAGTCAGCTGTTGGCTCTCACGCTGGCCAATAGAATCTTCCTGTCTATTCGTGGCAGCCAGCTATAGGCTCTCACTCTGGCCAGTAGAAAATTGGAGCATGTAAATTTTGGTGCAAATCCGTCGAAAATTGCGGCCGTGCATTCGTTACACACACACACACACTGCCTTTTATAGATAGAGATTTCACAAAGCTTCACAAATGTTCAATATATGAGCCACCCGTGACACGACTACACGTCGAGTCCTTAGTCCAGCTCCTGTCAAACACGAGTAACATTCTCCAGCGCCCCAGCGATTCTCTGCTTAAATTCCTCTAGGAAGAGGGGGAGTATAGACCTGTCCTTCCAAATAGCCCCATAGAAAAAAAAATCACAAGGTGTCAAATCAGGTGAACGTGGTGGCCATTTCATCAGCACTTTATCATTATCACTGACACGCTCGATCCATCTTGCTGCTAGAAGTCAATTTAGTTTTTACACATTTTAAAATCTGAGATCATTTGAGCAAGAACTGGCTATGTTATTAGACGACAAACTTTGGGGGTGGATGGGGGCACCCTGTATTTGCTCTTTTGTCATTTTTCTATTTATCTAAAAAAACAACCCCCCCCCCAAAAAAAACAGAAAGACAATATTCTAATTGAATATAAAATAGAAAAATTAAATCCTATGTAACCCGTTTTGATCTTCGAAAGGACTTCTTCAGAGTAAATAATGTTTTTATTGATGGAATATTAAATAGTGAGAATGAACAAAATGACGGATAAATGTTATAATTATACATCGAGAGAATCGCTGAAGAGGCAAGGATGCTTAACATTACGTTTAAATTTTAAATGTCTGGCATCTGATGTATCTGGATGTACAACCTAACCGACTTCCTTCAGTTTCTTACTGCTTTTTTTTCTTTTTAATATTCCATATTGTAATAGCACTGCTATTTTTAAGGAAGGTGAAATACTGTAGGAACCTGGACATAGATTTACCATAGATTCAGACATTAATGCGCTTTCTATATATTTTCGCCTCAATAATTAAAAAAGCCAGTTCAGTAGCACGATTCCTGCAATTGTTCTAAAGAAATGTGCTCCTGTTCTCTCCAAACTTAATAAATGCCTTTCTACTTCTTGTTTTCCAGCTTGTTAGAAATCCTCTGTAGTTCCCGTCTTTATGAAGTCTGGAGAACCAAACCATTATAAATGTGCTTGTTTATAACCCCCCCCCCCCGATCCCGGTTAGTTAGCATTACTGTTACGTCCTGTCAATACCTCATAAATAGTGGACTATTCCACGATTTGATCGCGTGGAAAAGACATTACTTGGTTTCAGTGAGAAAATGAAAGAAAGAGGAAGAGATAGAAGTAGAGAGAAAGAATCAGTTTAAGCTGATACCAGATACTACACTTTGATCTCAGCCAAAAGGCCGAGGGTATTTTTCAGCACGCCCACATCGCTACCGAATGTGACACATGGTCGAGGTTTAAAATGGGTTTAACGGCAATACCGTAGAAAAAAATGCCCTCAGCACCCCCCCCCCCCTTTGGGGTAAACTCAGGCGCCGAGCAATAAACCCAGCTTCGTCCTTAAAATGCGTGGGGAGTAGCCCCTCAACCCGGGTCTTAGTTTAGCTAATTTTAAGCCTGAGAAACGATGGCGATAAAAGCAAGATTTTTCAGATGCACAGTATCGAAAGATGGAAACCGAGTAATGTAAAAAAAACAAAAGAAAAACAGTTGCCATAAATAACATCGTCTGCTGAATTATTTTAAAATATTAAGAGAAATGTTCGTCAGATAGGCATTTGACTAGAAAGAAGGGAAAATGGAAGTGTTTAATGTCTCCTGCCAATACCTCGTAAATAATGGACTATTCCGTTTCGAGAGAAAGAGAAAGGAGAGAGAGAGAAAGAAAGAGACGTTTAATGTCTCCTGCCAATACCTCGTAAATAATGGACTATTTCATTTCGATTGCGTAGAAAGAAAATGGAATAGGTGTAGTTGAAAGCATAAAATTACTTACGAAATATTAGATTTCGGCATTAAAAAAAACCACGGAGGTTGATATGTCCCCAAACAAAATCAACCAACCAAATAACCAACATGAAAGATCTCTTTCATGACATTAATCCATATAATATCCTACGATTTCTTAAAGAAATCAAACTGTATTTCAAAATATAACTTAAAAATACAACATATCGCCACCCCTAGTAATAATGTCTACAAAAACATGTATATGCACAAAATCTCTTTTCAATTGTGAAAAACAAAATAAGGTATATTTTTTTATTACTTTTTTTTTTTACTCAAAATTATGAATTAATTTCTCAAGACCAAAAACAATAAAACTTTTTGGGAAATCAGGGGATTCACCGAAACCCAGTCTACATCTTGCCCCGCACTGGTTTCTAGTTGGAGTCCATAAAAATGAATGCACAAAAGCAATTCAGTCAGAGTTGCAGTTGAGAGCCGAGAAGGGAAGCAGTGGAAGTCGCTGGGAGATTCACAACTCCTGATGAACAGATGAACCTGTGACTTCAGCCTTGAACCAAACTTTTCAAACCAGTATAACAAATGTCGCTAACTCCTCAAGCCAAAACTTATCAGCTTACCCAAGTGTTATGTCCAATCGAGGAACGGGTTGGGTGGACATCTGTATGCGAACACAACTACTAACAAATCATTGTACGCAGCATTGATATAAAAATAGTAATTATTTTTTATATATATTTTGAGTGGTTTTCTCTCCAGCTTTATTGTACGACTTCGTTCGACATGGACCAGCCCAACACAAAGATACCTGTGACGAACTGATCCTGGCCTCCTTATAATCAAATCAATCACATTGTCGGGTAAACGGGCCAGTATTGAAGAGATCACTCCATTAAACAAATTAGGATGCACCGTAAGTTGATCACGATGAAAGGTTACATATGTTGTCATTTGTTGTGAACCAGGATTGACCCTGAGAGAGAGAGAGAGAGAGAGAGAGAAAAAAAAGACAGAAAAAAAAAGAAAAAACATGAAAAAGAGAAAAAGCAGAGAGAAATAAAGAAAAACAGAGAAAAGGAAAAGAGAAAAAAAAAAGAGAGAAAACAGAAAAAAAAGAGAGCGAATAAAAGAAAAAAAATCCAAAACCTACATGTGTTTCCTTTGAACATTCCAGGCTTTTTATAACTTTTTTTTTTAATGAAGCCAACTTTGATTACTTTTCAAGAAATAATTTTTATTATTAGCCAAATCACATTAAGAACAAGAGAAAAATATTAGTGAAAAGAAACGACACTGAAGGGTTTAAAAAGTGATAAAGATTTTTTTTTTTTTTTTATTGTGTTCATCTTATATACAAATCAGGACAACTGCAGGAAAATGGTCAGGATGTGTATGAATGATTTTTTTTGAGTGATGAGATTTCTTTTTCTTTTCCTTTTTTGTTCCCTTTAGGGGGAACCACAAATCTGATTTTCTTCCTCATGACAAAAACCTCTTTCAAATATAAAAAAATTATTATTAGGCAAGTGCTGAGTAAATACTGTATAAAAAGGTCTCTGTATCTCTCCTAATCATCAGGGGAAAATTGGGAAGGAAAAGCAGCCCTCCCAAATATTGATCTGAAATTGGTATCAGATCTATAAACATTTGATTCAATCGATTTAATAAATGTTCCTTTAAATATAAAATTTGTTTAAAATTATGAAATTCAAGTCGATTGATCTTCTGACTGGAAATGGCCACTTGGATAGAATTCAGAAAGAATATTAGGTTTCTGTCAGTGCAATGATGGCCAATCCATGACACTTGCACTATGATGCATTGTATAATTAGATTGTGAGCATTAACTGCTCATCAAATTAATGTTTCAAATGAATCTCATTTGCTCTTGGGGTATTCAAGGCTGAGTAGAAGTGTGCCTTGAAACGTATAGTCAGGGAATTATTCCAATCATAAAGCAAAAAGCTTGTGTGAAAGATTTTTCCCCACTTATTACTTTTCAAGTCAACTATGTTGATATTTTTTTTGTTTTTAGTAAAAACATCTACATTAATATTTCCATGAAGAATTGTATCCATCATTTTCTTCACATAAGTTGCTTAAAGGCTACTGAAGGCAGCCATGCAGTTTGGTGAAATGATGAGACATTTTTATAAAGACTTCTGTGAATTTTCTTTACAAAAAAGGCAGCATTACTGTATGCAACAATTAGTCACCGTTTAATGTTTTTCCATTTCTTTTCAGTTTTTGTAACAAACAAATAAACATAAAAATCTGATCATAATTACTAGAGTAAGTGTGAATGCAGACTCCACACTGATTATCAAGCTTCAAATTGGACAGGAAACGGCTTTATTCTTCCAACTAAGGTATTTTAATTGTATTTCCCTAAGAAAAATCTTGCTACAATGTGCTGTTTTTGCTGTGTTATGGTTACAAACACACCTACAAAAATTAGATCATTCTAATATAGAGAATAAATAAAGGTGTTGAAAGGTTAACCTAGAGTTTATTTTGAGGATTTTAAGCCAACCATTACGTATACACAGAGAAACTTGGGATTGTGTCTTTTTCTAAATTGTCAGTGTGTTGACAGCTGGAATTTGATTGATTCAAATTGAATGTTTTTACAAATCTTTGCAGTTTGTTCGCTGAAATTGATTTTTGAACAGATGCGACCAAACTCAACTTATTTCAAGGCAAGAAGGTGGCC
Source organism: Acanthosepion esculentum (assembly GCA_964036315.1). Taxonomy (NCBI): domain Eukaryota; kingdom Metazoa; phylum Mollusca; class Cephalopoda; order Sepiida; family Sepiidae; genus Acanthosepion; species Acanthosepion esculentum. The sequence goes on from OZ038498.1 coordinate 54,480,795, forward strand.
TTCTTTGTTTTTGCTAACTAGAATTGATTTTAAAGTTTTCTACTGTACTGAGGAAAAATGATTTGTAACAGTAAATGCAATCTCATGAAAAGCTACATGAATGATTAACTTAGGCTCTGAATTGGATTTAAAAGATTTTTTTTTTCTTTTTCTCACACTGAATGTCAATCCACCAGCCAAACACTTATGAAAAATTTCTGGTTATCTTAAAGAAAAAGGTTATGCTATGAGTAAGAAAAAAAAGGAAAAGAAAAGAAAAAGAAAAGAAAAAAAAAAAAAAAAGATGACAGTTCCTTTCCAGTTCACTGCCAATAGCCCTGTGTCACTCCCCACCCAAACCCTTCCCTCCCCACCTGTAATATTGTCCTCAGCAAGGGACAGGTATAGCCGCACTGACCAACATAAGTACTTCTGATGTCTTCAGGCGCCAGTTGCGAATGTCTTTTGACACTTGGCACCATTGTTCTCCATGACGAGGTTCAGCATTAATACACCTTTTCTTTACATCTTCTCTTTGTTCCTGAAACACAGATGACAGCAAAAACAGAAGTGAGGATTGGAATGAAACGGGTCAGAGAAACAGAGAGAGAATAGATTCAGAACACCATAAAACAGAAGAAAAAAAAACTTACATGCATGACAGAACAAGCTCAGAGGATTCTATCCAAATAGATTAATCCATAAACTACAACAGAAATTCCTGTCAGCCAAAGTGTCATCAAATCTTAAACTTTTCAATGACTCATTTTTCCAGTTTTGACAGCCTATAGCAGTGGTTCCCAAACCTTTTTTTTTTCTTCTTTGGGTTGCATTTTCAGAATTAAAATTTTCTTATGCCTAACCAATTTTATATGATAAAAAGTAAATTTAAAAATAGAAAGACAGAGATAAGTGCGGATTTGAAGTCGGGACTTTATCAGTGATAACTCTCTCCTCCAATTTGAGGACCCTAATTACTATATTTTTAATACATGATATAATGCAAAAATATCACAATGATAAAATCGGTCAATAACTCTTTATACTGGGACTCATGCATGCAACTACAAGTAATCCACAATAATATTTTAAATTTTGAAATCATATTTATTTTTGGTATATTGATTTTTTGAAACTATTCCTAAATCTTTGATTGTCTTTCAATCATTCCACCACACCGTTTGGGAACCAGTGACCTATAGTTTCAAGTACTCTGCAGTTTGATATATTTTAATGAACTTTCATTTGAAGACAGAATCATATCTTCTTGCTCTAAAATATGGTACTTTTCTGTTAATGCTTCTTTTTCCATTTTCTTTAAAAATACAATGCAAAAGGGAAGATTTAGTGAGTTGAAAGAAAGTAAATCAAAAATTGGGGGGGGGGGGGCTAAAAACCCCAAGAAACAAGTTGAAAAATCAATCCTGTGCAACAGATTGAGGATAAAAAAAAGTTGAACAGCTGCCCAGAATGAATTGTGTGTCATAAATACCAATATAATTTCTCCATCAAGTAACAAAGGTATTTATGTCACTTGCAATATCTCTGGGAGGATTCATTAGGCAAATACATCAAAGCTTTCAGTCATTTGAATGATTACAAAGATCATGACATGGTAAATACTAAAAAGCTTAGATGTAAGTGGATGCCAAAAGTTTCATTGATGTGAACAGATGCAGAAAAATACAAATTTAAAACTGATCATCATTTATTGTTTTCATCATTTTTATGTTTTACTTGAACATTTATACAAAATATTAACTTCAGGGATAAGACTATGAGATCCAAAGAGTACATTTTTGGATTACCTCACAGAAGAATTTGTAACAGCCCACACTTGATGTGTTTTGCAAAGGATGAACAAGAGCATTCATGAGGTTATAAATCAGGTAATGTGTAGAGTAATTGGCCATGGTTAAGAGTAATTGGCAAAACTGCTCAACAAACAGAATTGACAAAGTTTCCAATAAACGATAAAAAAACAAAAAAGAACAGGGCTAAATACTAAGAAAACAATATATATATATAAATCAAAACAAGTTAAAGCAACAATAATAAAAAAAAGTTCACAAAATAAGAATGGTGTTAACACAAAAGGGATACAGTCAAATGATTACAGGATTCTGACTTCAAGACATGAAAAAACAAAATGTGGTGGATGAGACTGAGAAGTGGTCCATTTTTATTGGTTAATAAGAAATCCCATCATGCATCTGTAGGATTTATCTATAAATTTAGAGAATGGGATGATTTTCTAGTCATTCCAGGGATTGAAACCAAGAGAATGAAAAGACACATGCTTCTAACTAAACTTTCACAAATGCCATAACACTGTTGTGCACCATCCAAGTGGTGTTGCGATATGGTCATCTGCAGAATTGTATGGAGCTCTATGGCATTCACTGATGAGTCCAGGTGATGCCTGAATGGAAATAATAGCTGTTTATGTGTGCAGGCAACATAAACCTTGAGAATGACATCATCTAGAGGGTATTTGCCCATTACGCACAGGCCCAACATGGTGTGGGGTGCCAGGAGTTACAATTCTTGTCCACCTATTTATTTTTTTTTGTTTTTGTGAGAGGGGGGGGGCATATATATATCTAGAATATTATTAAACCTTTTCTGTCATTCTTACCACAAGGTGGCAATGTGTTGTTCCAGCAGAATAATGCCTGCCCACATAATTCTCATACTAGTCAAAACACTCTGCAAGATATGCATGACAATTTCCCTGGCTGGCATAATACCCAGACCTATCTCCTCCCATTGAAAACGTATGAGACATGACAGGATGGTAGCTAACTCGTTCCACTGACCCGCCCATTTATTGCCTTTCTGTGGGGTGAAATGATTAACGGAAAAAAAAAAAAAAAAAAAAAATTTCAGTTAAAAAGTCTACCAGTATTGCATTAAAATGTGCAAGAGGCATAGAATGTCTTACAGAATGGGAGGGGAGTATGAGTACATGCCTGGATTAATGCCAAAGCAGGATCGACAGTGTATTCATAATGGGGTTTAAGTCAGTCATGATAGGTGCCATAATACACGCTTGGATGATCAGGTCTCTTTCAATTCATGATTGACTAGGCAGAAGGTTTCCCCCGCAGTAAGTTGCCATTTCTTTCAAGGGGGCTAAGTACAGTTCACAAAACGTCTATTTCAGAACTTTAATCTGTAAATGTGATCTGAAATAAACTAAAGTAAGTTGAAGAAACCTACTCAAGTGGCTGTTGCAATTTTCTCTCATATACACAAAAGACGGCATTACATAGCTAGCCAGAAACTCAACAAGCATCAGGGCGGTGTTGTTTGTCAATGAGAAGTAGGGGGGAAAAAAAAAGAACCAAGGTATCTCCTTTATTACTAGATTAGCTGGCATGGCAACAAGTCCGAGCTGCAAGCATGGTACACTGTCAATGGCTACTGGGTAGTTGTATATGATTATAGAAGTGAATTTCAGGATAAACTACAATCTGTAAAGAGTTAATAGACACCAATTTCTAAATGAATTGTTGACTTTTAATAGCCAACAACCTAGATAAATCGATTGGAACAGTTATTCAACATTAATGCCTCCTTGAAATAAAGCAAAAATAAAAAATGGGGTTATTAATTATAAATTAAGTTTTACTTGATGTTTTTTTTTTTTCAGCAGAGACAAAGGATAAAAAAATAACAAAAAATGAATGTGAGAGATTTGGCTTCAGCTTTGCGAACAAAACTAGTCTAGCACGGCTAGAATGAGTACAAAAGTCTTTTTTTGGTTTTAAAGATTTTTGATAATTACATGTTTTTGTTTTTGTTACCGATTCTTTAGAAATGTCTGAGATTTGCAGAGTAGTTAGAAAATGTTTAAAGCAATAATTTTCACTTTTTATTGAATTTATTCCATGAGTCAAGTTGGCAACAAGCTAATTTAAAAAAAAATTCTTTAAAGCCCAATGAATGAAAGAAGAATTTAATAACACGAAAAAAGTTTCTTGCAACTTCTGAAACTGGCCAGAAAATTATATATAACTTACCTCAATGCCATGAAGATTCTCAAATTTATAAAAGTATGCCCAGGCATCTCCTAAATCAGGGTCAATCTTGACTGTTCGGTTGAACCACTCTCTAGCCTTAGTAAGTCTTCGTTCAGTCCAGAACAATCTGTGGGGGAGAGAGGTGGGGGAATGAAAAATGATGTAGAACTGAGTAAATATTCATTTATCACTGAATAGCAAAGGTTACCAAGAAAGGTCCAAACTAAAGCAATTTCCATTGTCCTTAATCATTGTCATGTAATTCGATTAGGGGAAGAGAAGATGCACAATTGTGTTGGGAATTAGATATCGGGTCATTTGAATATTGTTTTAACAACATAAAATCCTTTCTTACTTCAGACTATAGTGTAGTGTCTGTTTTTGTTTTCCAATAAAAAGACAAGTTATGTTTGTTGGGATCTTGGTGCAAAATTTCTGTTAGTTCAATGCAGAGCAACTTTTAACTTGAAATAACAAAATATTTACTTTGTTTCTAATAAACTAACTAATACACGTTCTTATGAAAAAAGCCATGAGAACTGAATCTTATCATTTCCTAGTAAAAGGACATCACAATAGACAAAAATGTCATTCATAAAACAGAACTAAAGACGTTAAATATGCAAAAAGATTTTTCTGTCTTCATTAATAAAAATTACTTCTAAATTGTAAAGATGCAGTCCAGAATTTCTGTGAGTTTTAATAACAATAAAAACATGTGGCACTACAATGTATTGTACTTACTTAGAAACTGCTAACAATACGTGGGGGTCATGTTCACATCTCTTCAGGGCATCTACGGAATTGGTTTTGCGTTGGGGTCGAGGTTCCATAAAGATGGACTCTGCCCATAAAATACCTGCACTGGAACAGTCCTGTTTGGCTGGAAGAGAAAAAAAGAATGAAATGTTTCCCCACCCACAAATGTACCTATATTAAATGCAAATTAGGTGCCTTAGTATAGAATAATGCTTACTTGTCTCACAGATCATCAATACTCTAATGAGTTCAATCTTTACTGGGTGCTCCATAACTCTAGCCTTGTACCAGTATAAACTAAGCTTAGTAAATCCCTATAGCTAATGATGGCAAAAGGTAATTCATAGCTCATGCAACCTATTGACGAGGAGTTCAGTCTGCAGAGAGTTCCCTGGGAAAAGATTAGTTTAGACTAATACCTCAAATTATTTATCATAGTTTAATGGTTTGTGAGCAGTTTTGATTTCAAGTGCTCCACATGTACATCCTTGTGCCAGATTAAATATTTTTCTATCGGATTATCAAACGACTAGACATTGTGTTTGAGATCAACGTTCATTTAGTGAGTAAAGATGATTATCTGAATCAGGGAGTAGAGGGCAGGGAACGTAAATTAACTCTGAGCAGAGTGTGCGTGTGTGTGTCACTATGTTACTGTCAAGACCTGCTTTCCTTAGCTACACACCACCAACCATAAATAAAGTCAAAATCATTAGAAAACTAAGAAAGGTTTCATTTATTCATTTTACCGTATTCTAGTTTATGGTTTCACCATTCATTTTACCGTATTCTAGTTTATGGTTTCACCATTCATTTTACCTTATTCTAGTTTATGGTTTCACCATTCATTTTACCGTACTCTAGTTTATGGTTTCACCATTCATTTTACCTTATTCTAGTTTATGGTTTCACCATTCATTTTACCGTATTCTAGTTTATGGTTTCACCATTCATTTTACCGTATTCTAGTTTATGGTTTCACCATTCATTTTACCGTACTCTAGTTTATGGTTTCACCATTCATTTTACCGTATTCTAGTTTATGGTTTCACCATTCATTTTACCTTATTCTAGTTTATGGTTTCACCATTCATTTTACCGTATTCTAGTTTATGGTTTCACCATTCATTTTACCGTATTCTAGTTTATGGTTTCACCATTCATTTTACCGTACTCTAGTTTATGGTTTCACCATTCATTTTACCGTATTCTAGTTTATGGTTTCACCATTCATTTTACCTTATTCTAGTTTATGGTTTCACCATTCATTTTACCGTACTCTAGTTTATGGTTTCACCATTCATTTTACCTTATTCTAGTTTATGGTTTCACCATTCATTTTACCGTATTCTAGTTTATGGTTTCACCATTCATTTTACCGTATTCTAGTTTATGGTTTCACCATTCATTTTACCGTATTCTAGTTTATGGTTTCACCATTCATTTTACCGTATTCTAGTTTATGGTTTCACCGTTCATTTTGAGTGGATTGTATTTTTACTTAATGAAGACCAAAATATCTTTTAATTTAACAAGCGGGGGATAAGTTTGGTATACATTTATGGATATGATCAAATCACACACAAATCTTAAAGAAAGCATATGTTTTATATTAAAACTATCAGTTTTAATTAATAGGTCAAGAGAAATTTGGCCCATAGTTATTGTTTCATTTTTCACAATAAAGAATAAATTGGAGAAAAAACTAAAAGAATAAACAAAGAAAAAGCCTTTCTTTTTCTATAAATAAAATTATTATTTTTATTAGAATGATGTAAAACTTTGAATGAATCAAACAGAAACTGTTTTAGAATGATGACAGAAGATTGACATCCAGCCAAAATGAAAGAGAGAGAAAAGACTGAATTGACAAAGAAAGCAATACTTACCTTTTGCCATCAAGGTTTGAGCAATATTCTTCAATCCAGCCCGGTTCTCTACTCTCACAGCCTCTAACCTTTTCACAGAAGACATAATGAAAATAATAAAGACAAAAGGTAAAAAGAAAGAGAGTTGAATTTTTTTTTGTTAATGGCAAAGGCAATCATTCAGTTTAAAAAAAAAAAAAAAAAAATATCTCATAACATGATAAACAGATGAAAAGACATTTGGAAGTGAAACTGAGTTGGCAAAGTTTATTATTTCAGAAACAGAGAAGCCAAAAATGCCTGAATCCATTAAAAAAAAAAAAAAAAAAAGTGTGAATTTAGAATGCTTTTGTATAAAATATATTAAGCATTTCAAATTTCATTGTAAAGCTGTCACTTGTTTTAAGAAGTCGAGAGAGCAGGGAACTGAGTGACATCAGCAGAATATCTGGTCTCTCATTCCAAGACAATCATTGTTTTCCTTTCATCACTTTCTACAATTCACTGTCAGAGTAAAGTAAACAAGCGAGTGAGGCTTGTGTAGAAAATAGGACTACGAAAAGAACTTGTGCAGGATGGCCCACACTCTCGTCCCCTCATGTGCCACTGTGTCAAGTAAGTGATAAGTTTAGGTGAAGATGACTGGCAGTGGGACTGATAGAATGAAGAATTAAGAGGAAAAAGAAAAATTAGGTCAGTGTTTGGTAAAGTGATTTGGAACCTACTTAGTTGATTCTATATTTGGACACAGCATTGATTTGATTCTTATTGTCTTTTATAGAATTATGTTAGGAAATTATTCTTTTGTTAATTTTTCCTGCCTAGACTTGCTGTTGATGTGTATTAATGACAATATGCTTAAACGTTCCGGCTAATATAATTTAATGGCAATATTCAAAACAAAAACAAATTCAAATGAAATTGTTGTACAACCGAAATTTGTAAATATCAACACACACACACACACACACACACACACACACACACACACACACACACACACACACACACACACACACACACACACAAAAAGAAGAAAAAAAGCAGTTCCATAAATCCTATTTTTTCTGAAGGTGGTGTTATAAAGTTAATTTTCTATTTGATACAAATTAGCTCATACTACTAATGGCAAGTTATTTTGCTAGTTAGTTAAGTAGTGACTACATTTCAGTAATGAAGCTTAAAATTCTCATGGGAGTAGAAAAATGAATAAAAGATGTTCCATTTGCTAAAGTTAGCCATTTAACCCAGGATTAAGATTTTGAAGCAGTTCTTTTAACACTATTTTAGCAACAACCGAATTAAATCAATTTAGATACTTGCTTGACCTGCATATCCACTTATGGTCCATGTGCACAGTAGATCCACTAATGCAAAAATAGACTATCTATTTTGGCAACAGAAGTTTTCTGTGGTCTTTAGTGAACATGCACTGAATTTTTCATGAAGTTTTAGTTTCAAATTCAAAAATTATCATAAAACAATGTTTTTAAATGACAAGAGACACTATGTTAATTTATTTTTAATTACATGTCATTTCATAAAGGAATATGTGATAATTATTGAAGGTAAAATTTTTGCTTGCCATAAATCTGGTGTATGAGGATTCTTCAGACGAGCTTTCTCTAAAATTGAGCGAGCCTTGGTCAGTTGCCCTACTTTCTCCTCAAGCCGCGACAACAACAACCAGAGAGGCATAGCATTTGGACATTTCTTCAACTGAAAAAAAAAAAAAAAAAAAAATGTTTATTAAAAGGTGCCCAGAATGCATGAGAAAATTTATTAGTAATATGCATTAAGCTTAATTTAGTTTGGGCATGTGACCACATGAAAAATCAACAAGAAAAAATTGTTAGGTTTGAAAAATTACAAGCTGGAAATATAAAATTATTTTAGATTTCAAACAGCACCCATTTATGTATTAATCAATTCTCAGCAATCTTTAACCTTTGTGAATGCAAAAAAAAAAAAAAAAAAAAAAAAAAAAAAAGTGTGTTGGAAAGACAGGTTTTCCCTTCATATCGATATTATTTTAATGAGGATTAGAATTTTAATAAACACTAAACATATGACGAAAGTGAATTTATATATATACATTTTTTGTGTTCTTGTAAATCTACAACAAAAATATTAAACAGTATTTATTTATTAGATTGTTTATTTACAAAAATAATTTTATATTTACATTCCAAAAACTAATTTTATTAAAACTAATATGATGCTATATTTAGCATTTAACAATTTATATAGAAATAAATATAAAAACAATTTTTTATCCTTAAATTTATCAAATTCACTAAATTATTAAAATATGTGAAGCAACTATAATGAAAGGCTTATTATTTAACATTTTATAATCGTCGAATCAATTGGCAATTAGCTGATGTTTTGCCAACCATTCCAATACATTTAAGATAATAGCGTAAATAATCAATCTAATAAAGGAATAGTGTTTATTATTTTTATTGTCAATTCTCAAGAAAATGTATAAATCCACTCTCATATGTTTAGGTTTTATTAAAATTCTAATCACGGCTTTTTAAAACAATAAACATTGCTGAGGAGTGACGGTAGTTAAAATAATAGCAGTGACAAAGGAAAAACTGTCCTTTTGACACTGTATTTTTTTTTTTTGGCAGGTAAGAATGTTAAAGGTTACCCAATTCTCTTTCTCTCTCTCATACTTGGGACACGAATATTCAGGGAGGAGGCTAACAAAAAAAAAAGGGTGGGGGGGCTCATTAGTCCATTTTAATTTCTAATGAAAGATGAACTGATGAAAGAGAGACAGTTGAGTTTGCATGAAACAAAGTCATAATTAAGACATCCAAATGTAAGAATAAATTGTGGAGGTTTTCTGTTGAGAAGAATAAAAATATATATAATACTAGCTTAAAAGCTGCCTTATTGGGTGGCATTTAAGCTAGCTCCTGCGAAGGGCTCTTTGATTGGGCCTTCATTACAATAGGTAGGGAGGATTAGATGTGATAGGCAACAATAAGCTACAGAAGAACTTAAAATTGATCACTGCATTTAAGTACTGCCTTAATATCTAAGCTTATCTTTTAAAAGTTCAATGATAATTTTTCTGTTGCCACCTAATTTAAAGACAATTTTCTGCATGTAGGTCCTTACATTTTGTAAAATTATTTTTATTTCATGGGTGACTTTTGCTTGATTTCCCAATTAATTTCAATTATTCCCAAGTTATAAAAACTGTCACCGTACAAAAAAATTTGTAGCAAAAAAAAAAAAAAAAATACGTTAAGGAAAAAAAAAAAAACAAAAAAAAACAATCGCAATTTTGAAAACTTGGGAAACCAAAATTTGAGGGTTGTGGGTCTGGATCCGGTCCAGAATGTTTTTAATTTGCTCATGAAGTTGGCCTGATTCCAAAATGGTATGATATGGCCTCTAGGAGTAAAGTTGAAAAAGTTTGCATTTATTATATAGATGTACAATGAGACAAGAGTTTTGAATCTCATACACCAGAGACTTGGTAGAAGAAAGAAACCACTTTTTGACTTTTGGGACACTTTGTTGTAAAAGCTACAAGACTTTCTTTCCTCAAAAACTTTCATATAATGGAAACTGAGTTTTTCTTTTCATCAGCTTTGTGTAGTTGCAAATAAACTGTGTGTAATGGTCACATGGCCAAGTGTTAGGCCAATAAAATTAAAAACATGATAATTCTGATAACTGATATTTTGAAACAGGGATTTACAGACACAAAGCCAACGGTTATAGGTGCTGAAAGGGGGGAAATTAGCGAGCAGAGTTCAAATCATGGCATCGTCTTGGGAAAGGCTGAATTCATTTCCTCTCAAAGCCATGAGTTAATAAGAGTCAGTCAGTAAATTATGTGCTATGCGTGATTCATGCTTAGGCGATCATGTATCTTTCGATACATGACTGACGAGGCAGATCTTTTCCCGTAGTAGGTTGCCATTTCTTTCTGCGGTAAACCGGTTGCCATCCAAGGCTATAGAACCCCGTCTGTCCTGCTATTTACTTATAGACGGGGGGAGAAGATCAGGATTCATACCTCTCCCAAGGGTATTAGCACGCAAGTGAATGTAATGGATTCAAGGGGAATTTGAACTCGGCTCTCTGATTTCTAAATCCGAGCCGCTATCCATTACTCACCATGCCTGTAGACTGAATTAGAAACTGTAGAGTAGGTAAAATGGAGAAAGCACTCTATGCCTATCACTCAGATAATAAAGAAAAATAATTTGTGAAGAGTCATGATTGCTTATGTCCTGAAGGGACAGAATATAAAAAGATTAATGAATGATGTATTATGTGTGTGTGTATATATATATATATATATATATATATATATAGTATGAGGCAAAAAAAAAAAATAGACGCACCCATAGAAAGTTAATTTTTGTAATTTTACCAAGACAAATGATTAATTCGTTGAATGTTGTGGTATTGATGCTGATCCATGATTCCCTTGATTTTGTAGAAATTAC
>OZ038498.1:54494406-54576906 GCA_964036315.1 Acanthosepion esculentum
CACCAGAACCACATTTATTTTGTTTTATGGCATATCAACCTCAAAGTGTTATTTAATGCTGGCAAGACTTTTAGGATATGTTCGTATGAATAGAAAATCTATTTGTAGATCAAGATTTACTGACATATTTTGGTAAAGAGGGTTTTTGTCAAGAGCTAAGTGTATTGCTGGTAATTTTTTTATTTTTCAAGAATGTATTGCTGATATATAAAATTCTATTATACTTTCATAGTGTTTTGAACCCAGTTTGGGGGTTCACTATTTGCCCAGAGCTGGGACCCTAAGAGGTGCTACCAACCCGAGTCAGGGAAAACCTGGGAACAACAGTCCTCGAAAGCCCCCGGATCAGAGGCTGCCAAATGTATATCATCATAACCAGGACAGGAATCAATCTGGTAAAAGACTCAAGTTCTTATGTAGTATAAATATCAAAAAAGGCATGAATGGTCTACCTTGGCAAAATCTGGATAATGTTTTACAGCTTCATCCAAAAGCATTTTCGCATTGTCAATCTCACCCAAGCACCATTCAAGTTTCACAGACTTCATCATCACCTGAAAGAAAAAAAGAGACAGAAATGCTTAAGACGTGTCACAACAATATAAAGATTAGCTTATGAAGAAGTATTCTGGTTAGGAAAGCCATGACGACTTACCCGAGGCGTTGGAGCACTGGCCCTGGCCTTTTGCAAGAGTCGCCGCGCTCTTTCATATTCATTATTTTCACTTTCAAGTTTCACAGCAGCCAGCCAGATTTCCTCACTATTTGGATTGGCCTGGAAGGCCAGTGCCAAGATACTACGAGCAGCAGGAACATCTCCCTAAAAACAGACAAGATAATTGTTTCAAATTAGCAAAGAAAGGAGAGAGAAAATTCAGAGGTGAAGAATTGAGGTTTAGTGAAAAGTAAATAATAAAACTAATAAAATATTCAGGAGGTGAAAAAAAAAATGTAATAGCTGAACAAGGAAATGGTCAAAGCAACAGACAGGATAGCAGAGGTCAAGGTGAGGCACTCTTTGATAGTGACCAAAGAGGAAAAGTAATAAATGTGATGGTCAAGAAAGAGAAATTGGAGGCTACTTACGGCCAGCCATTTTGATTTTGCTCCCATAAGCCAGAGAACTTCTGCTTTTGGACAATGAGCCACTGCCCTTTGTAACAGAGCTTCAAGGGATTCTCTATAAAAAAGCAACTACTATTAATTTAGCATCAGAGTTGTATTATAAAAATGAAATCAATAATTACATTAAACTGAACAAAAAAAAGCTAAGTTAGTAATCAGATATTTCAAATTTAGTTCAGCCTTGTAATATTTTCACTTTGTGTGCGTGTGTGTGTGTATATATATATATATATATATATATATATATACACACACACACACACACACACACACATATATATGTGTGTGTGTGTGTGTGTATGTGTATATACACACACACACACACACACACACACACACACACGTCCCTATTGTGCTGAAAAGCAGGGCTGTAGAGTCAGAACAGAAAACCTTTGACTCCTTTTATGTAATTAAGTAATTATGACCTACAAATCTTATAAAGCCTATGCATACATTCCTGACTTGAGTAGGCCTATATCATTATAACTGGTTTATATCAAAGATATTGTGGCTTTTATATCATACCTATTCATTCTTAAATATTTTCTAACAGAATTAGAGAGAAAATCTTTAAAAGGATATAGCAGAAATAACAATAAAAATGCTATAATGTAAGACTTTACACACACACACACACACACACACACACACACACACACACACACACACATCTTTGCAAATATGAAATAAGCACAGAACAAAAATAAAACTATATTTTAACAGAAGTTGAAATATAATCTTTTACAGGATGTGAGACTACCCACCTCTGCAACTCGTTGCACAAAGATATAGACCCCACGTCGTAGAATTTCTGTGCGGTGGATCGAGCGAGAGGTAGGCTCACAGGCAAAAGAAAAACACAACTACAAACTTGGGTAGGACGAAAAGAGGAGGAAGGCGTGTGACCTGTTTGTGGACGACCAACTCCGGGCTGACTCTCGGCTGGCAAAAAAAATATATATCTTAACTAACAATGTCCGGCTGCTAATGGGTCGCTCTTCAATGTTACGTGCTCCGGCCTAAATCAACCTTCCTCGAACCTAAACTAAGTCTAACTACCCCGTGGCCCAAAGCGCTGCCGTATATATGGAGAATCCTCTTTCATCATTTCCGGACAAGGGACACCCACGAATAAACCCATAACTTTTTCATGACCATTTCTCTCTTTGAAGAAAGTGGACATAAAAATATTTCTTAGCCTAGCTGACTCCGATTCAGGGACATTAAATTCAAACCCTTTTAAGTTTTGACCAGAGCCGGTCTTTTTCCTATCGTCGTATTTTGACAAGTACTTAACACTTATCTACCCTTTTCGCCATATGTTTTTATCTAGATTCCTAATCTAATCATTTGGTCTTGAAGTTTGATGCCCAGGTCAAATCTAACTAATCTTCTCGCACATATGTGTGCGCGCACGCACACACAGATGTGGGGGTGTATATATACACACACACACACAGATGTGCGGGCGCACACACACACACGCGTGCGCATATATCCAACTCATAGTGTGACAGGATGTAAAAGACATAACAAAAATAAAAATTCTATAATGTAAAATATTTTTACATAGATAGTTTTGCAAATACAAAATAACTATGAAAAAACAAAATGACTAAAAAAGAAGTTGAAATGAATTTTTTTTTTAAACGAAATAGTAAATCTACAGTAGAAGAAGAAATAACAATAAAAATCCTATAATGTAAGACTTTTTACATAAAGTGTAAATTCAGTTGGAGTTTGTAAAACTATACTGACTCCAACTCCAGTGACCCCTTAATTGCTTCTGACTCCAGCTCCACAGCCTTGCCGAAAAGTTCTTGGCCTAACAAAAAAAAGCCCTTCAATAAATTTTGATGTTTTGTCATTTGATTAGATTTGAGAAAATGGGATGAGTTAAAAACTTTTCAACACACCCTTGTGCATGAATCCATAAATTTGGTTAATGGCCAACAAATGTCCCCCATTAAGGATATTTTATATTTATTTATTTTTTTATATTTCTGACCATTTTCCTGTTTTCCAATAGTTATTCAAATATAAATTGCCCAATATCTAAGTACTTTGGGCTTTCTTATAGATAGATATGAAGCTAAAGTTCAAGCAGTACCTGTCTTTTGTAATATATTCCCTATCCATAATATCTTTTAACACCGTAGAAAATATTTGATTATATATTAATATAATGCTACTAAAAATGAAACTGCAAAATAGAGTGGCAGAGAGTAAAGAATAATCATGTGTCAGAATCATTTAGTGTCAATGCTTCATGAATAGACAAAGTTATTTCATTCCTTGTCAGCCTGGCTTAGCAAAAAAGTGAGGGAAGTCCTATTCACATGTCCTCCAGAGAGGATGGAAACCCCTAAAAACACACACACACACACACCTACACAAGTATTATGATTACTGTAAGGGAACATAGTGCATAGATTTTTGAACAACCAATTGCCTCAAAATGCTCTGCATCCTAAATATGGTGCCCTAATACTAAATGTTTTTTGGGGAAGAAAGTCTGTTTAAGTGGCAGAGATGAACATATAATTGCCATCAGTTTTATTTGCTGTTCATTTGATGGTTTCTACTTAAAGCTTGACACAAAATGTTTAATTGGTGACATACAGGAGGTAAGAGAGAGATTAAAGTTCTAAGTCATTCTGCTATCAATTCCCAATTACTGACAATTACTGCCCCCAGCCCTGAGTCTAATGCACACCATACAGATTGAAGACTCAAAAAGATTCTTCGGCTAAAAATAATAACTTTCAACAATGAATCCTAATTTTAAGCACCACTACCAGTGAGCGTTATTCATGGGCCTGTGATTGACTTTCTATTTCTTGTGCCAAAATGAATACTTATCAAATGTGGACCGTAAAAAAAAAAATATTGGAAAAGAGTATGTGGGGAGGTGTATCTGTTCTACCATCAGGGTTTATCTTTGAAGTTAATATCTTGTGCCATATCCACAGTTGCAAACCGTCCCACCTCCCCACCATGTTTCTTTTGATAAAAAGCAAGTTCCAATCAGGCAGCTTCTTCCTCAGAACTGTTACTTTGTAGAACAAACTCCTGAGAGAATGCTTCTTTGACAATTACAATCTTGGTGTCTTTAAACCTAGGGTCAACTGATATCTATTCTACTCATCCTCCTAAAACTCTCTCTAATTTTCCCTTCCCACTAACTTACAATCTCACTCAGTAATCCTCTACCTTGAGTGACTCTTGGTCGTTGTATTGGGTGAACAATAAAACGAAAAATTAGTGGGAAAATAGATAATGTATTAAATGATCAATTTTTAAAATTAGACAGGGTGTGACAGAAATACACAGCTAGATGAAGACACCATTGCCACTAATGTCTTACCATTATATGGGAGGGATTTCTGCTGCACCCTGTATTTGCTAAATCTGTTTATACCCGAAATGCATCATCGAATTTTTCACGTCTGCTAACTTATGCTTTATATATTTCTTGTGTCACTAAATATGTAACCACTAGAGTTGAATGAATGTTTTGATACACATATTTAATAAATCCAGATATCACATGTTAAACAGTTTATCAATAACATGATACAACAGCTTAAAATATTATTATAATGATACTGTAATATTTTTAGAATTATGAAGCAATAACTTTGTTTTGTTGATTTTAAGAGACTAGCAATAATTAAAGAATAATAATAATTAAAATAATATTTTTAAAAATGTTTTGACCAGTAAAATAACGAATTTGAATTTGCTTACCTCGATCCATGATTTTTCTCAAAATAAGCAGCTCTAAGCCAAATGCTTTTTTTGCTGGGAAATACTGACAAAGCGTAGGCGTAAATGGCTCTGGCACATTCGTAAGCACCATGGAGTGCACACTGGAAGAAAAAAAAAAAAGAAACCAAATCTTACATACTCAACATTTTTAAAAAAAAATCAATTCACTCCAAGCAAGGCAATAATGCCACTAAGATGCATGAAAAAATGTAAAAGTGAAAGAAAAGGAAAAGACTCTAGAACGGGGGTGCCAAAACGTTTTTCAAAGAGGACCAGATTTAATGAGGTGAATATACGAGAGGTCCAACCATTCTGCTTGGCATTCTTTGAACCATTAAAATTAAATGCAAATGAACTATCTTATGAAAGTTTTATCGTAAATGGTATATTTTCATTTCTTCACATGGATGACAAATAAATTTAAACAGGTCTTACAAAAATAAATCACTCAGCCTGTCATATCCAAAGCCCATATAAGATGAAGTAAAATTTGTCTGAGAAAAAAAGAACTTCCAGGAAGCTATATCTCAGGCTAATTTTAAACATTACATATTATTGGTAATAAATGTTGTTTGTCAACTTTTAAGTTAAAAATCTATGAATAGGAACATAACATCCACACTCATCTTATTAAGTAGAAAATATAAAGTGACACAAGTGTCCAAATAGATTTATAACTGATTCTGACGAAACACAAAATAAATTTCATTCACTAAGATTTTAGAATTTATTCATCTCAGATGACCAAAGCAAATAACTGCACTAATGTGAAGGGTGATACTGAGATCTGGACAGTATGTAGGCTAGGTCTAGTTCAAAAGCAATGATTTTAGAAATTGGCTGGAAAAGGCCAAGATCAGGGTCGCACCATCAGAGAGTAGCCACACAGTGCTGCTGCTATCTTTTGGTAAAACATGAAATTACATTTCTTAGGTGTGTACTTTACATACTCTGATTGACAATACTGGCGGGCTGTAAGTGATATATTCTATGACAGAGGATAGAGGCCATATGAAATTTGACCACAGGCCATAATTGACCCGCAAGCCAAACTTTGGACATGTCTGCTCTAGAAGCAACTGGAAATCTAATTCTAAACAGGAAACAAAGGATAAACCACTACTATTGAGGTAAAAGAGAGAGAGAGAGTGTGTGTGTGTGTGTGTGTGTGTGTGTATGCGCATGCACGCACATGCAGTGGGGAGGGTAAAAATAAAATTTCAGACTTTATGCTGAGACAGAAGTAAAGAACTGGAAAAACCCAATCTTAAACAGGAAAAGAAGGATAATCCTGCTCAAAAGATTCTGAACCAGATGAGATACAAAATGAAGTCAATTCATAAAAGATCAATATACTTGGTCGATTAAATTCAGGTTTCAAAACATTTACAACATGGCTCTGGCTGAGAGAGAGAGAGCACATCAAAAATATTTGGGCCTTACAATAGTAAAGCATGTTTTTTTAATTCAAAGAAAAAAAAAAGAAAATTTTAATGACTAGAAAAACAAAAAAATGCAGAACTCAGTAGAGACATTGTGTTTTTATCATAAATTAAGGCAATGCTGCCAATGTTGATGGCATAATTAATGCTTCTCACTGGCTAATGTTTTGGCATCATTCCTTACCAATTCTCATTCCTTAATAGAAATACTAAAAAGGCAATTCACCAAGAAAAAGAGAAGAAAACCCCAGAAACTCACAGACTCGGCATCTTCCATCCAGGTATGTTTACGGTCTTCCTCTTCAACATTAACTCCAATAACAGCACGTCTATGAAGAAAGTAAATTTAACATTTCCATAAATTTTTAATCATATATTAAAATAGCAAAAAAGGTTAAAACGATGAGAATTTTACTTCATAACTGACAATTAACTTTAGCTTCTTGTCTCATTCTTAGTATATTTAGCAATCAGGCAAACTCTGTGAATAAAGATGAGCAAGTCTGATTCCGTTTAATTAGAAAAACGAAAAGAAAAAGAGTGAGACACTGTTTTAAACAAAGTGTGGCCCTCGCACCACAAATTTCTTATGAAATTGGAATGTTAGAGATTCATTACAGGAAGTGCTAAGAACTAGTGGGGTCATTTACTAAGTTTAAAATATGAAGCACCAAATGAGGATTAAACTATTCACTAGTAATAGTCAACCAGATTAGTTTGCCAACCATTGCCTAGGTACTGAATTTGGAACTAGCACTGCGATCATGGCTCTCCACAACTTTCTGCCCCTTGTTGCCATAAGCAATGTTGGACTCTTTGTCATTACTCTCTCTTCATGTGTACCTTAAAATTCAATTGCCATTTTCCTGATTCTAAGTATTGGTGCCCTAGTACCCATTTTCTTTAGAACTTCCTCATTGTTCACCTGTTGTGTCTATGGTATTCTCAGCATCTGCTTTTAGAACCACTATCACTCCGAGTCTTCTTTGTCTGCATGGGAATTGTCCAGCATTCCCTACTATACTAGAAGATTGATATGACACAGCAGTTCAGCAGTATTTTCTTTGTTTCTAATAACATTTTTGTATGCATTAATGAATATATTTCAATCAATACATTTATAAATAATAGCCAGTGTTTTAAAGTGGTTTTCAATTTTAACTGAATCTTTCTGAGAGAATGACATGAGTCAGGAAATAACTTAAAATAAAAAGTAAAGTGAACTCAACCCACGATTGGTTTGTATTAGAGTTGTACAAAACCAAAGACAATATTTTATAAGAAAAACAAAAAGCAAAACAACTTACACAATTGCCTGACAAGTACGAATACTGTTGGCCTTTTCACAATCTTCAGCATCACGAATCCATTGTTCCCTGTTTATTTCCACCATATTGGCTTTCAGTGAATGCAAAGCTGCAAGAAAGCAGTTTCTTGGTTAAATCTTCTGATTCTCGTTCCACAGATTTCAATGGAGGTTCTCTAGAAATTATATATCTGGAGTTTGACTAAAGACTGTCAGCCAAAAGGAAGGGTCACTTCCTTACCATACTTTTTCTAAATCTTCTTTACTGCTTACTAGTTGCCTTATAATCATGGCCCAATCAGTTTCATTTTGAAAAATTATACTCAATATTTTTCTTTTGTCAGTCATAAATGTCTTAATTCCTGACCACAGACAATCACTTTCTTCCTGGGTTTTAATGTATCTTTATAGTAAAATCATTAGTAATACGCTTATATTATACATCTGAAAGCATTAATCTGTTAGCAATGTTTGCCTTATTTCTTGACTATTAAAAATCCTATTTATCTGATTTTCAGTGTATAGACAGACTAGTAAGAGTGGCGTACATTTTAAACCAAAAATTGGAAAATTCTGTGTTTAATCTCTCTCAATATTTAGTTTGTTCAGAAAATGAACTTGAAGTAGCAACAAACAAAGTAGAAATCTTGTCGCTTTACAATTAGGTTTAAATTCAGTCAGCCCCAAAATAAAATGAGATTATTCTTTTGGTCCTTACCACAAGCATTTCCTGTATCTCTGCATTGTATCAGATTTTATTAATCAAAAAAAGTTTTCACAAAGTTGTTATAAATCAACTGATGGTAAAGTTTTTAGGACATAATTACATTTATACCACATGAATTTCTGCTTATATCTATTTTTGTCACAAATATTTGAAATAATTTATTTGCTGGTGGGAAATTTTATTATGTGATTCTAGAGTTGTTCATCAGATTGTTATTATAACTTCCTATTGTAAGGTTATTGTTATAACACAACACTTGTACTTGGTATAACATAATTTGTTAAATATTCTCTATATGTAATGCTTAGGCTATTGCAGTATGTCTGTATAGTTAGCATGAAGACTACTACCTGACCTCATACCATGGAACTCTTTATAGTATTTGACGAGTTCATAAAGTCACCAGGGGTATACTCTTTACTCCACAACATCCCCTCTTTTGAGATTACTACTTTATTAAAAAATATTTTTTTATTTAGTATTAGTATCTCCCACCTCCTCTTTCTGGAGAGTACACCATGTACTTTGTAGTTTTTCCGTCTTGGATCCACTTCTAGCTCTTCTGTATGTTTTCTTTTCCTTGGACTTGTCGGTTCCTCGATTTGTTTTGGTATTGGCACATCAAAAATTCTGTACAGTATTTTAACCAGTTCTTCATGTCTTTCGTCAGTTAATCTTTTTTTCAGCTGCTTTTGGTGCCTTTCATGTAGAAATTTTTTTTCCTTTTACCATGTAGACCAATTTTCTGATTCTAGCTGCTATTATTCCGTCTTCCCAGGTTTCCTTTGCATTTTTGTATGCTCTAAAGAATATTTTATTGCCAACCTTGAAAGTATTGGTTTCGCTTTTATTAATCATTTGTGATTTTCAACTTGGCAATAACTTGTCGGACACAGATTTCAACCTTCTGGCAAACATTAATTCTGCCGGCGACATGCCTAATGGTGTGTTGGGTTAGGTGTTAACCAGAACACTCAAAAAATTTTGAAGTGCCTCCTCATTTAATTTGTCCAGACTTGTTTTTTCAATGCTCTTTTGAACATTCCCACAAAATGTTCCACTTGTCCATCAGACCTTGGGTGATATGGTGGTGGTTGTAATATGTTCTATAGAGAACAACTTGTAAAAGTTTTGAAATTCTCTTCCAGTGAATTGTGTTCCATTATCCGATACTATGATATCTGGCATGTCATATCTCGCAAACAGATCATGCAAGAAATTCACTGTCACTGAGGATGTAGGATTTTTGCACTTTTAGATTTCCGGCCATTTTGTAAAATTATCAACTACCACTAGATAATATGCTCCATCCATAGGACCTGCAAAATCTATATGCAATCTTGACCATGGAGTGTGTCTTTGACCGAGGTTCTGCCTTTCTGATAGGTAGTTTTGCTCCTAGAGCAAAACCTCTAAATGCTTTTACTGTTTTTTTGATATATTGGTCCATTCTGGTCCAATATACAAAACTTCTCATGAGAGATTTCATTCTTGAAATGCCAGGATGTCTGGAATGAAAATCCTTTAATATACATTTCTGTAATACAATAAGAATTGAACACTTGATATGCAATGGTGTTGTAATGTACAAACAAAGAATTGTGATACCAAGTGTATATTTGCTTGTTCTAATGTTGTGAATGGTATGCTCTGATTCGGTTTAAATACTGGTGTTGAACCTTTTTCTACTTGAAAATTTGCCTTTAATTTTGAACATCAACCCAGTTCATTAGACAGGCATCAGGAAAACATTTTTTTAATTCTTCAGTTTTTTAGTGATTTTTTAAATTTGTCCACTTCCCTTTTTACAATAAGTGTTTATTGGCAAATCCCACAGTTTGAATAGTTCCATCCAGTCTGTACCGAATACATTCGTTGCATTTCTGAGAACATGTTTTTGTTTTTACCTCTTTATTTTGAAAATAAACATCACATGTTAATTCTAACCCCCCACCCCCACCCAATAATTTCTTGATAGAAACTGAAGTTGCAATTTTGTAAGGCCTTTTTAATAAAGGTTTTCCAATTGCCTTCCGTGTGGTTTCATTTACTATTGAAATGTCACTACCCGTGTCTAATAACCTTTTTACTCCCACATTATTGATTTGCATGTTAACAAATTCTCTTTTGTTTCATGTGCCTATTTTTTTTCTGTTGCAATATTGTGCATTAATTTCTCCCTGCAAAAAGTTTTTCTTGATTTAGTTCTGCAGTGTGATTTAATATGTCCTTTTTTTTTATCAGTTATAGCATTCTGCATTTTCCATGGACAGTCTTTCTGAAGATGTAATTTTCCACATCTGAAACAAGGTTTTATATTCCTTTTTGGACATTTTTCCTTAGCTCTTACCAATGCACATTCTTTATTCTGAAGTTTTTCACCATCATGCTTCAGACTTAACATTGTTTGGCAATTGTCCACCATTTCTTGTAGTGTTATTATTATGTTCAATCTTTGCTAAAATTTTCATTCGTACTTTAGCATCTTTTTCCACTGTTAGACCTTGCATGAAAATTAATCCCTTGAACATATCTGGAGCCATTTTCTTTAGTTTAAATTGTTCACATTCTCTGTTGACGGTACCTGCATACATGACAAAATCTTTGTCCTATTTTTAATTAAATTTATGCACCTCTAACGAACGTGGAACAGAACGCACTTGTCATTAAAAATTTGTCAGAATGTGTGCTGTGTCTTCAAACTGTATTTCACCTAGTTTTCTTAGTAAAATATAATTGCAGTACTTTTCATTCTATATTGGAGCTATTTTCTTAACAACAACAACTTGTTTTTTTTTTATTGTCTTCCCAGCCACTACATTCCTGACTAAATATTTCTTAATGTCTGCAAAAATACACAGCAAAAGTCAGTCTTTCATCAGGATTGTATATGAATTCTGATATGGTGTTTTGCACCACGTCTGGCGTAGGAGATATTGAAGCATTCTTCTTCAAAATCACTTCCAACAACTTTTGTTTTTGCAACTGTTGTTGCTTCTGTTGTTGTTGAATTTTCACAATGGAAGCCAAAATTTTCTCCATATCGGCAAGAAAATTCTGTTTTTTTAATCCCAATGAGGTTGAAATTCTTGTAACTCTTGTTGCACATGTCTGAGCTTCAAAATCTGGTGTCTCACTATTATAACCCCAGTTATAATGTGGTGCTTGTTATACTGCTCTTGAGTTTCTTGTTGCCAACTATTATAATTCTAGTTATAATGTTGTGATTTTATCCAACGCTTGTGTTAGAGTTCCTCGTCACCAAATATCATAACTTATAATGTTGTGCTTGTTTTAGAGATCCTTGTCACCAGCTATTATAACTTCCTTTATGTAAAGTTATTGTTATAACACACACTTGTACTTGGTATAACGTTAAATATTCTCTATGCATAATGCTTAGGCTATTGTTGTACACTTGTATAGTTAGAATGAAAACTGACTCCAATATGACTACTACCCAATCTCATACCATGGAACTTTTTATATAGTATTGGACAAGTTCATAAAGTCACCAGGGCTGTACTCTTTACTCTACAACAGTTAATATATGCTTTAGTTATTAAAATTAATGCTTAATTTCAGATTAAACATTTGAGAAAACAAATTACCCTAAAAACACAAAAAGTCCTGTCCATAATACTGGAAATGTCATTGTTACATTATCTTTGACATTCAGAGTCGAAAGAGAGGATAAAAAGAAGGGAACAGAACAGAGAGAGAGAGTATAAGAAAAGAAAAAAAATGATGAAAAGGAAAAATAATCACAACATGCGACGCACATGCACAGAAACACAAAGAGAGAAACAAATAAAAATAAAATAATCAACCTAACACAAATATCTAGAGCTTAAATTAATTTTGAACTGAATATAAAAATAATTAAACTGAAAATTTCTGCAGTCAATTGCTGAAACCTCCTGACAAGTGGACAGAATGATTGCAAAACAGTTTGTCTAAGAAATTCCAGAGTTGATTTGCTGAAATCAGATGAGAAATTTTATTTGTATTAATACTCTCTCTCTCTAGATATATATATATATATATATATATATATATATATATATGGTGGTGGACTTTCCTGTCATATTTGACGTATGAGGGTCAAGCAGTTCTGTTCCTAGGAACTGACAGCCCAGACACCAGCATATATGATTTGATTATAGTGGTGAAGGCTTTGTGCAGAACCAACCACACTTTTTGAAGGGCTGAATACAGAGACCTGGTGTACTACATGTCACAAGGTCCCCAAACGACCTCAGCAGGTTTTGAATTCAGAGTTGTCCTTCTAAACCAGTTGCCATCCAAGGCTATAGAACTCAGTATGTCCTGCTATTTACCCATTTCCTTGAAGAAGGGGATTAATACCTTTCCCAAGATAATTTGCACATAAGTGAATGTAATGGATTCGACTAGAATTCAAACTCGGCTCTCAGATTCCTCAATCCGAGCTTCTATCCACTACTTCACCATGTCTTCTCGTATGTGTGCGCGCATGTGTATGTATATATATATATATATATATGTATGTATGAGGTATTGGGGCAGCAGATCATTATTGAAATATATATTGTTAAATATAACATAACGAATGTCCATTATGTTTGATCATGAGCCGTTCTAAGCTTTGTATGGCGGTTTTAGTTTCAGGAGAAAATAAAGACCAAAACTGCCCTACATTTGGATATTTTTTATTATGCTGTTCATCGATCTAAGCTTTCAGCTCACATGAGCCATCATCATCAGAGTGGTTATATGAACATTACAACAGAGATGTTCACTATCAAAGATGACATTGTGTTATTTTTACATAGAAGTTTGCTATGTGATGATAATGGTCACAGAATATTACAACGCATTTAAATACATGATTCTGTTGATAGCATTTCTTTCTCTAACGTGGTCATGTATGACGTTATAGAACTGTATTATGAATTCATGACTTGCTATTCTGTGACCATTATATATCTTTTAATATATATATTCCAAATGAGGTGATTTTGAATTTTGTGTATTAATTTTATATATATATATCAAGATACATAAGAAAAGCTATTGAGTGCTGTGGACAAAGAAATTGTGAAAATTCAAGAACAATCAAAGAAATCATTGGCAAGAACAAAAAGAAAAATTATTTTTATGAATGTTGCAAAAAGAGATTTGAGAAAATGGAAAAAGTTAAGGAAGAAAATATTTGAAGCAGCTTGTGTTCTGAATGTAAACAGAGAGAAATATTACAGAATATCAAGAATATTGGCTAGAGACATGAAAGCAAACTACCACCTTTAAGAAATCATTACAAAGAAAAATGTGTAAATTGGGTGAAGAATTACATGAAAACTGATTTCTCAGCAGTAAAAATCTAAATTCCCAAGAGTTAATGAAGAGGAAGAAAAAAAAAAAAAAGACTTACCCCTTTCAATGATTTTCTCAACCATATGGTTATTGCCCTGGGCCTCTTCCAGTTTTGCAGCAGTCACCCAGATTTGGCGGTCAGTAGGGATATTCTCACGGGCTTTATTCAACACTTTACGGGCATTTTCATAAGTCTCCAGGCGAGCCAGGGCAAGCCACAGCTGAAGGCAACAATAAGAAGATAATTTGGGGCCAAGAAAAACTTGCTTTTTGTAGATTATGACTTACATTATGGCTGACTATATGTGTGTAAAATTAAATCTTTTACCATTAAAAAAAGAAAAAAGAAACCAATATAATAATGTTGAAATATTGTTCAACAACTACTGATCTTCTGTCACAATGGTAATAGAATTAGATAAACAGTATAGCTCCCTGTTTTATAGTTGAAAGTCTTTCTTCCCATGTATAGAATGGGGAGACAAAAAAATTTAAAAAAAGGGATAAGGTCTTCCTATTTCAAACTATTTGATCCACTTCCAACCACAGGTAAAAGCAGGGAAGATTACTCTGAACCCAAATGCTTACTGGGCAATTTTTATATGCATTACATCGAAAAATTCCACATGAGCACACAAAATGTACTTAGTCACATTTACTTTTGATCATGTTACCTAATCTGAGAAATATGTGCTTTGATCATGCAAGCCATGACCTATTTTTTTTTTGTTTTTACTTCCCGCCATATTGTTGAAAATATTACACCAGAAACAGATTTAATTATAAGTCCCAATTAATTTAAATGGGTAAAAGAACTTAAACAAGGTGTTATTAGTTACATTGCTGTTGGTATAAGGTGGTGAAATATTATGTACCTCAACACTAGTGGGACAGCACTCGACTGCCCTGCTCAACATAATTCGTGCATCTTCCACATCTTCTAATTCTACAGCAGCTTTCCATAGACGTACTGAGTTTGGGATTTGTTCCAAAGCTGGAGAAAAAAAAGCACAAATTTTAAAATTAACAAATTTCTGATCTTTAGGTAGAAAAAAATATTTACTTTTAATGTTCAAATATTTCTTTTAGTTAGGAGTCATTTTTTAAATACTAACTTGGAAAGGTTTCCAAAGGCAAATATGTTCCTTAGAAAGATGCATGTTCTGTTACAGGACAGAAGCTGTAATGTTTTACTTCCTCTTTCTTTGTCCTTTTTTTAGTTTAGTTATCTTTTAGATTGGTGACCAATCTAAAAGATTCTTCACCAGAACCCCTCATAATAAAGACATGGCACCAAGTACGTGGTCGGTAGTTTCATCATCCTAATCTCAACCCTCAGTGTTACCATCACCGGTTTGTAACTTTTATCACCTTTTCTTCCTGTATTTGCCTATTTTATTTATCAAGTCATTATTTGAACCTTTTGTTTTATGTAGCCATATTTCATACATTTGTATCTCTCTATGTAGATTCCTTTTAACATTTGTCCACATACACTGTTGCAAAATGTAACCTTCTAACTTCCTTTTCTGCAAACTCACTGCAACACTGGAATGTATTCTTGTAGCAAACTTTATACACGTTCATGTAAACAAGTATTCACTACTTTCTTTTACCTATTTAGACAAATCTTACATATTCAGCCTCTGGCTGCTTTTGTCATCCCTCGTGTTACCCTTCTTTGTTTGTAATTTCAGACTAACTAGTCTTATTTATGTATTTATTTCTCTTTTAAAAGTTTTACCCTTTTGATTAATAACCCTGTCAATGAATGGGACTTCATTGTCTTCAGAGTTTTTTTTGTGATGTCAATGAATACTTGTTGCCACTTTTTTAATGCTCGTTGTAGTAGAGACTTTGTAATTGCAGATACAACTACAGTAACACTGTTGAACAATACTGGCGTCAGATGCCTTCGAATATCCCTTGCACTAATAGTACTTGCTTGATAATATTCACTCGAAATAATAACCACTGAATAGTGATCAGTGTAAAGAAGAGAATAGCAATCTGTATAGTCATAGAAGACAGGACAGAAATGGTGATCCGAATAGTCATAGAAGACAGGACAGAAATGGTGATCCGAATAGTCATAGAAGACAGGACAGAAATGGTGATCCGAATAGTCATAGAAGACAGGACAGAAATGGTGATCCGAATAGTCATAGAAGACAGGACAGAAATGGTGATCCGAATAGTCATAGAAGACAGGACAGAAATGGTGATCCGAATAGTCATAGAAGACAGGACAGAAATGGTGATCCGAATAGTCATAGAAGACAGGACAGAAATGGTGATCCGAATAGTCATAGAAGACAGGACAGAAATGGTGATCCGAATAGTCATAGAAGACAGGACAGAAATGGTGATCCGAATAGTCATAGAAGACAGGACAGAAATGGTGATCCGAATAGTCATAGAAGACAGGACAGAAATGGTGATCCGAATAGTCATAGAAGACAGGACAGAAATGGTGATCCGAATAGTCATAGAAGACAGGACAGAAATGGTGATCCGAATAGTCATAGAAGACAGGACAGAAATGGTGATCCGAATAGTCATAGAAGACAGGACAGAAATGGTGATCCGAATAGTCATAGAAGACAGGACAGAAATGGTGATCCGAATAGTCATAGAAGACAGGACAGAAATGGTGATCCGAATAGTCATAGAAGACAGGACAGAAATGGTGATCCGAATAGTCATAGAAGACAGGACAGAAATGGTGATCCGAATAGTCATAGAAGACAGGACAGAAATGGTGATCCGAATAGTCATAGAAGACAGGACAGAAATGGTGATCCGAATAGTCATAGAAGACAGGACAGAAATGGTGATCCGAATAGTCATAGAAGACAGGACAGAAATGGTGATCCGAATAGTCATAGAAGACAGGACAGAAATGGTGATCCGAATAGTCATAGAAGACAGGACAGAAATGGTGATCCGAATAGTCATAGAAGACAGGACAGAAATGGTGATCCGAATAGTCATAGAAGACAGGACAGAAATGGTGATCCGAATAGTCATAGAAGACAGGACAGAAATGGTGATCCGAATAGTCATAGAAGACAGGACAGAAATGGTGATCCGAATAGTCATAGAAGACAGGACAGAAATGGTGATCCGAATAGTCATAGAAGACAGGACAGAAATGGTGATCCGAATAGTCATAGAAGACAGGACAGAAATGGTGATCCGAATAGTCATAGAAGACAGGACAGAAATGGTGATCCGAATAGTCATAGAAGACAGGACAGAAATGGTGATCCGAATAGTCATAGAAGACAGGACAGAAATGGTGATCCGAATAGTCATAGAAGACAGGACAGAAATGGTGATCCGAATAGTCATAGAAGACAGGACAGAAATGGTGATCCGAATAGTCATAGAAGACAGGACAGAAATGGTGATCCGAATAGTCATAGAAGACAGGACAGAAATGGTGATCCGAATAGTCATAGAAGACAGGACAGAAATGGTGATCCGAATAGTCATAGAAGACAGGACAGAAATGGTGATCCGAATAGTCATAGAAGACAGGACAGAAATGGTGATCCGAATAGTCATAGAAGACAGGACAGAAATGGTGATCCGAATAGTCATAGAAGACAGGACAGAAATGGTGATCCGAATAGTCATAGAAGACAGGACAGAAATGGTGATCCGAATAGTCATAGAAGACAGGACAGAAATGGTGATCCGAATAGTCATAGAAGACAGGACAGAAATGGTGATCCGAATAGTCATAGAAGACAGGACAGAAATGGTGATCCGAATAGTCATAGAAGACAGGACAGAAATGGTGATCCGAATAGTCATAGAAGACAGGACAGAAATGGTGATCCGAATAGTAATAGAAGACAGGACAGAAATGGTGATCCGAATAGTAATAGAGGATAGAATAGAAATGGTGATCAATTAGACGTCATGCTACTTCCAACTTATGTGCTTCTCCCATGTTCACGTGATCCACTTAATTCAATAATGGAATTGCCAGTGTTTGCTCTCTGGCAATCTATGTTCAAATTCCAGTGTCAGCAGCAACACTTTATTCCTTTATAACAGTTTTAATTGCCTTAAGGCATTTATCTGGCTGTCTTTTAGACTGCATATGCACATGACACGGACGCAGGACAATACAAGTAATAGAAAATGGTCCCAGATAGTATGGGTCATAAAAGTAGAAGACATTATGCAATAAAATGGCAGGAGTTTGCTTTGAGGAATCAAGAAGTGTAGCAGCTTTAACAATCTGGAGAACCACGACTATAGTTTAAACTAACCAAAGATCTATAAGACTGCAAGTTTACCTTTTAAATACTTGGTGTATGATTTTTGTGGGAACAAGAATAGATTAGAGTTTAAAAAGCATCTTATTTTAGCTTTGAGCTTTAGTCTAAAATTGTACGATGCTTACCTTTTCTGAAAACCCTTTTCTTAGCTTTGAGTTCTGTTTCCAAATCAGCAGCTTTGATGAAAAGTCGTACGGAAAGTGGTAATTGGCGAACAGCTTGTGCAACCACAGCCTTTGCTTGGTCACCAGGCTAGGAAAGAGAGAAAGACATTATGTGCAGCCTAAAATGTGATTTTCTATGTATGCAAAAGAATCAGAACTATCAATAATAATCTTTTTTTTAATAGGAAATCAGAATAAAGCAACAACTTATTGTAATTAATACAGACTTAATTCTTAATGTTTTACAGGAATTGTTGTTGCACATTTGGATAAAATGTTCAAAGATTATTATCTGTCTTTGTTCAAATACATTGGACCATCTCTATAGGGCTATAAATGTGTGTGTGTGTGTGTGTGAATATATCGTTTAAATTTTTCTATATTTATGGGAGAAATGAGAGTACAATATCAGAGATAGAGTGTTTAAATAATTTGGACAAAGGGATCAATAGTGCAGTGACTGTCAGTTTCTAGTTTTTTTAGACCATCTGCCACTACCCCTTTAGCAAGTTTTCTCTCTCTCTGTATATATATATATATATATATATATATATATAAAGAAATACTAAGCTACCTATACCCCCATGGCACAAAAAATAAATGAAACTCCATAAACTAAATCCAATAAACTTTATTTCAAATATCAAAATTCAGAATGAAAAAAAAAAATTCTTCAGGAAGCATAACCACTCAAGTATGATGTTTCACCCCCCCCTGACACTGAATTTCTTAGATATTCTTTAATTTACTGTATGTGCATCATAAACCCTATGGATTGGTTGGTTGGTGGTGGGAGGGATAGTTTTATTTTAGCATGCTTTCTGATCGTATGGTATGAATGGCTTTGTGAGTAACACATCAATTGTTAACTTGCAAACTGTTTCAATAAATAACAATTTCAAATTAAAATAACTTTTTTCTCAGTGGTTCTTTAATGAACACAAACTATACGAGTTGAAAATGGAACTTGGATTGAAAATATCATTTTCCAAGCAATTAACTGGTCACCCGCACCTTCATAATAACAAAGAGCATTGAACATTGGATCCATTTTCTGCTCAGCCGACCATGTGGAAATGTATTCATTTTTCAACAAGTTCGTTTTATTCATTGACTGCATAAAAACAAAAACAGATGTGTAAGCAACTCTTACTAGAACTTAAATACATAATCTTCTTGCTTCAGACATTTTTTTTTTTAACAAGTCAGATTGTAGGAAAGGTTTCAAGCATCAAATATTTGGATACTACAAAGATTATGAATATTGGTAACGTTTTTACATGGCACAATACAAGGTCTGACAAAATAGAAAAACAGTTGTGTTTCCACTCACCATAAGCCTGGCAGCCTCCAGCCAAATATCTTCACTTTTAGGACACTCTTCACATCCTTTCATGATGAGATTTCTAGCAGCTTGCACCTTGCCAGTCACCTCTTCCAGTCGAGCAGAAGCAATCCAGGCTACAATGAAAGAGATGCAAATACAGAAACAAAATGAATTGGTTTTGTAACAACCCATAAATAAGGAGGTGTGATACGGGGATCGAAAGGTTAGTCAGTTATGTGCCATGTGTGATATACGCTTAAGCGATCATCTATCACTTGATACATGACTGATGAGGCAAATCCCCCCCCGCATTAGGTTTCCATTTCTTTCTGCAGTAGACCAGTTGCCATCCAAGACTATAGAACTCGGTCTGTCCTGCTATTTACCCATATCTTTTTGGAGGAGGGGGGTAGAGAAGTGGCTTCATACCTTTCCCAAGGCTATTAGAAGTAAGTAAATATATTTGATTCTACTGGAATTCAAATTCGGCTCTCCGATTCCTCAAAATGAGCCGCTATCCATTACTCCACTGTAGGAAAGTAATTAAAAGGGATGTTCATTTTGTTATTTTATATTTACAATAAAAAAAAAAAAATAAATAAATAAATAAATAAAAAAAAAATACAGAGCTTAAAGTTCCTATTGATAAAAACAAATACAGAATAGGTCAGAGGTCAAGATTAAGGGCCAATGCAAAAATTCTAGGAAATACAGGGGAGTTAAGAACTTGAAATTTACACAGCTGGTCAATTCTATTCTAAAATTCTTGTTAAAAAAAAGAAAGAAGAACTTTAACAAGTAGAAGAAAGTCAATGATTTTCTTACCAGGTGGATGTTTGGGATTTGTTTCTCGGACAGATTTGAGCAATAAACGAGCCTTCTTGACATCACTTGGAAAAAAAAAAAAAAAAATGATTTTATCAAATATACGTTATAGATAATTTCACTTCAATCAACAAAAATTATGCAATAAAATAGACACAAGAAAAAATTTTCTTTTTAGTCAAAATAGCTGATATTTACCACACTCTGAAAAAATTTACTAGTCTTGTACTAATAAACCTTATCTACATTTACCTTCTTACCTGTTAGGTCCTTTAGAAAAAAAATGATACCAAAACATTTTTAAATGAAGAGCCTAGGGTTTAGTAATTCTTTAGTGTATGATATATAGACAGATTTTACAAGTCAGTGTGTAGTATGTGCTGAGCATTTGTTAGCAGACAAATACATTATTAAAGACTTCTTTTGTCTCCAGACACATGACCTTTTGTCAAAACATTTTTACAAGGACATTTGATTATCTTTGCAATATTGCAGTTGGTTCTGTATTATATGGAGTCAAAAAAAAATTATAGCTGGATTTATATCAGACCTATAAGAAAGATGAGTAAGAACTAATCCACTTTTAGATTCTTTTTTTGGGGTTGAATTATTCTCATTAAGTTCTAAACTTTAATGCTTGCAATTTTTATATATATGGGAAAATAGCCAAGTGTTGGTTTATGAATTTGGTGAGAAAGTAATTGGGAATTCAATCTCTGAGCCAGGCAGTGTGTACTTGCACTCGGTGGAAATAGGGCAAACAATAACTGAGCAGTACAAAAAATAAGAACTAGATAAGATCCAGAGACGGATATGCAATGTGATTGGCCCTGATCTGTCATCTCGTCTCCAGTCGCTCTCTCACAGACGCGATGTTGCATCGCTCTGCCTTTTCTACAAGTACTTCCACGGTAATTGCTCTGAGGAGTTGCTTTCGCTTGTCCCTAAGCCTCGTGAATTTAAGCGTCCGACGAGGCTGGCATCCCGTTCCCACCCCTTCACCGTTGAAACTGTTAGATGTAGACGTCTTTTCTACTCCAATAGCTTCATGTCTCGCACATCTCGCCCATGGAACTCCCTTCCCTATTACTGTTTCCCTGACAAATACAATCTCCAACGGTTTAAGTGTAGCGTCAATCGTCATCTCCAATTGCCTTGATCTATCCACTTCCTGACATCTTTCATTCCTATCTGCTCTCGCTCTATATCTCCCGTAACCCCCCTGCCTCGATCGAACCTCCGTCCTTCTCTTTCTCCACATCCCTTCCTTTACCACTCCTATCTGCTCTTCCTCCAACCCTTCTGTAACCCCATGCGTGATAGTGGCCACCAGCCTTGCTTGGGGTGATACACTTAAAAAAAAAAAAAGATGAGATATGGTGACAGTCTGTTTCATACTTGAATGTAATCTTCAAGCCATGTGGGTTTGATTATAGCTCAACTATTTATATTTGTTAGTCAATGGGGCATTGTGGGGAGTATGGTCGGTTATCTCTGGTTTACTCTGTTTTTCTAATGGAATAGGTAGAAATACTTATTTTAATTTCTTCTCTTGAATAGAACTAATTATGGGCTAGGAAGCGATTGTTTTATAGTTATTATATTCAGTTGTTTGCTAACTTTTAAATCACTTTTATTTATTAATAATTATTTTAGTGCAGTTTGTATTTATTCATTAATTATTCTCTTTTGCTTACTTGTAGTTGTGTGAGGTTTATTTTTTATTCCTTATTTCCTTAATTAAATATTTGATTTTATTTTTTATTCTATTTTTACTTATTTAATTATTTTTTTGATAGGAGGTCATCTTATTTGTTTTGTTTAAGGTATTGTGACTGTTTTTTTTTTACAGTATATTATGTTATCTGCCTTGTGTATAATACATATATTTGCATTTTCTTTAATGATATTTTACAAGATATTAGAGCTTTAGTTTTTGATTTTTAAGTAACAGTAAAAATTTGTTTACATGCCCGCATTTTGGGAAGTTCTAATCTTTTATTTAGTAACTTGTGTTGGTCTGGGAAGGTTATTATAGCTATTTTCTCTCTCACTCTATATATATATATATATATTACACACAAATTTTGTATGCAATTTTAAAAAAATCATATTTCAGCTTATATATATATATATTCCAATTAATTCTGAGGATATTTGTGGAATAAGGAGGCAATTTGAGTGATTACATTTTTTTTTAATATTGAAAAATCATGTGCAAGAGAGGAAATCTGTAAATGTTTCAGATGTTGCTTTTGAAAAATACAATTTTTATTTTTTCATTATCAAAAAAACAAAAATATTTTAGATATTACTTTTGAAAATTGTATATTTTTGTCTTTTCATTATTAAAAAACGTTTTCATTTTGGGTGGATTTATTCAATAAAAATTTTAAATAATCTGTAAGCTATTTGTAATAGATTGTCAATGATAAGGCTGACTGTGTACACACAAGTAAATTGGTTTGTTTAATGGAAATGATATACAAAGTGAACAATACAGTAGAATTCAAAAGAATCTGGATTAAGAATGTTTTTCTTTGTAATTCTACCTAATAATGCAGAAAATTTAAAGCCTATTTATATATTATAAAACCTTTCCCTCAAGTACAAAGGACAGACCAAATGTTAGTAGATAAGGTTAGACAATATACATTTCCAAAGGGGACCTAAGAAGTAAAGAATGATGATATAACCTTAAAAAATAATCTTCCTACAATATAGAACATTCAAATATTGACTTCACTAGATACAGAAAAACTCAAAAGGAAAATCCTCTTGAGGGAGACGCTAGGAGCTGAAACCACTTACTTGATATCACCACCATGAGAAGGTAACATGGACTGCAGATCAGTGAGATAGCCTTTTGGATCAACCACAGTTTGACCACTCACTGAGTCAGACACCTGAAATTTTTTTTAAAAAGTGAAAAATGGTGTTGTGTGTAAGTAAAATTAACAATGCTACTTTCTTTCTGTTTTTTTCTTAAAAAAAAAAAAACAAACAACAAAAAAAACATGTATGTCTGTGTGTGTGTGCGAGGAAGAAATAAGAATCATTTATAAATCTAACAAACTAGATACACTTACATAAATTATAGAAACAAATGTTGCTTGACAAATGCATGTTAAGTCTGAATAAGCAATGAAAAACAAACACAAAAATGAAAAATATCAGAAATTCTTCTTTCTCCTCTGTATTTCATTCTCTGGTGAAGCTTTAATAAAAGCGAAACGTTAGATTTATAAACATTGTCTTTATTCATTGTCCTTTTACAGATATACTCTCTCTAAAATTTTTACACGCACACAAATAGAAGAATACCTATACAGACACAAAAATAAGAGAATCAAATAGAATGCAGCATAGATTAAAAGATTGTATAGAATTACAAAATATAGATAGCAAATTGCAAAGAGATAAGTGGTTAATGGTCAATACAGAAAGGACATGGGATGGTCAGTTGATTCCTAAATCCAGTAAAATCTTTGGACAAACTACTTTTCAGACAACCAGATTAACAGAATCACAATTTCGAGTTGGGTAATTAAGTACCAATCACCTTAAGTCTATTTTCTAGAATTATTATCATCCTGAAAGTATTTGAAGTTCGATTACTTTTCATATTTATTCTATAAACCATTATTTTTATTATGTCAGATAACAAACACAAATTATGCACTTTATGTGCTGAAATTTATGACATGGTTAAAATTATATTTTATCGAAAGTTATAAGTAATACAATTTAAATTTTGTGAGCCGTGAACAGTGTAACCATCAGTTGTCTTAGAATTACAAGCTACGTACATAATATAAGGAAAGTTTGTTTTAAAACCTGAAAGACGCCTTTAATATAATCAAAGACTTATAAACATTTAATTTTATAATGAAAAATGTAGTTTATAGAAAATTTATAAATAAATACATTGAAGTCAGGTAGTGGTTGGGCTGTGAAAATTTGAGAAGGAAAAAGAAAAAAACAAAAAAAACAGGAGACACATGTGGCAAAATATTACCTGAGTTAACTTGATATCCATCAGAGTGTTACGAGCTTGGCCGATTTTCTTCATGTCAATATCTCCACTCGGAGTAGAAAATCCAGTTGGGCCACTAAATGGCGTATCTAAACCACCATAGGTCTGCAGATAAATACCAGAACAGATTGTAAAATTACACAACAAAAACAAAATCATATGTATTATTGTCAATGCTAATATAATTAACTGGTTTTAATAAAAAAGTAATATTTCCTGGAAAATTAAATCTTCAAGCTCTACTCAAAAATGCCTTGAATAATGTGAAGCATATTAAATAGTAGCGGGCATCAATGTGTAAATAAAATTGTGCAGCCATCACTTGCTGGATCTTTTTTTGTTAATGCATCCCCAAATATAAAGAATTTATATTTACTAAAATTGGCACCAAAACTCAGAAATGTCCTTTAGAATTTGTTCAAAACTGCATTTATTGTTATTTTTTGTCTTATGGCTCCAAAGGAACTCACACAAATAAGAGTCTATCATGTTGTGATGAGACCCGAACATAGACTTTTCCTTCCTTTTGGCATTCCGGCAGCTACTTTGAATTGTTTGCATGTGAGCTGATGTTTCTGAGTTAATGAAATTCATACTGTGATTTACAGTCAAATGAATTTATATTTGCAATCATGGTTTTAAGAGTACCAAAAATTTAATTTAAAAAAAAAAACAACAAACTTTGATTTATAATTTCTTGAGGTGAATTAATATTTGCAATAAATAACTTTACATTATTTGGGGTAAATTGATAGAAAATATCCAACTTGCTAAGTGGAAAATTAAGTGGAGGCAAATGCTTATACCTAAAGACTGCCATTTATATTAAAAAAAAAAAAAAAAAGTAATTTCAAAGAACAATTAAACTCCTTCTAGCCAGTTTTTGCTTTTGACTTTCTTCTTTCAACATTTCTTTGTATTTTTCTGTCATACTCTGTTCTTCTGGATTGGATTTGGAAACCTCAACACTTTATGCCAACATCATATCCATAAAGAGCAAATTCTAAAAGTGCCAAATAAGGTGGCCTAGACATATAAAGAGGATATTTTATGTGAGAATATCTGAACATGTACCTTATGGAGAACTGAATACATATTCAGGGTGTTATAATGAATAAATCTGACATTCCAGTACATTTTTGTAAAAGACTGGCAGATAAATTGAAAAAGATTATTCAGTAAGTAAATTTGAAAACGATTTAGTGTTTACAGCAGCAACATTTTCATACTTAAATGTATACACTAGACTAAATTTTAGTCAAACTGGTTACTTTATGTTAACTTTTATGAATGAAAAAACATCCTTCATTCATTTTGAATTTTGTCAAAGTGAAATTATTCTTATTCTGAACAAACCTGTTCTCTGGCATCCACTGATGTGTTTGATGTTGTTGAAGATGCAGCCTTGGCAAGCAAACTATCAGGGAGTGGAGTGAATCTGAAGAAGAAAATATGAATGTCAACAACAGATAAATATAGAAAACAATGATTACAAAAGGAAAGATTTAAGTTAAATATATAAAGATTTGGGTTAAATAAAAAAAGATTATCCGCCACCCTGCTTTTAGTATTACCAAACAGTTTTATGCATAAGTGTCTGGAGGGGAAAAATAAATAAAATTTTACCAAAATACATATAAAAATTACATGATCTAGAGAACTGGAAGTCATATTGGATAATGTGATTATAAAATTTGACAGTCATGAACACAACGATATCGGTGGGATGAATCAGTTATCTACAGATGAAATCTCAACAAAAAAAGTTCACAAAATTCTGTTCTTTTACTTACTTTTCTGCCCTTGGATTCCGTTGTCGCTTATTTCGAGCATCTCCCACTTCTGGCAGGTTCATCCAATCATCATATGAGACGCTAGCCAACTCCCTCTAGCAGAAAAACAAAAACCAAAAAATAAAACACATTTTTACTTTTATTTTTCTTATAAAGATAATGAAGCAAAGATGAATAAATGTAAATGTGATTTTTGTATCATTATATTCCATGCATTTCAAACACTGTCCAAGCCTTCTACAACATCAATATTGCTTGCTGACTGGAGTTATCTTCAGAACAGACCGAGTATAGCTAGTCCCCAAAAATTATTTTCTGGTGATCTGAATCTCCAAGGTAAGTTTGATTGTACTCATAATTTGACATTAGAGAAATGTGAGAGACAAAATCTTTGGTATTTGCTCCAAAACTGGAGCTGGTAGCCAACAGTTAAAAAAAAATATTAAAAAAAAAACAACTTACAGAAATTGGTAAAGTGAAGAAAATGCAATTATCTCAAAAAAAAAAAAAAATTCTTAGAATCTAAAAATATTTTCTGGCTTTAAATAACCTGTAAAAGGTTGACAAGCCATAAAAAACAAATCGATCAATTATGGAAGAAAAAAAAGAACAAAAGAAAAAAGAAAGTTTAATCATACATTAAATGTTGCTAGAACAACATCCATGTTCTATACTTGGCCTAATAGAAGAAAAGATACTTTTCAAGTATTTATTACAAATTCAAGAAAGTCTAGTATTTTGTAAAGAAGTAGGTCTTCGAAGCAATCAAATTATTAGCAAACAGAATCCAGACATTAAATCTGATATGACTTCTAAGAACTGCTGCATGAACGGAAAAGATCTTGATTATTAAAAAAAATTAAACAGTTTAACACTAAAAAAAAGCAACGACAGGGTATAGGCTAATTTTTTGTCTGAATTTCCAAGGTGGGGGTGTTGTTTCTATTACACGTGGATTTGTTTCAACAAGTTTACTGGTTTGGGCTGTTTTTATAGCAATCTCATATCTTCCTCTAGTGTCTGTTGCACTTGGTAACCTCCTAGAACTGGTGGATGAGAAGCTTTACTCAATCAAAAATGGATTCTCGTTCTCATTTCTATAGCTGTCACATCTTCTGAAGGAAGTTCAGAACTCTTAAACTATTCTTGAAGATATGGATAAGAATGAATTGAGTTAAAAATTGTGAAATTCTAAAAAACAAACAGATATTACAGCTATAGGAATGCTAACAACAAACCCCTGTGGATCAAATAAAGTTCTATCAACACTGCCGGAAGGTTATTAAAAGTGTCAGAAACCTGAAGAAGGCTGGATGAAAAAAAGTACTTCAAACATTTTGATTTGAAACAAGTAAGCTGGTCTAAATGAATCATTTTCTCTGCTGCTCTGTGTATGTGTGTGTGTTTTTCAAATGTTCCAAAAAAGCCCAACATCAGAAAATAGGATTGATAAGTTGGTTTCAAATTCTGTTTATAAGGCATGAATTGGCATCTTGTGTTTTAATCCACAACTTGCCTTGCTTAACATATGGTGGAATATGTAGGAAGGAAAAAAAGAGGGAGGAATGAATCAGTGGAAAGTGTCTATGATTCAATTCAAATGTAGAATTCATTGTCCTGGTTTGTTGGGTTCAAA
The DNA here is from genome assembly GCA_964036315.1 of Acanthosepion esculentum. Lineage (NCBI taxonomy): Eukaryota > Metazoa > Mollusca > Cephalopoda > Sepiida > Sepiidae > Acanthosepion > Acanthosepion esculentum. The sequence continues at coordinate 54,522,209 of OZ038498.1, forward strand.
ATAAATCTTATATTTAACCTCAGTAATTCAATCAGACCAATTTCTACCTATGTAATTCAGCTGGCCTTAAAGCCACAAAGTGAAAACTAGTTCTTGCGCAACTGCAAATGTTTAGAAAACAAAGTCATTAGTACTAGTCAGGACTTGACTAATAGTTGACTGGCTAGTTGAAAATCCCCAAGGTTTGAGAAATATATATATATATATATATATATATTTTATTTTTAATCCCATGTCTCTTTAGGAGACAAGCAATCATGGCTCTCCACAATTTTCTTTCTATTTATTATATGTAAATTACCAAGACTTCTTGAGAAAGGGAAATCATATCTCATTGATCATACAAGTTCTTAAGAGAAAACAAAAAAAGTTTTGTCTTTTCTAGTATGTACCGTTTCAACCTTTTCTGTTAAACCATGAGATGTTTAAATTCATTTTTTTCTCTTTCTATTGATTGATTTGTTTTTTGTTTTTACAGCTTATCAACCATTAGCAGTTTATTTGTTATTTAAGACTGGAAAATATTTTTAAACTGTAAGATTTTTTTTTTTTTTTTTTTTTAAGATAATAATGATTTACTGATACAAGTCCCATAGATGAGGGGGATTCATACCTTCTCAAGGATATTTGCACATGAGTCAATATAATGAACCTGATTGGTATTGAAACTTGGCTCTCCGATTTCCAATTCTGAGCTGTTACCCATTACACCACCTGCTCATCCAAGCTTACAGCACCTGGTATTACCAAGAAATTACCCTTTTAGGTACTCAGTATTGCTTAACTTCAGTAATCATATCAGAACAGGTGTTTCAATGTGACATGGCCAGAAGCCTTTTGCCAATCTAGATTTCATTACCATATCATGACTAGTGTACAATAGTCATACAAATATCAATTTGTAATAGCTGCCAACTTTGGGCTAATTATTTTTCCTGTATAAAACAATAAGAAAGAAGTACAAACACTTCCAAGTGATTGCACGGTCATAGTCTAGTCAGCAAGTGAAGAACTTATGTACTGAACATGTCCCACCCACCTAATGTTCCCCTGATAGAAGACCCAAAAGGTAGTCATGGTAGAGGGTTACTGAAGGAGGTTGTTATATGAGTGGTAAGAGGAAGAGGTAAGAAGTTCAGTTTATGAGGATATGTGGGGAAGATAACAGTTAATTCCAGACTTGAATAGGTTAACTTTGTAGTGGTCGGGATCCTCTTGGGATTCAGTTCCACAAAGTAGTCCTCTACAAAAACTGACCAAACCCAATGACAAGACAATTCCAGGACATGCTTATTATAGTTTTCATGTTTTTGCTATTACAGATTTGCCAAAATTAATCTTCTACTAATGAAGACCCTACAAACCTTTCTACTCAATAATAAGCCTCACCAAATCCTCTGACCCTCAAACAATCTGTAGCACTAGAGAAAATGGCTCACCTCCAGAATGAAAACAAATTCAAACATGTCTCACCTGTAAAGTATCCAAAAAGAAAATGGCAGTTTCATAAGTCATACATTTAAAACAGATAGATCTCGGGATTGGAGAAACTCTTATGAGAATCTCTTTAACATATGTAAATTTTAACTGTGAATCAAGCTATGAAAAGTGCATAAAGAGAGAAGGACAAAGTGTGACTGCTGTAGTGAACAAGAGAGACATGCTGCTGCGGTCAGTGTTGGTGGATTGTTTGGCTTAAGTTCATATCGCTACTCTGTTGGTTGAAGGAAACTCATTACGGGAATTGATTACAAGTCAGAAGAAACTGGCTACAAGAGGCAACTTCACAATGTGTTAAAAAAGAAATAAAAAATGTAAAAACATGAACATCAACTTACCTTGAGGTCTGAAAACTGCTGCTGAATCTTTGGCCGTTCCTGACGATATCTTTCCAGTTCTGCCCTTAATTTTTGCTCTCGGCGCTCTTTGCGTTTTTCATCCATTCGTTTGTCAATTGCATCATATATTGCATCTGCCTCTTCATCGTCTTTGTCATATGGATCTTTACTACATAAACTGCCTCCATAGCCAGCAAACTGGATAAGAAAATGAAGCAGTACCATCATCAGGTGTAATTAATGCTATTTAATTACAATTGCTATTTCTTTAATTAGCTGAAGTCATAAAGACACTTGTAAACAGCAATAAAGAACACAGACACGCCTACAACATTAGCCTTTTGGACTAGCATTAATGGTCAGTATTTAAGCATAGGTAAAAACCAGGGCTTGAAATTGTCATCTGGGCTCCATTCATTAAATCATCTCCCAAACTCTGTATAGGTTCCATGAATTAATACACAAATTTATCCAGGCTCCACTCATTAACTCAACCCTAATACCCTGCATAGGTTTCATAGATGACTGTTCAAATTTTGACAAAAATTCAATTCACTGTGAATGTGATGGTCACACAATACACAACCTCACTCAATTATGTTTCATTACTGAGTAATTCCATGGGAGAGTGTTTGTTCACACATGTGCAGTAAGGTCACCTCATCAAGGTGGCACAACCAGTTCTTCAGATATTCAAAATAGCTGGATACTTTCCAGGCAGACCTTCTATTAACAATATCACGTTCTCAAGGAGAGAAAGTTATACCAGTGTCATTCAGTTCAATTTTATTAAGTAGTGAGATAAACAGTCATCAACAATTCTATTAGTGCAAGAATTCAAAAATTTCTCCCATCCTCTACTGATAGAATTTCAAGGTTTTCAATAGGAGTAGATAGGTTCATCTATCATCTGCTTCACAATCCTCACCAGTCTTTTGAACAGGAGCAGGAGTAGAGGTTTATCCCTTGTTTCCTGTTTAGGACTCGGTTACTGGTTCCTTCTAAATTCTACCTCAACTCTATATTTCTAATGTGTCTGCCTAAACTCTGAAATTTTTACTAGATATATATATCTCAATATGAATTGATACGTTTACTTATTGTCTGTTTGTCACTCCTCCTCAGTAATTTGAACAGGAGTAGAGGTTTATCCATATTTCCTGTTATTCATAAAGTCTTTTCCTTTGCTTTCATTTCTAGTATCCCATTGTCTAAAATTTTCTCAAATAGATAAAAAATAGTCAGTCTTCAACAGTGAGGCGTCTTCTTACGCAATAGGAAAGATGATATTCATAAAAGTCTCTAATGAGAGCTAAACTTTACTCTAAAAAAGACAGCCTTAATTTACTATTTACTATCTAGCCTTTAAGTTGAAACAGTTGTAGTTTGTAGCTGCAAAAAACAAAAACAAAAAAAACATTGTTAAGTGCAAAGGAAAAAGATGAAAAGGAATACAAATTACCTCATCATAATTGGCATCATTCAGATCTTCATCATCGTCATCGTCTTTGTCATCTTTTTTTTTCTTGTTAGGGGGAGCATGTCGGTCATCTCTGAAATCATGAATAGAACCTTCAATAACAAGAGAAATCTTGAAACTTGCACAATGAACAGAATTAAGTCAATTCTTTCTAATGCTGAGATGTGAAAAGAAAAAATGCCACGCATCACTTTGCAAGGAACACTTTCTCATGCCAGGCTCAAAAGCATAGTATTTGTTAATATTAGGAAAGGTTCTCTACACTAGTCTATTTGTCCAATTTCAGCAGATTCTATATAGGTCCATTGATAAATAATTGCAAGTGATGGGAGTGTGGGGGGTGGCTGATTAGAGAAGAAACGTAAGTAAAAGCCTATTCCAGATGGATGCCTGTTGTAAAGTGAAGACAAGAAGTTATTCTCACAGTTCACTGCTACTGTAGTGAGTTTGACCCTTGCAGGCTAACCTGTGACCTTTTGCCAAACTTGGGTGAATAAATATTCATAAGTTTATTTAGTAAGGCTTTATTTCATTTGAACTGGATGCTAATGACTGACAGAAAAAGAAAAGTCAATATGAGTTCCAAGCCTTAATATTATCTATGAAATATGGCATCAGAGAAAGCTGACGATGCAAGCAAAAAAAAAAAATAAAAATTCAGGATATATATTGAGAGAGATCAGAAAAATTTAAAGAAAAAGACATCAGGTACAAAACCTGGTAAGAACAGAAGTGAATTGGAACACAGGTAAAAAGAGAATGTGTTCATTGCAAACTGATGCATGTATAGACATTAATATTTTGGTCTGTAAATCATGCTACTAAATGGGACCAACAGGGTTATTAATCTATCATGGTAAGGTGCATTTACTCTGTAAAAAAAAAAAAAATCCCCAGAAATTAATATCTGAACTCTCAAGAAAATCTTGAATTAATATATCACATTGGGCATTATTACTGGTTCAGTATCAGAATATACAGTCTATCTATATCTACACAGTTTCCCAGGTAAGCAGTGTTGAACCTGGTCAGTGCCTAGGTGCGTGACCACTTGGGAATACTAGGTGCTCTAAGCTTGGATGTGCAGGTGGGGTAATGAATAATGGCTCAGAATTGTTAATCGAAGAACCAAGTTTTAATTCTCGTTGGGTTTGTTACATTCACTTATGCACAAATATCCTTAAGAAAGGTATGAATTCCCATCTTCCCCCAGCTATAGGTTAATTAATAAGATTTGTATCACTAAACCATTATCACAAAAAAAAAAAAAAAAAATCTTACAATCTAAAAGTATTTTCTGTCTTTAAAATAACCTGTAAAGGTTTGATAAGCTGTATGAAAATGAATGAACCAATCAATATATTTGTGCACAGATGCATTCTATATGCAGATTTAAGATTCTTTTCCCTACTGAAATGGTGGATCATCTACTTATACAATGTATCCTATATTCTATGAAACAGAATATAGTATATATTGTATGAATTCTATCAAGATTGGGGGAATTAGACCATAAAAAAGACTACTTACACCCACACATTGTGCTTTCACTGCCTCCTAGGTAGTTCACATACCTGTTGCTTTTTTTTTTTTTTAACAATGACTGGTAGAGAGTAGGGACAAAAGTGTGTACAATATTCATTTGCACATGCTGTTCAAATTCTGTGAACTTTTATTATGTGTTTCAACCCAGGTTCATATAAATATTTTTCTTAGGATGCATACATGTTTGGCTGTACAGGGGAACCCCCACCCACCAACTCCCACATCTCTTTTCTGTGGTTTTACTTTCCTTGGTCAACTCCAGAAAATTTCACTTAATGATGGTGCCAAAATGGAAGATTAGTGATGCTGTTAATTAGGATATGCCAAAGAGAAGCTGCAAAATACTCAAATGAAAGGACAAATGTTTTTGATTTAGCAAGGAAAAAAAAAGGCTGTTAAGATGTACACTAAGACTGAATCTTCGGTCACCCAACTTTTATTACAACATATTATAAGTGTTCTATTTTATTATTAGTTATTGTTGCTGATTTCTTATTGTGCTTAATTTCTAAGTTAAGATTTGCAAGTAAAAAAAAAAATCAGTAATGGGTTGAAACAAAAGTTTGTAGAATTTTTCAGTATGCAACATTTAAATGTGATATCATTTCACATGTGACTAAAATTTATAACAAAGACATATTCTGAAAAGTCACATTTTACCATGTTTTTATACGTTTCATGTGAGGATTGTGAATTTTAAATGTTTTTATGCTAAAAGTGTTTTTGATGTGCTTTTAATTCTGGAAAGGTAAAACTGCTGTACAAACAGCAAAAAAGATATGTGCCATTTATGGAGATGGTGCCATAGCTGAGAGTACTGTTTGGAAGTGGTTCGTTAGTGGAATTTTTCATCTGGAAAACCAAGAACGTTCCATCAGGCCTGTAGTTGTTGATAATGACCAAATTAAAATGCTGATTAAAAATAATTCCAGCCACATGACATGGAACATTGCAGAGATATTCTGCGTATCTCATATGAGCATTTTAATGCATTTGAAAACATTTAGATATGTGAATAACTGCAATGTTTGGGTGCCTTATGATCTAATGGAAAAAAATTTAAGGGACTGCATTTCGATCTGCGATTCTCTGCTCAAATGCTACAAAAATTATCCATTTTTCAGAAAGAATGATCATGGGTGATGAAGATGGGATTGTTTATAACAATATGGAGCAAAAAGTTTCTGTGGAAAACAAAAAGCAGGTCTGCATCTGAAAAAAGTGATGATGTATATCTGGTGGGTTTGGAATAACATTGTGAATTTGGAATTCCTTCTTCAAAATCAGATATTCAATTCAAACATGTACTGTTTCCAGTTGGACCAATTAAAGACTGCAATTGATGTGAAGCCTCCAGAGTTGGCCAATCAGAAGAGAGTCATCTTTCATCAGGACACTGCTAGACTTCACATCTTTTTGCAGAGCTGGCAGAAATTTGTATTGCTTGGCTGGGATGTCCTACTACACCAATCACACTCATCTGAACTTAAAATCTCAGCTTATCACTTATTTTGATTTTCTTAATGGGAAGAAAAACATTTCTCTGGGAGTTTGCAAAAACCACTGAGACCAATTCACCACACAAAAAGATGCCAAGTTCTGAGACAATGGGGATCATGAAGCTTCCTTAAAGATGGCAAAAGGTAGTGGAACAAAATGACACACATATTTGAATAAATCAATGTACAAATATCTAAATATTGTCTTTGAAATTCACTTAAAAAATGCTACAAAATTTTGTTATGACCTCATATAGGATCTAGTACCACATGCAATTTCAGGTAATCACTCGGGATCTTAGAACATATTCTCCATGGATAAAAGGTGTGTGTGGGGGAGTACTGTGTATATATTCCACAAATGATTGTAAATCTGAATTTTTTAATGTCTTAGTAAAAAGTTATTTGAGAGACTGTGCTTCTATACTTACGAAATGTCATCTGCATCTCGAGCAGGACCAATATCCGACCGGGTAGTAAATCCAGTGGCTCTGAAAATAAGGAAAATATAAAATGGTTAACATGTACTAGATTTTTTTTATCTTATGTTATATACAATTCAATCTTTGGTCTTGTTTTAGACAGACTGAAATCAAATTAATCATACTTCATAATCTCAAGGTCACTCCAATTTGACTTGAATAAAAAAAAAAAAGGGTAATTTTTATAGTTTTATTTTAAGAAAAACTGATGCCAAATAATAGAGTAGTTTGAAAGGAGATTCTTTTTCTATAGTGATCTGGTTTGATTTTCTTAGCACAAATTATGAGAAGTGGTCAGGAAAAAAAATTCTACTGGGTCTTATACGAGAGAAGTTCAGGTATCTAATAGGATAATGTTTATCTCCAGATACCACACATGTGTGAAAGGTACAGGATTTAAAATCTTGTTAAAAAATGGTTTTCTTTTAAATTTTTTGCCTAGTAAGTTGAAGAGTATATCACTCCAGTGTTGTGACAAATGGTAACAATAAATTGGAGTAAAACAAATAAGAAAAGAGAAAACTTTTCTAAAAAGAAAAGAAAAGAAGAAATAGAGTATTATTAATTTTTTTATGATAGTCTCATCCATTTTAAAAATGCAATTATGTAAATTAATCCAATTAACACCAAGAAACATCACAGAATAAAACAAGTGTCCTCGATTTTTTATTTTTCTGGAAGATATTTCACAAGACTTAGAACAGTCTATTCTGAAAATAAAATGAACACCAAATTAACTAAATACAACTGCTAGGTATCTCCACTTTGTTGTTGAATAAAAGCAGCATAGTATGATGAAAAAAGGCCCCCAACGAGTTTTATCATCAAAATGTTTGTTATTATTAAGAGGAAAGACCAAAGTATTTTTTATTATTTCATTATATGTTTTAATCCTTTCTAGGATGCTTGAAATTTTGGTGAAATATTGGTTAATGTAATATTTACTATTAGTGTTTTTGTACCTTTTTTCCAGTGAAAAACACACTGATTTGGAAAATCTTGCAAAAATCAAATAATTGTTGGATTTTCATGAAACATTCAGGACTTATTGACAAATGAACGAAATTATTTTTGAAGTTATTTTTTTTTAGAAAATCTTGGTAAAAATTAATAACTTACAACCCCACCCAACCTTACAGACATACACACACTTAATTCTATTAAATTTTGAGGAATTAAATTTTCAGCCAACATTTTTTTTATTAGTTAAAAGCAGAACTATTTGGAGAATGTAAATCATCATTTTTTTTTTTCAAACTACTACTCATTTCTGAAAATCATTTAGCTTTCAATTAAAGCTAAAATGAAAGCTTTCTCATTTATAAAAAGCTATTTTAAACCTTAGGTATCACTTATTACTGTTGCAGTTGAGAACCTGTCATTTGTCTTTCTATCTTTATTAGCAAAATAACAGTAACAAAGGAGATAGCTTCAGTGATTGCAGTCAAGCAACAGCAGCACTCATCAGCAGGCAGGTTAGGTTTAACGCTCAAAGTTCTCCACACAGTTGTCCCAATAACCTATTGCATTTGTTTGTGAATTTGGTGAGACAGTAATTCTGAGTTCAATCCCTGGGCTAGGCAGTGTGTACTAGGAATCACTGGAAACGAGACAAGCAATAACTTTAAAAGAACTAGAGATATCTCAAGACATGAGCAGTGGAACAAGAATATCTACTCCCATAGATTAAATAAAGATTTCAATCAGAAATTTCTCCTGTAGGTTACCCAGATCGACATACACCTAATGAAGGCCGGAGAGCACAACGGTCGAAACGTTCTGATAACAACAACAAAGATGAGGACAATAGTCCGCATGTTAATAATTTCAGTTTAATTTTTGTTGCTACTGTATTTATCCTTCACACATACACACTTTTACAGAGTGAATCTGTTGGACAATTCGTAGTTAATAATTGCTACACTTTTACTACTTTATTATTCTGTATATTTTTTCGTAAATAAACTTATCACTTATTTTATGATTTCATGCTCAACACTGACAAAAAATTAAACAATAGAACGGTAAAAAGTGATCTTTTTCAAGAAATTAAATTTGGATCTTCAAGAAATTTAAATATAAAAAAAAAACTTAATTTAAAAATCTAAAATTTACATTTTTAAATTAATTTTTTTTTCCCTTTTTATACTCTATGTATCTTAAACTAATGATTTACATGGTAAATCATTAGTTTAAGATACCTATCAGAGAATAAAAAGGAAAAATCACAGAAGGTAGATAATGATAAACAATGGAACTTCTAATCAAGTCCGTAATGTAAACAAACTTAAAAATATTGACATCTTTTTTATTTACAAAAAAAAGAAAAAAAAGAATGAAGATTACTAATATATTTCTTTAAATACTACTCAGAAATGTGTGAGCTCCTCTTCGCTTTTTGTTTCATTAAAAAGAAAATAATAAATAGCTTTTTTATTTGGAATTCTGATGACAATATTTTCAAATGACTATGTTTTCGTTTGTCTCCAAAACGAAGTTTTAACAAATTTTTTTTCGACCTTTGTTTTTTTTTTTTACATTTAAACAAGATTAAAAAAATATAAATACTGAAAGTAAATCGGTGGATTTTAAATCGAGGACTGGAATGCTTTTAGTTCTTTCTTAACAACTAAAAACGTATTTGAAAATTAATTTAAATTACAAAATATAAAAATGATATATTTAACAAAAATAAAAGTAAATTATGAAACACTTTTTTTTTTGTTAGCAAAAGTAATTTTCTTTTTAGAATAAAGATTGGTAGCAATTTCTTTGTTGAGGGTGAAGTTTGCAGTGTAATTTTTAATAGATTGCAAAATTAAATTAAGTGCAAAAGATGAAAATGACAAAATACCAGAGTATTGAATTAATTTTGACAAAAACTCAATGTTAGCTATGAAAAACCTCCGTTTTTTTTAAAATTTGCCATAATCTTAAAAATTCAAAGAAATAATCTATTTTCCTGTAATTTTCAGAAAGCTTAATTATGAAATAAGTAAAATATTTCCCTAAAACACAATATTACTATGTAATTATTACTCATAAAATCTCAGAAACAAATTTTTAGGAATACAAATATCTTGTTCACATTTTAAAGAATGCTTTGTACACGTGGTAGCAAATATTTTGCAAACGTAATTTACTTAGCCTGTAAACTATAATATGCAATAACTTTACTATATATCTGAGCACAACTTACCCTCGTCCTAAACCCGGCACATAACCAAGAGGTGCCGGCAAACCAATAAAACTTTTCTTCTTTTTACTCACAAGTGATTGTACCGCCATGTTGATGTTGACACTAACGGGGGAAAAAAAACACCTACTGTTATTTTTTAAAAATGATCGTAATTTGATTTATAAGAGCAAAGATGATGAAATTTTATGAAGCATAGGGTTATATAGTTAAAAAAAATAAATAAAGTTTAGGAAAAAAAGCTAGTTGATTGGTATCAGGAACTGACGACTTGCACGAACAGAACCGAAGAATTCCGACAGACAACGTGTTAGAAAGCGGACGCCGGAAGAGCAATTACGGAGTGAAGGACAGGAAATGTTTTTTTTTTTTTTTTTAAATAAACAAACAAAAATAAACACGTGTGTTTGACTTAGCAACACAGCGCAGATTGACTTATAAGTTTAAATTTCATTTGATTTATTATGTACTTTTGTTTGAAACAATTTTCAAAATATTCCCGTGTTAATACTTGAACTTGATTGTGATTAAAGAAAAAATCAAATTCTTTTCCTTCTTTCGCCTGTAGGTACCTCTGAGAGATCGCTAAAAAAAGAAAGAGCATAGCATGATGAAAAAAGACGCCATACTTGACGAAAACAAAATTTTTTCGTCTAAATGTTTATGTTATTATTAAGAGGAAAGAACAAAGTATTTTTTAATTATTTTAAAAAAAATTTCCTTTTTAGAACATTCTAACTTTTGATTAAAAAACAAAACAAAACTTGTAACTTGTTTCTCTTTGTATCAGCGGAACTAACTAAATAACATAAAATTTTAGCAATTTTTTTTTTTTGACAAACATTAATTTGGAAAATCTTGCAAAAATAAAAATGACTGTCGGATGTTAATGAAACTTTCAGAATCTATTCACAAATGATGGAAATTATTATAAATATGTTTTCTTTTTTTAAAGCAATGGCAAAAATACATTTTTTATATTTATTCCCCCCCCCCCCGCCGGCAACTAATTTTATGAAAACTAGAAATTCAGTACCATTCAGTTTCTGTTTACTGATTAAAGCACAAGGCTTTGATGAAAGCAAATCATGTATTTTTTTTTAATCGAACTCCCCACCAGAAAATCAGCTCTGAATTGTAACATACAAAACTCAATATAACAAAGATATTATGTAATTTCAAATGCTTTTATTTGCTTTTAATTGTTTTTATGAATATGGATAATATTGTCTGAAAGCAAAAAGCTTTTTCAATGAAAAATGAATTTTTAAAACAATTATTTGTTATTTCTTAAATTATTTTATTATTTTTATATTAAAGTTGTTAAAATATTCTAAAATTAGTGAAAACGGCATTCAATTTAGTCAATGGTGTTATTAAATAGATCTATTTTTTAGCATTATAAGTTGTATAACTTAACAATCAGAAGAGCCGAACGGTATAAAAAAAAAAAAAAACTAAGAAATTTAATCTCATTCTCAACATTCTCATTTTAATTTTTTTATAATATATTTTCCATAAAGGATCGTAAACGTAAAGGTGAAAGCTAAGCACAAAAAAAAAAAAAAATTAGAGCGTTGAAAGTTTTTCTTAAAAATAACGAGGTAAATAAGAGGGTTCACTTAAAACTAAATAATTACGTCACTTCTGTCCTTCCGTACGGCAACTTTCCCTTACGTAAGCTGTCAATACGTTATGAAATCGTTATTCATCACTTGTCAAGTGACACCAAATGTTATGACCTGCTTTGTCTTATTTTTAAACTACATCTTTTTGGCGCAGAAAGTAAGTAATGCTTGTTTCAAAAATATTTTAAATAAACTTTATAATTTCTAATTTTCTTAAAATAAATTTTGAAAAAAATTATAATTGACTTTTAAAAGAATTTGAAACTGAGATTTCCCTTTTTTTTTTTTTTTATTCATGTTATGTTTTTTCTTGCGATCTCTCGGAGGTGCCTACCTGTGTGTGAAAATACGAAATATTAAAATATGAATTTTAAATAATTCTAAGACTAAGAGATATCAAGTATTGCATTTCTTGTAGGTACTGCCACGGACTTGTCGAGGGGCCGTTTTGGGTTAATGTGAGTTTGTATTAGAAACAGGTTGGACTTGAATTAAGTCCAACTGAAGATAAAGAAGACCGATATATATATATATATATATATATATATATATATATATATATATATATATATATATATATATATAAACAAATATATGTATTAAACAAAACAATTTTACAATGGACATAGACAATAATATTTGTGTGTGTGTGTGTGTGTGAACATTTGTGTCTGTTCTTTGGTGAATGTTCGTATTTTGGTGAATGTTCGTACGTACATGTATGTGTGTATAATGTTCATGGCGTCTCCCACAAATGGGAAGACGCGGATCTTCTAAGAGAGCTTGCATTGTAGTCGCTGAAGAAATGAAAAAGAGAACGAGGCGAGAAGTCGCCCAGTATTTATAGTATAGGGTGAATGACCCCTAGTGACAATTTGGGAATTAAGGAGGAGACAGACTTACTAAAAATACCCGAAAAACGCATTTTAAATTATTTATGTCTTCTTTGAACTTAAATTTCCGTTCTATTAAAAAAAAAAAGAAAAAAAGATAATAGCTTAGCTAATCCGAAATAAAAGAAAAATTAATTTCCGTACATAAATAAAGTTTTTAGTCATTTTTAAAATATTGGTACGCTTTCTCGGACGACTCTGCCAGTACTGCATATGATTTAGTTTTGTTCGGGCAGGCTATTGTAGTGGGATATTGTAGTGAAAGAGTCTGTGCACTTTCAGTGTAGGTGTTTCTTGTTTTGATTTTACATTTTGATTTTGTTTTATTTGGCCTAATTTTTGTATCGTCTAGTTTCTTTAGCACATGTGATTATCTTACGAGCTATTTGTTTTTGTGTGTAACCCCGGCCAAAATGGCTGAGTTGTCTAAGCAGTTGGATCAACCAGTAAGTCTCCATAGCATGGGCGACAAACAGCCCCATCCGCCAAATATGGTAGCGGTTGGGTTTCATCAATCGTTGGGATACGAAAGCCCAATGGCGATTTGAGGATATGCGTGGGATTACAAAGTAGGTGCAAATCATCAAATATGCTCTGATTCGTTTCCCTTACCTAAATAGAAACAGCAAGTCATGAATTAGCAGGAATTAAATAGTTTGGCAAGATTGATCTGAAATTAGCATAGAAATTGACAGAAAATTTAAAGAAGGCATTACAGTTAATGTCCCCATAGGCTTACTAAGACGGACTTGTCTTCCATTTGCAGTTAAGAGGCAATTGAAAAAGTTATAATCATATCAAAACGATATAGGCATAGGTGTTTGCAGTAAAGAGGAATAAAAAGAAACTGAACAAAATTTAAACAAATTAAAAAATGCTAGTATGTTGATAAATAGCGATAAATGTCAGTTAAATTGCGACAAAGTATCGTATTTGGGATACCAAATATCTAAAGAAGGAATTTCACCAGACAATAAACTGATAAATAAAATATCGGAAGTATCTACACCAAAAGATAAAAAATGAATTAGAATCATTTTTGGGATTGACCAAATTTTATAGCAAATATCTACCTAATAGAACCATTTACAGAATTATGGAAAAAGAATACAGGATTTAAATGAACTCAAAGACAAAATATAACTTAAAAAGACACTAATAAGAAAACCAACTGCAAAAATCTTTGACCCCAAAAAAGAAGTGACATTGGCTACGGATGCAAGTGAACATGCTGTAGCCGTAATTTTATCTCAAGGTCATCCAATAATGTATCTGTCGAGTAGTTTAGCTAACTATTCAAATACTGAAAAAGAAGCGTTAGTAATAATTTGGATCACAAAAAGAGCTCTAAATTTTCTGTTAGGACGAAAAGTTTTGTTACAATCAGATCACAAACCTTTAGAATTTATGTTTAACCCCAGAAAGGAATTACCAAAAGTAACATCTAGAATTTTAAGACGGGCTATAAAAAAAATCATGGCCTTTGATTTCAACATCATATACGTAAAGGGGAAAACTATTCCACACATGGATGCGCGATCCAGAGTAAATTTCAACAGTTAAAAATTAAAAACGTCTGAAAATTCAGAAGATAAAATACTGCACTGAATTGAAACAGACGTGTTACCCCTAAATCATCTCAGAATGGAAACCATACAAGATTCAACGTTAAGTAGAATTTCAGATAGAATAAAAAGAAACACATGGAGCAATTGTTCAGTGGCAGAAAGACCCTACAAAGAATCAAGTTAACTATAGAGAAAGGCATAATATGCAATGGAGATATAATACCCCACAAAGTTTAAGAAAATAAGTACTAAAAGGTGTACACGATTATGTACATTGTGGTCTAACAGCGACACAAATGAGATTAAAATTACAGGCGTGGTGGCCAGGATATTCTCAAGATGTAGAAAACTATGTAAAAGGCGCCCAAAATGTGCTGAAATAAAAATATTTGGCAAAACAAAATTCACTCGTGGCCCAAAGAAAAAGAACCATGAGCTCGGGTACACATGGATCATGCCCATATTAAAGGTATGGGACTATTTTTAATTTTATCGGACTCCTTTTCAGGATGGCCCGAAGTAATTAAGGATGCTGACAGAAAAGTCACAACTGTGAAACAAATATTAAGAATAATATTTTCAAGGAATGGGGTGCCTAAAACTTTGGTCTCGGATAACGAGCCAGAATTTTGCGAGGGAAGTCTGTGTCCGTGGTTAAGGCGTATTGGATGTGTCCCGTATAAAACACCATCCTACCATTCACAAACGAACGGAATCGCAGAAAGAATGGTGCAGACCGTGAAAATGGGACTAAAACAATTTTCCCATCTAATAATAATAAAGAGAGTTACTTACCAAGATTAACTGTTAAACTATAGGACAATTCCACGTGCCGGCGGGCTACAAAACCCCTCCGCATTAATGTGTATACAGATTAGACTTCCCCTAATAATGTCATTTTTAACAAGTGAAAGTGTATGGTATAAAAAAGACAAAAAAATATAATCCAGGGAAGGCAAACTTTGTATTAGGTTGGTGCAAAAATAATGTCGTCAAAAAACGACATTATTTTTGCACCAACCTAATAGTACAGCAAGGACACAACGCAGCAATACCAAGGAAAAATGGCCAAAATATACTGGCTATGCGAATCAATTCAGGAGCAGAAGAGAACCCGATGATATAGAAATGAACGAAGAATCTGAAGGTGAAGAACATGAACGGGAGGAGGGGACTAATGAATCCAGTAATGAAATTGAACAATCCATGGATGATAATGACCAGAAATCTGACGAGGAGTTGGAAGAGGAAAATGAACTCAGACCTTGGTCACCTATCAGAAGAAATTAAGATACACACTAAAAAAGACAGTTTAGATTCCCAAGAATAATTAGAAGTCAAAAATCAACGAAAGATATAAGGCCATTTTGGTTCAGGGAGGTGTAGTATTGTATGTAAATGAGGTACTGCTATAAAAGCAGTACACCACAACGAATGCCAGTCGATCAATTATCTGTTGACCTGATAATGTCTATTCCAGAGAGTACTCTACTCCATAACAAAGACTCAACCACTTCGTGAAATTTAAAAGGACAAATATTTTTTTACAGTACACAAAATAAAACAAACACAAAATTTGCACGCAAGAGCGTTGCACAAAAATGTATTTTTGTGCGCCTTATACAAAACAAAAAAAACTTAGGCTGGGTAACAATCAAATACACAAGACAAAAAAAAAGATTATACCATTTCAAAATGAAAAACTAAGAAGCGAAAATCGCTGAAGGCAGAAAATATAAATGCGGACCCACCTAATTTCTACAACGGAATAGGAATGTCTCACCACAAAGGGGTTTTGCGGTTTGAACAGGTTGATGTCATGGGGACTTTTTATGTTTTCCTTTGTTGAAAGTTCTATTTGAGTTTTGATTTCGTTGAAAGTTTTCTCTGGAAACAGCTGAAATGGATTTACCCAAGGCAATTTGAGAATCGCCTTGGATTTACCCTATATTGGGATTTGTAAAAGGTTTCCGGTTGAGATATGCTGTCGTTCCCCGTGTTGATTTATGGTCCCCTCTGGCCCGGAAGTGTGGATGCTTTTTACCTTGAAGTCTGAATGCTTTCTGCCTTAACGACTAAATGTTTTCTGACGCTATCAGGGAGAGTCAGTCTACATTTATGCGAAAAGAGGAGACTCCAAAGTCCTTAAGTTTGGAATTTACAAGGGGATGAGACTACGCCCCTAATAGGACAGTAAATTGTCGGAGTTAGCTCCTCCTCAGTTCCTTAATCCTTCAACAGGGTTTCTCTCTCCCCTGGCTATAAATACTGGCCGACCCTTCGCCTCGATCTCTTTTTTCCACTTAGGCCTTGGGCCGCCACCTCGCGTGGAGGTAAGGTAAACCTCTATTTTCAACTAACACCAATATGTGACCTCTCACAGATTCAGCGTTTCCCAAATTCTGGGAACACGCTAAGAACAATACACGTACGTACGAACACTCACCACAACACACACACATAATATTCACCCCACAAACTCTATGTAACTGTCCATGTCTTTGTAACTTGTTATTAATATATATATTTGTTTACACATATATATCGGTCTTGTTTGTTTTCTTTGGACTTAATTAAAATCCAAGATTCTCATGTAGCTGAACCGGCTAGCAGGAAATTTTTACCCACGTGTGTTCTTCACATCTTCACTCCACGGTCCACTACAAAATACAATATAATATAATATATTTCTTTCAAATTCAAAAAGTGAATAATTTTGACCCTTCTTTAACTGCTATTTCTAAAACCAGCGATTTTCACAAAAATGTAACAATTTTTTACAAACTTTCTTAAAAATACATTTTTCTCGAAAATACGTGTAAAAAACAGCCTGGACAACTATTCATTTATTAAGCCTTTTTAACTAATACTAATTTTAATTCATAGTCCTACTGCCATTATAGACGAAATATGTAAACAGCAATTAAAAAGTTATTAAAAATTCAATATTTATCATATAAATATATTTCAGAGTTATTTAAATAATTTAAAGTTTAATTAAATGGATTTTGTAAAAGTAATGCTTACTTTTTACTTAAAATTTAATGAAAATAACGCTTATTTACGTACGGTAGTCTGTGGGGCTATAGGTCAAAAACAAAAAAAAATGTACAATCACTTACTTAAAAGCGCGTGAAAAATAAAAAAAAAAGGTAAAGAAATATGGAACACCACTAGTGCAATAATCAAAACATTTGTATTTATATTTAAAAATAAATTATCTTTGAACTTGCATAACCAATAGATTAATATAAGTTTTTATTCTATATGATTTTATTTTATTGTGGTGTTTGGCTTAGGAGTTAAAATGAACAGTTGATTTAGCCATGCCAAGAATATTAATGAAGAATGATAATTACGAGGAATCACACGGGTTATTTTAACAAAACAAGATAAGAATTTTATTCTATTATAATTATTTTCTATTTTAAAAATATGGTCCCATCGCTACACAGGAATTACCAATTTCAAAACAGAAACTAAAATTTTAAATTTAATTATAAAATTAAATTTAAAATTCATAGCTCCGTTCCATTCTGAAGCGATTTTTGATATAACCTACCTCACTCATAAATATAGACAATCTTAATATTTTAAATTGTTAAGGTTACGGAAAAATTCAATCATTTTGATAAGGGGTGTTTGGGTTTTAATTTCCCTAGACGACTTATGTATCAAATATAAGTTACTTTCAAACTCATGTTAAGTTAAGGTGGGGTAGGGGCGCCTGCTCATAAACAATAACATCCGTTTTTCGCGTGTGGTCTGGGATTTTCAATGATAAAATTTTTTGGCATTTTTATTTAGCCGCTTAATTTATAATTTTATACACAAAGATTTCTTAAAGGGGTTGTTTGAATATGAGTAAGTCGTATTTTTAATATAAATTTAATATAGTATAATAATTATACTATATTAAATTTAATTTAAGTATTTTATTCACGAATTTCCATGCTTGGAATAGTGTCAGTAGCTCGTTTCAGGAAAATAAATCAGTCCGTAGTTTAACGTATTGTAATAAAGAGGAAAGGTTCATACAATAGATTAAATGATGTGATACAAAATAATATTAAAACATGTTTAAAAAACAAAGGTAAGAGAGTTCATTGCTCACCGAAGGGATATATGGTTTGCGTGCATTCAAAAGTAGACGAATAGAGATAGTTTGAAATAATTAGATTTCTTAGATTGTGGAGAGAAAATTATTTGAAGTGACCCGTGCTAGTTAGAGGCCGATAATATAATTGGCGAGTATTTTACACTGGTGAGAACTTCAACGCTAGTTGCGAGGAACTGAAACAAATACTTTCACATGACTTCAGACACACTTCTCTGATTAATTTAATTTTTTTCTTCCTTTTATACCAAAACGAATTTCACATAGGCTCGCTGCTGCCTCTCCTCCTTCTTCTTGCCACACCGGTCAATTTCTGTGAAGGCAAGGTTTTCATTGGACCAAAAACAAACGCGAATTTCTTTCCTTTTTCTTCCTCAGCTCACCGGTTAATTTCTGTGAAAGGCAAAAATCTCAAATAGTCTCATATAGGTCCAGAAGTTAGGGTAGGCAAGTTTAACTATCGTATACATGGTCGAACTCAAGTCAGCTTTGCGCAGCGTTGGAACAACTACAAGGAAAGTTTCTTTATCACTGGGAGATTTAAACATGTTTATGGGATGTCTGTTTTCTTTGTCCAAAAGTTAGGGTAAGTCAGTACAAACATCGTTACTATAGTCGCGCCTAAGTCAGCTTTGAGCTGAGTTAGAACAACAAGAAGAAAGCTTGACATACTTTATACTTTATGGTTTATAGGATATAAAATCCTATATTGTACGGCCAATAAGTGAAGCACAAACAAGTAAGAGACTTTCAAATAAATCTCGCTAAATTCAGTAGCTACGAAAAACTTTTATAATTCAGTACAAACACGGCCCAAAATGAAATGTGATTTCTGGAACCTGATTGGATAGGACAAGTCACTATGTGCTCTCTACGACGTCCGCGTGGTTGACCTCAAAATGACCTAGAAATAGGTCAGGGCATGGGTTACTAAATACATTCCTGCGCAAAACTCAAATCGCGATTCGGTGCCGACAACAAAACGATAAAAACAGCTTGTCAGCAACAGTCAGGACCAGATCTGAAACAGGACAGACAGCAGACAGATCTGCGAAACGGAACAGTCAGTTAATCAGCCCAGCCTCGACACGCGTTACCATGACAACAGCAGTCAGTCATTATTTTCTTACATACAAAGACGTGGCGAAGTAAGTCTTGTCTCAATTCTCCATGTTCATTGTGTTTTAAAATTACTGCTAGCAATCAGCCAACAGTCATATACATATTTAATTAGCGTGTGCTTCACCCTCACATATTGGCGTACTTATTACATCGAACTTTCCAGACTCAGTTGCAACAGAGTAACTCCGAAACTTTGCAGACTCACTTGCAACCAATAACTTCGAACTTGCGACAAATCATTACGAACACTCGGGCTATTGGTCTCTTCATAGCCACAACAAACAACATTGATTTTTAATATGGTTCCTAGGCCTCATGAATTTAAACGTCCTACGAGGCTGGCATCCCGTTCCCACCCCTTCACCGCTGAAACTGTTAGATGTAGACGTCTCTTCTACTCCAATAGCTTCATGTCTCGCACATCTCGCCTGTGGAACTCCCTTCCTTATTCCTGTTTCCCTGACAAATACAATCTCCAACTATTTAAGTGTAACGTCAATCGACATCTCCAGTTGCCTTGATCTATCCACTTCCCTTCTCCACATCCTTTCACCTTTCATTCCTATCTGCTCTCGCTCCAAATCTTCTGTAACCCCTTTGCCTTGATCGACCCACTATCTTTCTCCACATCCTCTCCTTTACCACTCCTATCTGCTCTTCCTCCAAACCTTCTGTAACCCCTTGCGTGTTAGTGGCTTCCAGCCTTGCTTGGGGTGATAAGCTTAAAAATAAAAAAAATGTAAATACATGTATCTGGCTGTATAAATGTTACTGTCATATTTAACTTGGTCTTCTTTCTTTTCTTCGAAGATCATTTCTGTGCGTGGTTTATAATATTGTTTTGAAGAGTGTTGTCTTGAAAAGCACAGCTTTATGAATATCGTTGCTGTTTACTCGGTAAACTAAAAAGTCTAGCTTAACCAGAGAAGAAGTCCAACAGGAAACCGCCCTGCTGTATCAAAAGGCGACGAAAAAAATCGAAACTGGCCACGTTCACTTTTACCGCTTTTACCCAATTTTCGTTTAAATCTGCCGATAGTAAAACCTCTTTCTATCAGTTCTGATCTTCATCTTGTGCCGAAAACATCAAACCAGCTCCTGATGAGTATAACGTTCGTATCGTAAGATTCCCTCTATCCGCGTCGCCCATACAACGATTCTTACCACGGGTAACAGCGTCAGAAACACCATACATCTCACCCTAGAACACGAGGGAGACACATTATCGAACGCGTATGCGAGATGAATGGACACAAGGTATTCGGGATTGATACGAACCGTCAACTCGAGGACAGAGATAAATGATGTACTCAGCCGTTTCTTTCAAGTCGAAGTCACACCAATAACCGGTGACAGTCGGACATATCTGCCCAGCCTACACTGAAGCCCTCGTCATTGAGAGAGAGAGAGAGAGGGGGGTAAGCGAAAACCCAGGGTTGCTGAGGTAATTTGCCGCTGGTGCCCAGGACCAGAAAGAGCGCAACTCGGTCGCCGACAAGCCGAGCTGCTCACGACGTGACCCCTTCCACTAATTATCGATACAATGTCCTCCTAGACCGTGAAAGGTAACTTGACTGCGGAGTAGAACGCAGAGCCATTCGACACTCGTGGAAGCATTCGGACTGTTTTCGGGACTTACGACGGCATCCAGCGTCAGAACTGGGAGGAGTGATGGTAAGGCGGCCCTAACGTTTCTCGCTCAAAGTTAATCTTCTGTCAACGCTCCGTGTAGGAAAACCAACCTCGAGGCATGTTGATGACGTTCTAAGTGTGGCATTTCCAGCACCCCTGCTTGACACGGATACTGGACACAGACTTCTTTGCTTGCTTTCGGCTTGCGTCCACCTCACAAGAGGGAGAACAGCAAGCGCTCGATCGCTTTCCTACGTTTCTCGCAGACAGGGAGTACTGACAACTGGTAAAGGATGAGGGGAAAGATTACACGGAACACACCTCAGCTCTACCCTTTAAGGACAACCGACTTCGGAGTCAAGCCAGAATCTCCGCTCCGACCTTTGCAAATACCTCCGGCCAATTCTTCTTCAGCTGGAAACCCGTCTCGAACCACACCGCAAGAATGCTGGCAGGACCCTCAGTCCAACCGAAGGGCCCCGGAAGAGCAACGCCATTCCAAGTAACTAAACTCAAGTCGAAAGACTTTTCGCACCGGAATGGTATTTT
The DNA here is from genome assembly GCA_964036315.1 of Acanthosepion esculentum. Taxonomy (NCBI): domain Eukaryota; kingdom Metazoa; phylum Mollusca; class Cephalopoda; order Sepiida; family Sepiidae; genus Acanthosepion; species Acanthosepion esculentum. The sequence continues at coordinate 54,543,758 of OZ038498.1, forward strand.
TCGTTGCTTCGAGGCCTTTTTTCATTTTTACAATGATCGTTGGTTAAGCTTTTTTCTTTCGGTTGTTTTTAAAACATATGGAAGTGCCGACAGGATACGACGTCCTTTTCGCTCCAACAGTCATGAGGCATGTAAGTTATCGATTGAAAATTGTATTGAACTGTCACTAACTTCAAATTTGTTTCTTTCTTTTGCCTTCTGTAACATATCTTGTTAATACATTTATCAATTGTTGTTTGTTTGAATTCCATGTCTTGTATCTTTGCTTTGTGTTGAGAAAAAGCTGAAAGAAGCAGGAGGCAGAAAGCCAGAGTTGCACGCGTCTGATTAACGCCGGTGTCAAATTACACGCTGATACATTATTAGGCTCTAACGAGAGCAGGGCAATTTCAAAGAACTCTATTCAACTCCAAAGCTAAGTACCTTAAAATATATTTTTTCATTCATGTTGAATACAACTGTATAATGTTTATGTGAAAAATGAAGGCTTTCAATTTGTTTTAAACATTTTGGAATATTACTTTGTATCCGACGATTTAATATGAACATTTTCTCTTCTTGACAATTCATCGAAACTACGAACATTAAATATTTGACTCCTTTTCCTGAAACAAGCTACTGAGAACTTCAAATGAGTAAATTCGTAAATAAATTCCTTACCTTGTTTCGTTAAATACAACACGTGTATTTCCTCGTCATTATCCCTCAATACTTCAAGTTACTTTAGATCATTATTTTTAGCTAAATAAATTCATGTTTTCCCTTTTGTTTCTATCTTGAATTATTTTTATTTGATACTCTTACAGGGCGTATCAAGGGCAAGAGATATTGGGGAACCAGACAAGTTTGTGTGAATGGATGGCTAAGTTGTGTAAATCCAGATCCTGAAAAAACACGGCACATGCAATAAGATGTGAATAGACCGAAGTGACATTAAGACATAGTTAAACTTTTTTTTACTTGCTTGATTATTAACCAAATATATTCCTACGAAAAATATTGGATGTCTAAAGAGATTTTAAAATTTGTTTATATTTTTTGTTTAACGAGTCAATGTGTGACGAGTGAACGTGCCAATGTTTTAAAAAAGCTTAAGAACTCTATTTTTAAACGGAAATTCATTTTTTGTACTTGGATTTTTAGCGTTTAGGCTATTACTTCAAATAAAACCGAAATTTAAGTTCAAAGAAGGCATTTAAATTATTTTAACAATACGTTTTTCGATTTTTTTCGGAAATCTGTGACGGTACCTAGAATATAACCAAATTATTTTAGTTCAGTCGATTTTTTGTGAATTCTTTATTTTTTAATCATTTGCTACAAACAATGTTTCGGCCTCCATGGATCGTTAAAAAAAATGGTGACATAAATCATAACGTTACGTATCGTGAGACAGAGGAGATGATTTCGTTGATGCGATTTCTAACCAAAAGCGGGCAAGATTTTTAAGGGAGATAAATAGGTGTGTATTCAAACGTACGAGTTAATCCCCTTGCAATGACTTTGTATTTTTAAAAGATTTATTTAAATTAAAAGTAAACCGAAACGTGAGCAAATCTTACCTATAAAATATTTCATGCAAAATTTACCACATCTTTTTATTTATTCGGTAAAAACCTTTCAGCTTTTATCCACCCGTTTATAAAATGGGAAATGGAAAGAGAATAAATGACAATTCAATTTTTGTTTGAAATTCTGGGATTGAACTACTTTTCTTGTCTTTATTTAGGAATCGCCAACGAAAATCTCATGTCATGTCGAAAAATATTAATTAAAAATTTAAAGAGCGAGTTCTTACAATTTCTCTTACTTTCACAACACTCCACTAATTTGCCAAAAAAAGGGTATAGGATACAAATCCTATATCATCTCAACAAAATACTAGAAAACACAAAATAGATCTGCACACCCGCAAAATCGGATCAAAACGATTAAAAACATTTTTTCGCAATAAGGTGTGAAATTAATTTTCTGACCAATGAGAGGAGGCGATTTCCTAAACTGAGAAAAAAAGTAACGAGCCAGTGTGAAAAGGAAATCAGCCATAAATAGAGACACTCAAATCAATCAGGGCCAGAAGGGCGCAGATATCAAAGAGGACATAGGACTGACCGTCAAGTCTAAGACCCGGCACTAAGAGCAGAAGTGGGGTAGGAAAGCAGAACAACAACAACAACCACAACAACAACAAATTTACTACTCCAAAAACAATTCCACTGATAAGTACATTTTCCTCTTATCTTTTATTTCTCATTCACACTCTCTTTTTCAACTTAAATTCATCGCCCCTTTTCCTTTTTCACCGACTCTGCGGATAAAACAAAAACAAGAAACAGACATTACTACTCTGTTGAAGGACTGTGAACACATAATTTTTTTTATCCAAATCACATTTACTTAAATGAACTAAAAAGCATTTAACTTTTATGCAAACCAGATACATTAATAATATTAAAAACAACACGATAAAGAATGTTTGTAGAAAAATAGAATATAGTATATTTAATAACATTCATATGGAATTAACAAGTTTGTATATTAATTTAATATACAAACTTGTTAATTCCATATGAATGTTATTAAATATACTATATTCTATTTTTCTACAAACATTCTTTATCGTGTTGTTTTTCTTGAAATTTGCGTGTGTTTTGTGGACAGTGTATCCCGCATTAAATTCTCCTTTTAATACGGGTATGCTGTACCCCACAAGTGGTGACCAATCGACGTGAAATGAACTCGCAAATTTCCAACTGAAAGAAAAGCTTCAACAAAATAAGCACACATTTTTTTAACATATAACCATAATTATCAAGACACATAGAAAATGGATACACACACTACGGAACCTATGGAAGCCGCTATAACAATTAACTTACCAACTTACAACCCAACTAACGTACAAATTTGGTTTGCACAGTTAAATGCAATTTTCAATGCAAAGAAAATTACATCGCAAAGTTCTAAATACGCCTACGTTGTCGAAAAACTTACCGCTGATGTAGCATCTGAGGTAGTGGATCTACTTAATGACATGCCGGAAGAAAAACCTTATGACACGTTGAAAGCGGCAATCATTAGACGTGTCGGTAAATCGGAGGAAAGAAGGTTACACGACTTATTCAATAATGTGAACCAGGGATACATGAAACCTTCGCAGCTTTTAAGAAAAATGCGATCCTTATTAGGAGACAACACCATGTCCGAAGTGGTGTTAAAGAAACTGTGGATGGATAAACTACAAACTCATACAACACAGATACTCGCATCACTCCCCGATGATTTATAGCCGGAGAAAATAGCAGAAATAGCAGACAAAATACATGACAACAACCAAGACAAAAATGTATACGCCACATCACATGCACCAACAGATACAGCAACATTAACAGACAAGTCATCTGAATTGTCGCAGCTGTATAAGCAAATGGCGAATCTCAACTTATAAGTACAGAGTCTGGTACAAGCACAAAAATCTCAGCGTTCTCGTCCAACATTCAGAAATAGATCCTACTCAACACACAGACGTCGAAGTAGATCGAACTCTTTCTCCAGAGAGCAAATTATACACGATACCTGTTGGTATCATTATCAATTTGGAAGGAATGCAAGGAAGTGCACAAAACCATGCAACTTCAATTCGAAAACTTCTCGCATTTCTACACAACACCAGGGAAACGATTGTGCCAGCAGCAAGTAAAGACGACATTAGCTGCTGGATTAAAACAAGAGAGTCGTCTTTTTTACATCCGGGACAGAAGTAACGGATATTTATTTTTAGTCGACACCGGCGCTCAGACCAGTGTTATCCCACCAAATACAAAACAAAACCCTACATTCTCCACATACACATTGCAGGCAGCAAATGGATCAAAGATAGAAACATATGGTGAAATATCACTAACGCTCGATTTGGGTCTAAGAAGATCTTTTCCATGGATTTTCACACAAGCAAATGTGAAAACACCTATCCTAGGAGCGGATTTCTTATCCCATTTCGATTTATCAGTGAATATGGCTACACACTCTCTCATTGACAGTAACACAAACCTAAGAACAAAGGGAATCACCTCAATCTACAAGTCAACAGGAATAAGTTCAGCATTACCAACGGCTAATGGCCTTCATGAATTGATAAAAAAACTTCCTACATTAACTACGCCTTTAACACATACAGATGAAATCCGTCACACTGCTAAACATTATATCACCACATCTAGACCACCTACACACGCATCACCACGCAGATTACATCCGGACAAATATAAAATAGCAAAAGACGAATTTCAACATATGTTGCAATTAGGCATCATACGTCCTTCAAATAGCCCATACTCTTCTCCGCTACATATGGTTCCAAAACCAGAAGCTGGCGCATGGCGACCCTGCGGGAATTTTAGGAATCTCAATGCAAAAACTGTTCCTGATAGATATTCTATACCGCACTTACATGATTTCGCCATAGGTTTGCAAGGAACCACAGTTTTTACAAAATTGGATTTGGTTAAGGCATACTACCAAATTCCAGTAGCAGAAGAAGACATAAGGAAAACTGCAATTACCACTCCTTTTGGACTCTATGAATTCACCAGGATGCCATTTGGGTTATATAATGCCGCCCAAACCTTTCAAAGACTCATTGATGAAGTTTTGAGAGGATTGCCTTTTACCTTTGCATATATCGATGACGAGCTTATCGCCAGTCGTGATAGAAAAGAACACCTACACCATATTCAACAAGTCTTCGAGAGACTGGCACATTTTGGCTTAAAGATAAATGTCCACAAATGCGATTTTGCTGTTTCAAAGTTAAATTTCTTGGGCCATGTGATCGACAAAAACGGAATCACACCTGTCCCAGAGAAAGTAGCAGCAATACAAAACTTTCCGCAGCCGACATCACTACGTCAATTAAGACGATTTCTCGGTTTAATAAATTACTACCGTAGATTTATTCCAGGTTGTTCCAGAATTTTGACCCCACTCACAAACTTGCTGCAAAAACAGAAGAAAAATGCAAAAATACTGATGGACGGAGAAGCGTTAGCTGCATTTCAAAATGCTAAAAAAGCGTTCGCAGATTTTACCAAGCTCTCTTATATCAGTGACGATGCTAACTCAACACTTACATTGACAACTGACGCCTCGGGAGATTCAATTGGAGCAGTTCTACATCAGAAGCTAAATGGCTCAGAAGAGCCAATCTCCTTCTTCTCGGTCAAATTAAAGTACAGAAGTACAGTACATTCTCAAGAGAGTTACTAGCTATTTACTTATCAATAAGGCATTTTCGGCATCTGCTCGAGGGACGAAACTTTACTATTTTCACAGTCCACAAACCCCTTACTTACGCTTTACATGTGAATACAGATAAATACACACCCAGAGATACCCGACAACTGGACTACATATCCCAATTTACATCGGATATTCGCTATATTAAAGGTTCAGACAATATCGTGGCAGATACACTCTCGCGCCCCACGATACAATCTATCGATTCTGTAACCCTTACCTTCGACCTCATTGCAGATGAACAACAGGAAGATACCACATTACACAAAATAAAAGAGGACACTTCTTTACAATTGAAAGAACATCCCGTCCCATTTGGAACAAAAACTCTACTCTGTGATGTTGGGACTGGGTATTCAAGACCATATATTCCACCTTCATTGAGAAAAAAGATATTTCTGCATTTTCACAACCTCTCACATCCCGGACGCCGAGCAACCGACAAGTTGATTAGCAGTCGTTTTGTCTGGCCAAACATGCATACTGACACAAAAAGCTGAACTCAAACTTGTTTAAATTGCCAAAAAAGCAAAGTAAACAGACATACTAAGTCCCCTCCTGGGCATTTTCTAAAACCAGATGGTAGATTCACGAATCTTCACATTGACATAGTGGGTCCCTTACCAGAAGCAAACGGACATAGTTACCTACTCACTATTATTGACCGATTCACAAGATGGCCTGTCGTTGTTCCTCTAAGAGATATATCTGCAGAAACGATCTCTAAAAATATATTACATGAGTGGATTGCCGTTTTTGGTTGTCCCTCAGTAATAACTACAGATCGAGGTTCGCAGTTCCAATCTACGCTCTTTGATGAGTTCACAAAACTATTGGGAGTTAAGCATATAACAACAACGGCTTATCACCCATGTGCCAATGGCTTAATTGAACGTTTCCACAGGCAACTTAAGAGAGCATTAACAGCAAATAATGATTCCAGGACGTGGTTAGAAAATCTACCGCTAATATTACTATCCATCCGGAATGTAATCAAAGAAGATTTAGGATGTACAGCATCCGAAATGGTTTTTGGAACGTCCTTGACGTTACCAGGACAGTTTTGTGATAAATCCAGTCACCTCCAGCCAACTACATCTTTTGTACAAAGATTTAAGCAAAGAATGAATGAACTAGTTTTCACACCCACTAGAACACAAACAAAAGACCTTTACACTCCAAAAGACCTACGCAATTGTGAATATGTTTTCGTACGAAACGATGCAGTAAAAAGGCCTCTTTGCCCTACTTATACTGGACCTTTCCAAGTAGTCGACAGAAAACCCAAATATTTCACAATTGTAGCAAAAGGCAAGCAAGACACTGTCTCCATAGACAGACTAAAACCAGCGTACTTGGATTTACCTACAAAGCAAAGTACGTCGGAACATTCTACAACCGCATCAAATACCAATGTAAGTGAAACATTTTCTACACCTCCAATGACACCTAAAAACATTACCACAAGATCGGGTAGACATGTACACTGGCCTACTCCTTTTAAAACATATATTAGATATTGAAAAATATTTTCAATATTTATCAATCTGCAGGGGGGTTTATAGGATACAAATCCTATATCATCCCAACAAAATACTAGAAAACACAAAATAGATCTGCACACCCGCAAAATCGGATCAAAACGATTAAAAACATTTTTTCGCAATAAGGTGTGAAATTAATTTTCTGACCAATGAAAGGAGGCGATTTCCTAAATTGAGAAAAAAGTAACGAGCCAGTGTGAAAAGGAAATCAGCCATAAATAGAGACACTCAAATCAATCAGGTCAGAAGGGCGCAGATATCAAAGAGGACATAGGACGGACAGTCAAAGTCCATCACTGACTCAACCCGGCTCTAAGAGCAGAAAGTGGGGTAGGAAAGCAGAAGAAGAAGAAGAAGAAGAAGAAGAACAACAACAACAACAAATTTACAACTACTCCAAAAACAATTCCACTGATAAGTACATTTTCCCCTTATCTTTTATTTCTCATTTACACTCTCTTTTTCAACTTAAATTGATCGCCCCTTTTCCTTTTTCACCAACTCTGCGGATAAAACAAAAACAAGAAACAGACATTACTACTCTGTTGAAGGACTGTGAACACATAATTTTTTATCCAAATCACATTTACTTAAATGAACTAAAAAGCATTTAACTTTTATGCAAACCAGATACATTAATATACAAACTTGTTAATTCCATATGAATGTTATTAAATATACTATATTCTATTTTTCTACAAACATTCTTTATCGTGTTGTTTTTCTTGAAATTTGCGTGTGTTTTGTGGACAGTGTATCCCGCATTAAATTCTCCTTTTAATACGGGTATGCTGTACCCCACAAGGGCATACTAGGATAATAAATACTCCAAACTAGACGAAAACAAGTTTTCTCGTCAAAATCTTTGTTATTAAGAGGAAAGACCAAAGTGTTTTTTAAAATTAAATAAATTTTTTAATCCTTTAAGAACATACCATGCGTTCTGTAATCCAGAGACTATGATCAAATTGTAGTATCTGTTCATGCTGCCATAACCAGTTAAGACAAGCTTTATGCTCGATCCTGCGCAAGCGGGGATTGGGATTGACCCATATTTTGACCAATGACTCGAGTGTATGCTCTCGGTTTCCCCGCGTGAAATAACAGATCTTGTGTCGCATCCCACTGCAGTGTGTGTGTGTGTGTGTGTAGTGGGGGTAGAGTGGGTAAATACCTGTCTTCCGCGGCTCATGCTGTGGGAGGATTATCATCTCCTAGGTGTATCTCTGTCTTCGGGTAGAGTTTTGTGACCCCTGTCAGCGGACAGAGTTGCAGTTGAGGAAAATAATACTTTGAGGTTCCCGGCCCTGGGGAACAGCTGCCTGGGGCCGCATTTTCTCATTGCACTAGATTGGGGTATCCCTTCTCGCCACCAAGGCCAGTGTGACCGACGGTTACTGGGGCTCGGGGAAGTTTTGTGCTTGGCCAGATATACGCGCTCGGGTTCCCCACGTTAAGCTTGACCTTGTGTCGCATCCCGTCTCAGTGGGGGAAACATGGAAAAATAACGTTAACATGGATAAATAATGCGTTCTGCGGCCCAGTTAAAGTGTAATAGTATCTGTTCTGCGGACATGACCAGTTAAGACAAGGTTTGTGCCCGATCCTACGTAAGCGGGAGCTTGTAGGGTTTTTTTGAACGGCCTCAATTTAACCCGTACATTTTTTTTACTTTACAAATGTGTCAGCAAACGAAAAGCAAACAAGAGAAACAACACAAAAACTGTTTCTATAACAACAAACAATCTACATTATGACCTACAAAGCAATCAAATGTGGGATTATTATAGAGTAAGAGTTGTAATTAATAGAAGGAGTTATTTCCCTTTAACTGTTATTTGAATTAGTTAAGACTAAGGAAGATATATTTTTTATCTGGACTCACAGAAAAGATTCCAGAAATAATAGTAAGCTTCACTAGAAAGAATATTCTTCGATAAGAAGGTTTTGTAGGCTGAAATTCGGCGTAAGATGAGTTCAAAGAAACTTGAAAGAAAATCTTCACTTGAATATTGAAAAGTTGAATTAACTTGCCGTTTAAAGAGTTCACCGAAGAGAGTTGAATATGGGTGAGAGAATTCTGGAAAGCTGCGATTATGTTGATAAGAACTTTTAACTCCAGAAGATTTTGAAGTAATATTTCTCGCTGGTAAAAAACTGGTAAGAATTGAAAACTAAGTTAAATTCTTAACTGACATGGCGGCAACGTATACCGTTGACTTTCAAAGGGTCTCACTGGTTAGGTTGAGCCAATTTTTCGTACTTATTCACTTGCTGGGTGAACGATTTTGAGAGTGTTTTCGTAATGTATGTTCTCATACTTAATATGTTCTGTTTTCTCGGAAATTGTTGAATGTAAATATGTTTGAGTGAATTCGTATATGTGAATGTTCCGTACGTACGTGTAAGTGCACGTGTCATGGTGTTTCATAGCGTTCTCCATAGAGAGAGAATCGCGATTTTTCTGCTGGACTAAGTGGTTGGTAGGCAAGAGAAGCAAAAAGAGGAAGAGTGAAGATTTACCACATATTTATAACCAACGAGGTCATGTGGTAGGCTCCAGGGAGCATTTCTGACTTTGGCAGAAAAATGGTTTTGAATAACATGTAGGTGTTGTTGCCAATTTGACCAGGTCAAATCGAGGTCAACCGCACGGCCGTAGGCGAGAACATGATATTAGTATTAACTGACCAATCAGGAGTCAGAGAAATATCAAGGCACTGTGATCCGCTTTTGAAGTTCAAAAATGCACAAATTTTGAATAAGTTATTTTTAGCTATTGTATGTTGTAGAGTTAGGGCAAGCTGGGTAAATTTTGACACGTGGCCCGAGTTTATGCGCTCTGGTTCCCCACGTTAAATAACTGACTTTGTGTCGCATCTCGCACCAGCTGCTGTCGCTTCAGCAATCTTTACCAACGATATGCAATAAACTGTACCTTTCAGGACAATGCTGTCTAGCGACCGAGAAACTGTCCTTTTCAGAACAACCGCTCTCTAGCGACCACAAAAGTGTCCTTCTCAGGATAACGCTATTTCTCACCCTCTACGTGAGCCTTGTCTAGTTCACACCAACATTATTTATGTTTATGTATTTTTCTTTAACAAAAAAATGCAGTTAAGGGGAGAGTGTTTGAAGTAATGTGAAAGGTCTTGTTTCTGTTCACCACGTCTAGCATTGAAGTTTTCACCAGTGTCTTAAATTACTCGCCAATTATATTATCGGCATTTAATCAAGCACGCGACACTACAAAGAATTTTCATTCAACAATCCAAGAAAGCTAAGCATTTCTAACTATCTCTTCTTCGTCTACTTTTGAATGTATGCAAACCATATATCCCTTCTGTGAGCAAGGAACTCTCTCATTTTTGAATATTATTTTGTGTCGGATCAATTATCTGTTGTATGAACATTTCCTCTTCATGACTAACATTTATTTATTTTCCGGAAACGATCTAATGGCACAACTGCAAGCGTGTAAATTTGTAAATAAATTTAATTATCTTGTTTTGTTCAAATTTATCCGCGTGTTTCTTCATTATTTTCATCCTTCATTAATCTTCTTGGCGTGGTTAAACCAACTGTTCATTTTAACCACGAAACACCACGCCATTATAGAATCTACTGTATTAGTTAAAAAAAAAACAAAAAACAAACTTATTTAAATAATATACACCCGGGTTTTATTTTGAAATTGTGTGGTCGTCATCATCTTCATCTTCTGTAAAATAAAGCATTTTATAATTATTACTTCAAAGTTTACGAGTTGTTCCTTAAACTGTACATTGCAATTGCCTAAATTTCATCTATGATGTACACCCCTACCTACAATATTACCTTTTAATATATTGGTCAATTCTTTTACAAATTCAGTAGTAAATACTTTTGAGAGTAATATAGGAGATATACATTTATTTATTCTTTCAATCAGTGCGTCTTAGCTATGACGTACCTAGTTCAAGAATGTTGACAACTGAAAAGCAGAAATGATTACGAGTCTGCACATCCGTAGTTAATAATAATATCCAATCAGCAGCCGTGTAATATTTTTAAAAATATTTTTAAAATAGTTGCAGAGAATATTTGACTATTATCTTTTTATATTTATTTATTAAAGGACAGCAATTTTTAATAAACAAGATCGTTCTCTTCCTAGCCAAAACAACTGGAATTGAAGATCAAAGGCTCAACATATCTACGATTCTGCCTCTTCCCAACTACAAAATCTTGCTCTGGTCTGTGGAGGTCACTAGGAGCTTACGTATTTATATTAACGCAGAATACCACAAAATATGAAACAATAAGAAGAAACATTCAACAAGAAAGGGTTGAAAGTGAATGGAATTTATATATGCATAACAGCAATTGTACAAAACAGTAATTCCGTTGTGTTTGAAACGCTGAAATTTACTTGTCCTTGGAATTTTGAGTGAGGAAAATGTTCTTGTTGATAAACTGTGAAGTGTATTAAAAGGTGTGTGAGTTTGGAGAACTTTAGTAAGATATAATTGTAAGAGAATTAAACTTTATTAAGATGTACTTGTAAGAGAATTAAACAGTTTGTTATAATTTCTATAGATGAAAGTTCTATGTTTAAATATAGCAGGAGTTATTTACCTTTAACTGCTAGTTGAATTGTTTTGCTTAAGACTTTCAAAGAAACTTGTTGAGTGATAGAAAATTGTAGCTTTTGCTTGATAATCGAGAAGTAGTATTTAGTACTAAAAATGTAGTTTTTAGTTTAACACTTTCGAGTGTTAAATCTTGGAAAAGCACTTTTGTCGTTACAATTTATCCAACTGAGAATACTACGTACTGCTTTTAACTTGGCCTCAAATATCGAATGCTGCTTTTTAACTCGTCCGCTATCACGAATGAAATCATTTATCTTACGACGTTGTTTTCTTTTGCAACGTGATTTCTCCTCGCGCAAACAATGGAAATTAACGTCTTTACATCGGTGATAACAATGAGGAAATGTTAGCACAGATTTGTACCTTATGCGCAATTATAGGATTTGTGACATTTCACACGGGTTTAAATTATCAAAATATTTAATTATAGTACATTTATTAGGATAGTGTAGCATATTTTTATTTAGCACATTTATTAGCATATTTTAGCATATTTTGTCTCGGTACATTTATATTTCAGTATATTCCCAAATAGGTATTTATGCAGATGACACTGCCATTTAGACTTGTTTCAATAGCAAATATGTCAGATGTGACAAAGTAAACCTGGCTCTTGAAAAGGACCTCTAAACAGTGGTTAACCGGGGCAAGAAATGGCTTGTAATTTAAACGCCTACAAAATAAAACTACTTTCTTTTAACCACCATAGAGAACCTTTTCTGACTGCATGGCTGATGCTAGACTCCAGCGAGTAACACTACACCTTCTTGGTTTCACGTTTTCTACTAACATGAAAACGAGTGACTATATTGAATCAATAGCTTCATCTACTACAAAAACAGTTGGGTAACTGTGTCGTGCCCGAAAATCTTTCTCGTCAGAATCCAACATTTATAAATCTACCATCCCCCCGTGCAGTGAATACTGTTGCCATATCTGGTCTTGTGCTCCAGCTGTACATCTCCAGATTCTTCATAAAATCAAAAGAAGGATCTGCAATGTAATCAATCCTGACTTGGCATCTCGACTTCAGTTACTTTCACACCGACGTGATGTGGCTTCCCTCTGTCTTTTCTACAAATATCTTCATGGGGACTGCTCTGACGAGCTTTTCTCCCTGGTGCCCAGACTGCATGAATTTAAGCAGGCTACTAGATTTGCATCTAGGTTCAAACCTTTTAATGTTGAAATAGTTAAATGCAACTGCCACTTCTCCTCCAACAGTTTCTTTTCTCGTACTTCGCACCTGTGGAATTCCCTTCCATTTGCTTGCTTCTCTGATAACTACAATCTTCAAAAATTTAAATGCAACGTCAATCACCATCTTTTGTTTTCTTGAATTCCGTTCATCTTTTGCCTTTTCCTCAATCCTCCCTATTTTCAGTTTCACTTCCTGTAACCCGCTGCGTAGTAGTGGTATTCCTGCCTTGTTTGGAGGGAAATGATTAAAAAATTATATTAGCCCGTTTATTAGCATGTTTTTGCGTATTTTATTTTAGCATATTTATTAGCATATTTTAGAGTATTTAATTTTAGCTCACTTATTAGTATATTTTGGCCTATTTCAATTTAGCACTTCTATTAGAATATTTTGGCATATTTTATTTATTAGCCTATTCTGTCTTAGTTCATTTAAACATATTTATTAGTATATTTAATTTTAGCACATTTATTTGAATATTTTATTTTAGCACATTTACTAGACTGTTATATTTTACCGCTTTTCTCAGCATATTTTTCACCACATGTATTAGCATACTAGCAGCATGGCCCGGCGTTGCCCGTGCTTGATTCAAAAATCGTACGACTCATACAGCAATCGCTATCACTTGACTTAAAATATTTTTGCCCTTCCTTGCCTTTAAAGGAGTGCCCTTTGCCGTGCTGATGTTGCTACATGGCTGACTTCTTGCCTATCTCACACTGCGAATCTTTTCTAAACTCTATACTAAACATTAAATCTGTTACGAAAAAAGAACTAAACAAAATGAACACAAAACGATCAGCTTTAAAAAAGGACTCGTAACTGGAAAAACCGAATGAAAAAAGAATGTTAACAACAAATACTTTTTCACACCCAACCCAGTTCTGCGGAAACAGAATCAACGTTGAGTTTAAGCAAGCGAATGAGCCAATTGGAGTAAAGTGCCATGCAGATTTAAATTTTTCCCACTTGTGACTAATGCAGATATCGATTTCTTTTTGCATGCTAGCATGCTAGTTAACATTCGTGTCAGTCAGCTGTTGGCTTTCACGCTGGCCAATAGAATCTTCCTGCCTATTCGTGGCAGTCAGCTATAGGCTGTCACTCTGGCCAGTAGAAAATGGCCACAAACTACATGAAAACTGCCGTAGAAGCATGAAAAAATCGATTATTTCCACTATCGATGGGAGTTGGCCTTGTCACTAACTTGGAGCATGTGCATGTAAGTTTTGGTGCAAATCCGTCGAAAATTGCGGCTGTGCATTCGTTACACACACACACACACACACACACACACACATACACACACACACACACACACACACACACACATCCTGCCTTTTATAGATAGAGATATTAGCATATTTTATTTTAGCGCATTTATTAGCAAGTTTTATTTTAACAGATATATTACCATATATTAGCATATTTTATTTTATCACATTTGTTAGCAAGTTTTATTTTAACACAGTTATTATCATTTTTCTTTACCCTATTTTGTTGCATTTAATTTTAGCATATTTATTGCCATATTTACTTTTAGCACATATATTTCAGCATATTTGGGCGTGTTTTATTGGCACATTTATTAACATATCTTAGCATATTTTAAATTAGCACATTAATTAGCATATTTTAGCCTATTTTAATTTAACACATTTATTAGCATTTATTGAAGCGCATTTATTAATATAATTAATTTTAGCATAATTTATTTTACTATATTTTAGCATATTTTCATTCTATCACATTAGCTTATTTTGGCATGTGTTGGCCTTTTTTATTGTAGCACATTTATTAGCAGATTTTTAAATATTTTATTTTTCGCACATTAATAGCACATTTCAGCCAATTATTTTTAACATATTTTAGCGTATTTTATTTTATTATATTTATTTGCATATTATATCTTAGCACATTTGTTAGCATATTTCGGCACATTTTAACAGATTTATTAGCATATTTTATTTTTGAACATGCATTAGCACATTTTTTAATGTATTTTAGCAGATTTTGGTATATTGCATTTTAACGCATTTATTAGGATATTTTATTTTAGGACAAATATTAGCATATTTTATATTATCATATTTATTAGCATATCTTAGTATATTTTATATTTTGCATATTTATTAGCCTATTTCAAAATAGCTTATTTTAGCATATTTATTAGATTATTTCATTTTAATACATTTATTAGCATATGATGCCGCGAAGAAAATTATTTGGAAAATAATAAGTGTGTCATAACTGTTAATCAGTGGACGTGTGAAGAAAGGCGAATTGAAAGGGAAAACTTTATCGTGCCGGAACTTGTATTTGGTACACAAGCACACTAAATAATGCTTTATTGTGAGATGATCAAGCGGTAAACTTAGGGTTCGATTTAATTTTAACTTGTCTTCTACATATACGATACACAAAATAGCATTCTACAGGAATAAATATGATATATAACTTTTAAAATATGTCCCATTTAAGATGTAACATGCTAGAAGAAAAATATAAAACTTGTTTACCATATTTCTATTAAATTTTTATCCGTATGGAGGATGTTAGATGAAAATTTACATCTATTTGATAAAAAAATCTAACTAGCTAAATTAAGACCTATAATATATACTGTGATGAGATTTTTATAATATCTATTTATAAATATATTTCTAAAGTATCTATTAAATTAAATGTAAGTTATAACTATACAGTATCAGTTCGTGGTGCGCTACCGTAACAATGAAAACGGCACATCGTAGCGAGACTTATTTTAGTGTAAATTGGTTAACGTGTTCTAATTTGAATGATAAAATCAAATCCAGTTCAATTTAATTAAATCTATATTATAATGAACCAAAATCATTTTGTGGATGCGTTACAATAACACAACGAAAATGGTATATTGCAGCGAAGTTCTTGTGAGCGCAAAATCGTTAACATTCTCTAAACTGAAGAATAAAGCAATACCCAGTCAATTTGTAAATTTATAATAATAGATGGAATGGATGCATTCGCGTTTATCCCGAATAATCCGATTTCTCAAGTTAACTCCAAGTATACTAAATACTATTTAGAGTATAGTTTATTTATTTGTCAATAAATGGAATATAAATTATTTAAATATCAAATAACTCGTTTAATGGCTGCTTGTTTAATAGATTGTTTAATGGCTGCTTGTTTAATAGCTTGTTTAATGGCTGCTTGTTTAATAGCTTGTTTAATGGCTGCCGCTGTTGTCCTTTAAATGATGATAATAATAATTATAAAGATTTTATGGCCTTTATGCTGTCTTTTTCATAATGTGTTTCACTTGACATATCACGTACGATCACCGAAGCAACGTCTAACGTGGTCAATGCCTAGGTGGGTAACCGTTTGCGGATACAGGATGCAGTAAGTTTGAATGTGTGGTTGCTGAAATGAATAAAGTGTTCGGAATTCGGGAAAACCACTCTCCCGTACCTACCTTATCTACTGCAGTAGCAACAAACAAAAGAAGCTGTAACCAACATCGACAAACAGGGACGATTTATTATGTGTGTGAGAGAGAGAGAGAGAGGGGGAGGGGAGGGAGGGAGAGAGAGAGAGAGGGAGAGAGAGAGAGGAAAAAAACTATATTAAAAGAAAACAAACTATGAACAGTTAATCTTGCTTGCTCGGTGTAGCCTGTCAGATTATCTAAAAAAAAAAAAAAAAAATGACGCACCCACTCTTATGCGAGGATGCCTGACTATTAAAGCTGCGAGCTAATCCCCGTTGCAGACACTTGTTCAGGCACATTTGTAATTGTTCAACACCCACAGAGCCCACCTGTAGTTTATACTGCAACTATGTGCTAGCAAAACCATCGACAGCTACCCAATTTCACTCACCAACCCGTTGTATTGTTTTCAAACACTTTCCAACGCTGGAATATAGTTTTAATATAGTTTTTTTCCTCTTAACATCAAGAAATCACGTTCCTGATAAACCAATCATGATGAAATTCGAAACCGGGTCACATGGTCAGAAAGAGAACGTTCTAACCACTCGGCAATATGTCCATTGTCAGAATATACCCGGGTATATTTTAGCCAAGTCTAAAATAACCCCACGGCTAGCCTACTTCATACATTGGACATTTTATGTTCCCTTTTGCTATTAGTGTCAACAACATCTTTGCTGAAATGGTATATGATGGATCCAGTCTACAAACTGATATGACCTCATTCAACGGTAATCAGGCATCCATGTTTGCAAAGTGAAACCTTTTCTCTTCTTTCTTCTTCTCCCATAACCCGCTAGGGACTTAGGGCCACTGCAATGCAGTTTACTCAACAAGAAGCCGCCATTTGAGCCGGTCATTGGCCAGCGCCTGGGTCTGGGTATAACTGTGGCCGGCCTATTCGATGATATTGTCCGACCATCTTTTTCTTTGGCGTTCAGTCCTCCTTGCATTTTTTCACATACTACAGTGGGCTATGATAAGTTTTTAGCCACCATTGATTACAGCAATTTTGGCTCGTGTAATAACATCTTTTCTTTTTTTTTCCAACAATACCGTGTTAGTATCAAGCTACTCTCATCTATGAACGATATTGCAATGAAACTTCGTGGAAGTAAGGAAATTTAATGCCCTTTTGAAGTCTATAAATAAGTGGCTGATGTCTTGTATTTTTCACAGTATACGGAGGCTCCGAGCCTACGGGCTCGGAGAAACCCACGTTAAACTCGGCCTTGTGCCACATACATTCCTCGTGGGGGGACTGTTAAATATACAGTATACGGAGGTTGATAATTTGTCCCGTTGGACTCCTTCCGTGTCTAAAGCCACCTTGTCTTTCAGAAATTATTACTTCCGCTTGCGACCTTAGTCTGTTTAGGATGGCTTTTAGCATAACTTTGCACGCATGATCGATGAGACTTATCATTCTGGCATAGTTGCAAGTTGCCTTTATTGGGGAGGCTGATGATGAGGGACTGTGACCACGGTGTTAGCCATTCACCAGGTTGTCATATATTATTGTAGATGATTGTTAAGAATATCGATCACTGACTATCCTACACAGTTCCCATCATCGTTTTGAAGGATGTTGGCTCTTGGTTTTGTTAGGTCCCTCACAAATCGGAACGCGCTTTTTCCTGTTATTTTCTAGTCTTTCCTCTGAACAATGTTTCTCTTGTTCAATGCAAAGAACTGCACCACATCACTTGAGGACTTTCAACAGCAGCAACAACTAAAATGGCTAGCACATGTAACTCGAAGAGGAAACAACGGCGTAATCATTTATTGACGTGCCATACTACAGGGTGGTCTGAAAGTCTTGTCACCCCTATATAATATAATTTTCTATTTCAACGCTCTGTGGGGATATTAACAAGGAGAGAGTTTCATATGAACGATATCAGAATACCCATCAGCCGATGGACGTCGTTCGGAGAGCCTTTGCAACAATCAAGAAGCTTCGTAAAATATCACACAGGACATGACATCATTTTGTACCACAAAAATGATGGCGATCAGTCCTTCTCGGTGTGTGATAGCGTCAATGAAAGTGAATAAACTGAATGCAGTACATGTGCTTTGTATTACTGGTTCTTTTATTGTTCTCATTACTTGTATTTGATAGGGTCTGACAAAACTTTCGGACCACCCTGTACAATTTCTTTATCTCTTGTACAGGGTGGTCTGAAAGTCTTGTCAGCCCCTTGACAGCGTCAATGAAAATGAATAAACTGAATCAAGTACATGTACTTTGTATTACTGTATTACTTGTTCTATTGTTTTCATTCCATTTTTTTTGGTAGGGAGTGACAAGACTTTCGGACCGCCCTCTACTTCCAACAGAAAGAGAAAGGAGACCCTCATTAATACAGAAAAGAGTAATAACATTCACTGGACTTGAGAAACCTATTTTCTTGAAAAATTGTACAAATTTGAATTTGAACTCTCTGACAAAGACATATTCCTTTAGGCAAATGAAAGAAAGAAAGAAAGAAAGAAAGAGAAAGATGGACAAAGGACAAAGAAAGTGTGTGAGAGAGAAAGACAAAGATATAAAGAGAGGTATAAAAAGAGAGAAGGGGCGCACTAGTCACATGCTTTTTTGGTGCTTGTAATCATTGTGAAAGTGTGGGTGGCGTAACAATTATTGGTACAGACAATGGAATCGGCAGGCTGAGTTCAAATTCCAGCCGTGTCTGTTGTGTACAATTCGCACTAATAAACTTGTGAAAGGCACGGATCCATTCTGTCTCCATCCGCCTCTGTGCTATGGGTCAAATAGTAGTGTAGATGAGCGCTTTAGATTAGATGGCAACCAGTTTAGGAGAAGGAAAACTCTATATCTAAAACAGTGGAGAAAGCAACGGGAGACTACTCTACTATCTTTCATAAGAACTATCATAGCAATGAACAATTTACAGATAAAAAAGAAAGAAAAAAGGGAGCTGTGGAGAGCCATGATCACCAATGTCCTGCAGGGACATATTTTAAAAAATTGTTTAAAGTCAGATAAAAACGAATGATTGACGCAATATAATCTTTCAGAAGACATGATTTCAGACTGGGATTCAAAAAATATCAAAATTCAATGTACCTTCAGGATATAGGCGATTATGACTCTCCACGGGTTTCCTTTTCTTTATTATATGTGAATTGCCATGTCTTCCTTGAAAAGAGAGTGGTTTCCTGTTGCTGTCTTCAAGGTTTGGAATTCAGAGTTGTTTTCTTGCCGACGGAGACTGAGAATACCATGAACAAAAGTAAATTCTGAAGAAAATCGGAACTAGATGAAAACCTCTACTTAAAATCAGAGACATTCTGGGCCACATTAGGAGGTTATAGGGCTTGGAAAATTTAACACTCACAGGACGTAAAGAAAGAGAGGCAAAGGAGAAACAGTGAGTAAACCTACTTAATAAGTTTGGGCGAAGAGACGACAGAGGCATTGTAAAGAATCATAAGTTACTTAGATCAAGGAAGTTGTGAAGAACCATGATCACCGACGGGCTGAAGGGATACATCGCATAAAAGAAGACTGGTTGCCACTAAGGGCTAAGGAGTTCAGTATTTAACCCATAGCTTGGATGACGAGGAAGAGATGAATCCATGACTTCCTTAAAGTCAGATATGTGAAAGTGAATGCAACAAACTAGGCCGGAATTTGAACTCTAACCGTTACTCTACCCGTACATTCCAACGCTGTGTACACAGAGGCAAGGCATTTAATTTGGTTTAAAAAGACAAAGATTTGATGTTTACTTTTATCTTTAATATATATAGTTTCCAATTTTAATATAAAAAGAAATTTTCTGAGCAATTGTCTTCGCAGTTATTGACTGTTGACATTAAATGGTTTTGAACACATCACGGTATTTGGAGCCGGAAGTTAATTTCACAGTGAGGCAATGGTAAACAAGTCCTTCCTGTTTCTATAATTATGGGATTAGGAAAGATAACTAGTTTGTTAAACGGTTGTACACTCGCCCTAAAGGGAAGTTTACGTTTCATAATAATCTTCACCGGTCGTGTTTCGATGTGAGCAGAATTCATGCCAGTCACAGTATTAGTTAATTAATTAATTAATTAATTAATAATAATAATAATAATAATAATTATTATTATTATTATTAATAATAATATTATTATTATTGTTTTATTTCCTTTGATTTCTGGTATGTACTCATTTCTCTCCGGGTCCCGACCAGAGACCTAAGGTCAGAAATGGCGTCATGACATTTTCCACTGAAAAAAAAAAAACAAAAAAAAGCAACATATTTTGCATAGATAAAGCCCTTGGTAAGGTGTGAGCGGTACTCGCGATTATTATTATTATTATTATTATTATTATTATTATTATTATTATTATTATTATTATTATTATTCGGCTGGTGCAGTTTCCAGGCTTCTTACGGAGATAGAAATTCAAAACACGATTCGTATCCTACTATCAAAATCTAATGGAAAACCAGAAAACTAAAGAGAATTCACATTAACAAAAAGAGAATCACCACTCTGTCTGGAACGAGTTTTAGTGATGAATAAAAATCAAAATCAAATAGGAAAAGGAGAAATTGGTGTGGATAAAAGTACGAAATTCTCATGATAAGATGACATGGCTTCCTAGAGAGTTTTAGATAAAATTAGACAATGAACAATAGGCAGATCTGGAGTGTATGTGCGTGCGCACGCGCGTGTGTATATATGTGTGTGTGTGTGTGTGTGTGTGTGAGAGAGAGAGAGAGAGAGAGAAAGTTTCGGAAGCGAACTGAGGAATAGACACACCGAAACTTAGTAAGCAAATAAATAAAATACATAAATATGAACATATTAGTTAAAATAACTATGAAGAGAGCCACTCCTCGGTTAACGACTTACCTTTTTTTTACCCAGCCCCGACTTACAACCAGCTATAAAATCTAATAAAATAATAATAAAAAAAGAAAATTCAACTAGTCGGTATTGTACGTTGTACAAAAACTCTAATTGATTATTATCTATTACTTCAAATTGAATCAAAATAAATAAAACGTATAGATAAAGTGAATAATAAATAAAAATTTACTTGTACTGTATTTACACTACAGTCTGCAAACTGAAGTAATATACAGAACATAATTGTTTTTTTACCAATTTGTTTATTACATTTACTGTTCAGTACACGACTGTACTGTACAAACGTTAATGAATAAATTAGAATGGTTACAAATGGTACAAAGGTGCCATTGAAACTATCTGAATCTGGTTGTTATAAACTCATTACACGCGTATTATGTCTGAAATAGCGCTCAGGTACAATTTATCGTTTAGCGACCAGGTAGCTGGAACACAGAATTTGAGATGTAGTAAAATCGGGCTCTCGTATCATAGATTCGGGATGGGGGATGGACACACGAGACCCTTACACCAGCCCTGTCGCTACACTACTGTACTGTATAAAAAACGTTTACAAATAAATTACAAATGTTACAAATATGAGATTTGAAACTATCTGAAGCTGGCTGCCACAAGCCGGTTACACGCGTATGATGACTGAAATAGTGGCCAGTTACAACTTCTCATTTAGCGACCAACTCGTTTAGCGACCAACTCGTTTAGCGACCAACTCGTTTAGCGACCAACTCGTTTAGCGACCAACTCGTTTAGCGACAATGTCGGTAGAACGATATCTGGTCGTTAAGTGAGAAGTGGCTGTATTAGTAACAAGTAATCTCATGACATTATTTTAACTCTCCCGCTCTTTCACACACACACATACGCATTCCATAATAGAAAATAATATGTAACATAAAACACAACATGAATTTCTACACTAATAGATCTCGCAAACAGACTTTATATTTACTAAGATATTATTCATATTATCATAGTATGGCTGGTCGCTCATATCCAAATATGACTGCCTGCCAGAGTGACTAGCTAATCCCTGTTACAGACGTCGGCTCAGGCACATGTGTATTTGTTTAGCACCCATAGTGCTCACCTGCAGTTTATACTGCAACTATGCTAAGCGGACCTTAGTTATAGATTCTGGTAGAGAGCAAATAAACTGACTTGATCAGCAGTTTGAACACGGTCAGTACCTAAAAAAACATTCGGTCACAATGACTTATGATTTTGTGTTAGCCGAACCATGGACGTCTTCCGAACAATTTCACTCATAAGGCTTGGGTCAATCCGTGGTACGGTTTTTCCGTACTTCCCAAAGGTGTCACGTCCTGGGATTACCTTCTCAGGTCGATATTAAGAAGTCACCGCCCTGGTGAATCAAGTATAGTGAGATTCAAATCAGAGTCTCGTGGTCGGAACACTGACGTTCTAACCATTCAGCCAAGCATTCATTATATTATCATGAAAACGTAATATCTCGCTAGTATGTGAGGGAGATCAGGCTGCTGGTATGTTGATTTTTATTTTGTTTCGTATGATATTTTTTTATTACTTTTAATGATTAGTAGAATACTTTTTTCAGGCGAGACGATAGCGCTAAGAAGAGAGACAATTAAAGATCCTAGTTAAATATCCATGGCTAAATATCCAATAGTTAAAGATCCTAGGCACCTCGAGGCGGTGTAACGGTTAACAAGCTTGTCTCTCTAGAGCATTTACATCTAAGCTACGCTTAGAAAATCACTAGTTAAAGATTCTAGATTAATCATGTATAAAATATAGCCAAAGCAACTGCAAAATTATTTAAGTAATGGCGTCATTTTTTTTTTGACGGTACGAGTAAATTTATTATGGCTTGGCTTCGCGAACGAAGAATTGGGAAGATTTTTCACAACTGTTACATCGAACCCTCTCACGCAGGCGATAGCAATATTTTAAGGCGGAAAGCAGTTTGCGTATTACCGCTATTTAAGCATGAAGTTTACGTGCCATATCCCAGTTACGTGGGAAGTTAGCAGGTCCCCTGGCCATAGGGTTTTTTGTTGGCTTCCTTCTCTTTGGCAACTTACCAAGCTGGCTTTAGAATTCTACGACACTAACTAGGATTCTACTACACATGGCTGATCCATGCAGATTAAAGTTCTTTTATTACTATATAGATTGTTACTCATACAATTCATAATGGTTATATATATATATATATATATATATATATATATATATATATATATATATATATATATATATATATATATATATATATGTATTATACTTATTTTCTTTTTAAAAATAGGATTCAATTGCGACACAGAAAATTTCCAAGTTTCAAAACTTAAACTGAATTTATAAATTTAATTATTAAAATTAAACTCAAAATCCATAGTCTCGTTCCATTGTCAAGCGATGATAGGAATAAACTTTCAAAAAATCTACTTAATTTATCTTTTAATTTTATCTAAATTGAGTAGATTTTTTCGAAAGTTTATTCCAATCTACGCTTAACGATGGAACGAGACTATGGATTTTGAGTTTAATTTTAATAATTAAATTTATAAATTTCGTTTCAGTGTTGAAAAATGGAAATTTTCTGTCTTGCTATGGAATCATATTTTTAAAAAGAAAATAATTATAATATTTTGCTCTACTGTTTTGCATCGAGCACTGTTTTTTTAAAAATAAAAATAACTGCTAAGAATACTGTTCTTTCTTATTATTTTAATATTATATATATATATATATATATATATATATATATATATATATATATATATATATATATATATATATATATATATATATATGTTTCGTTATCTGAGGGAATTTATCAAGGCAAATGTAGGATTTATTTTGTTGCACGTGTTTATATACAAGAACAAGTGTGTGATTGGTTTAACAAGACTTAAAAAATATATTTATTTAATGTTACTCGCTTACCAGACTGAATTATGGTGATTTGTGTCCTCCATATGACCTTTTAACCACCTGATGAATATTCATGAACGCTCTCACAAAAAAAATCCTTACTCATGCGTCGGATAAGAATAGTTTTTCCTTTTGTCTTCTTATCCATATATATATCGCACATTAAGTGGTGGTGTTAATAAACTATAGTTTTCAATCAGCACCTGATGATTGCGTTGTACAAGAAACTCACAGTTATGCTACCAGTGAATAAAAAATGTATATTTTATATATATATATATATATATATATATATATATATATATATATATATATATATATTAGCTCCTAAAAAATTAATTTCGGTTGAGCCCTCTGGTTTGAGGTGTGAATTTGTAAACAGTGTGACTATTTAAGCTAATATTGCACGACTCTTCGGCAGAATTGAGTCACTGTCAGTCAGTGTGTTTATCTAAATCTAAAAATAAACACGCTAAAATTCACCTTCATCCCGTACCGTGCGCTGACGGCTTAGCGGGAGAAGTTCCGACTGACGCAAATTCAGTCGGGTTTCGATCCTAGCTAGAGGCAACCGGACGTCTAGCCACACTGATGAGCTGCGAAACAATCTGTCTGTGGATGACAAAAATATATATATATATATATGCGTGCGTGTGTGTATATGTGTTTGTATTTTGCCAGCACATCGTCATTAAAAATGTTTAATTTCATGGTATAGACATAATGTGTCTACTTATATTTATACTGATCCTTTCCAATTGTCTAATCAGTTTTGTGATATCAAGATGAAATTCATCGAGGAAGACGACGTATTTATTTTAAAACCGAAGTACTTTCGATCTTTGCTATGATCATCTGCAGAAGTCAATTACAGAGAAAAACGTCCGTTGTCATTGTGATATTTAAAAACAGCCGTGAACGCACTCTTTTATAGTTATTCAATAAGTCTGGAAAGGATCAGTCTGCAAACAAGTAGACGTAATATATCGATACTATTCAATGAAACAGGTTTGCCCAATTAATGTATTGTTCAGAGAACTTTGCTTACACATGGAGATTGCATTCATAGAAACATACACGAATACTATATTTGGAATGAGAATTTTGGAACAAATGTTAACCGGATTAGAGGATGTCTGGACAACAGAGTTTTAACATAGAGATTGTATTCATAGAAACTATATATATATATATATATATATATATATATATAGACAATATTAGTGGTGAAGATACACATACATATGCAATTATATATGCACATACACATATGTGTATAAAAATAATTCCAAGAGGATATGATCCAGGTAGAACTCGATGTCCAGGACAGAGTAAGGATATAATAAAAAGACTTAAACACTAATATTCCATGGTCATAATTTATTCCATTGGGATCGCAAAAACGACCCAATTCATCAGACCATGAATTGGGTCGTTTTTGCGATTCCAATGGAATAAACTATGACCATGGAATATTAGTGTTTAAGTCTTTTTATTATATATATATATATATATATATATATATATATATATATATATATATATATATATATATATATATACATATGATTATATACATATAACTATGCATATATATAACTATACATATACATATATATATATATATATATGTGTGTGTGTGTGTGTGTGTGTGTGTATATGTATGTATATGTATAGTTATATATATGCATAGTTATATGTATATAATCATATGTATATATATATATATGATTATATATATACAACTATATAACTATAACTATAACTATAACTATATATATATATATATATATATATATATATATATATATATATATATATATATATATATATATATATATACTAAAGGTAATAAATCCGTTAGTATATAATCCAAGTGGATCCTCGTAATAAAATATCAAAAGTGATCCACAAAAAAGCTAAACGTATTTATTATTACAGACTAAAAATTAATACACAATAAAATCAATATGAGTGATTTTCCCATATGGAGTGATTTTCCCATATGAGGTGATTTTGGATTTTATTGTGTATCATATATATATATATATATATATATATATATATATATATATATATATATATATATATATATATATATATATATGTAGAATTTCAGCACATATCGACACAAATTAATATCGCAAGCCATTGTTAATGAATTAGTTCAACCCTTATTTTACATGCAGTCGGCTTGCTTTAGGAAATATCTCTCCATCTTTCTCTCTCTCTTTCCATATATATATATATATATATATATATATATATATATATATATATATATATATATATATATATATCCTACTACTTCAAAAGGGTAATTGAACCTTGCTTGGCCGTAATGCTTCTTGTGACCGAGCTGTTTAAAGCCCGCCGGTTCAAACGGTGGTTTCTCATACAAAGGGGGACGCATGTTTGAAACCTGTAGAAGAGGACATTTTCTTTACTAAGCCTTTCAAATGCGCAGGCAGGTAGACGTAATTCTTTTCTTTTTTTTAAAGCCAGGCGTCTACTCAAAGATGGGTATCCCTAAAGTACAGTTTGGAGTAGTAGGAAATAATACAGAAGAAAATTATTTGTTTTCTTCAGTTTTAACATGCCAACTTTTCTGCAACGCATATCGGCTTCTGTTAAACATTTTCTTTTGAGTCTTGACTGGAAAACTGATTTGAATAATCAGTTATTCTTGAATTTCAAAATGTATGCCCATGAAACTTATGTTAAGGTGACCAGAGATTATCATTTGGGACGTTTTAACTTCACTTTAGGGTGGAAGAATAAACCGAACAAGCATTTCACCAAAGTTACTTTTACGTTTGGTTTTGTTTTTTTATGTCGTCAACCTAATCTCAAAATTAAGACCGGAAGTTGGTGAGTCAAACAGGGGAATTTTCCATGGATTATTCTTATAATGTTCAAGCTTCATGCCTCTCTACTACCAGAAAAAAAAAGAAAAGAAAAGAAAAGATAGTACCAGTCTTTTCTTTGCTTTTCGCTTCTTTTTTTTTCTTTCTTCTTTCTTCATCCTCCTTTTTTCTTTCTTTTTTTTTTTTTTTTTTTTTTAAAGGGCATTTAATTCCCGGCAATGATTACCCGGTTGTAAATAGTCCAAGTCTGAATCAGTTCCTCCTGTTGTGTGTACTCCCAGTACTCCTGGTTACACGCCCCACCCGACAAAAATCACCGATAAGTTATTTTGCTTTTCTTTTGGGAGGTGCAGCTCAGAAATTGAGCCGAGGTGACGCGGGGACGATTTACATGCAGGTCCTCATGCCGCTATTAAGATAGGGCCTGTCATTAGTATATACGTAGCTTAGCAGTTCAAAGAGCTGGGGATCTTGTTTATGCAGGTGAGCACGTGCTTCTTTCTCCGAGGCACAGATTACAGTCTGGTTGCACCTGTAAGGAAAGAACAACAACAATACAATTAGTATCAAGTACTAATTAGGAAAAGTAAAAAAAAAAAAAAAAATTAAAATAAAAAAAATTAGTAAAATATTTTTAACTGTTCAGCATCAATTCACACCGATATATATAATTAGGAAGAAGCACATTTTTTCAGCGTCGTCATTTGTGCAATGTTAGGGAAATCTTAGAAGTGCATTTGAAGTTCGTGTAACTCTTTATTGCTTGTATGATCAGTGTTGTAATATAATATAAAATATGGAAAAGTCGATCATTAAAATTAATCGACATAAAATATCTCTTGTTTTTAATATATATATATATATATATATATATATTTAAGACATTTTTTATGTTTATACGTTCTTTTTATAGATACAAATATTTAAGTAAATGCTCTGTTTATAATAAACAGTATTAACAACATTTACCGGCCTGAATGTTCGAGAAACATATAAACAGAGCATTTATTTAAATATTTGTATCTATAAAAAGAACGTATAAACAGAAAAAATGTCTTAAAAAAAATAATTGTCGGACTTTGTCCATTTCATAATATATATATATAATTGATGAACAAATAAGATGCTTTCTTAGAAATCTCAATACTAAGCAAATAGTACATAATACTGCTTCTACTAATCTCAAACATATTAATCTCCTATATCGTAATCAAATGCATACTAATTATAAACAAGATGAAAATATACTAAAAAAATTAGTAAATACTAACATATCCACAACAGATCCTAGCAAAAGAATTAAGTTAATTATATACTACACTAAATCTAAAATATCCAACTCAATTATTCGAAATGATTCTTCTCCCCCGGTTAGCGATTTGAAAAAAACCAACATAGTTTACAAATTCAGGTGCCCTTTGGGAGATTGTATCTCCAACGAACTAAATAATATCTATGTTGGTCACACCACAAACTCGCTTTCACGACGCTTGACACTACATTTGAATGATAACTCTAACATTTTTAGACATTTAAAACAACATGCCTGGCCGCATACACAATTCCGGAAAATCCTCGTCGAAAACACAATTATACTTAAACATGAAAACAATAAACAAAAACTAAAAATTCTTGAAGCTATATACATAAAACAGTTGAAACCTAACCTGAACAAAATAAACTATGAAATCTCCAAAAATATCCTTAAATGCCTATAATTAGTAACAGAAGTCATTGGTTCATACCAACGGCTTTCCATACTCAATACTCATCGGATTCACTCTCGCGTGGTCATGTGTGACGTCATGAGCTGTCGTGCGATTTTCGCTTTCAGCGTTTTATATGCACGTGTTTATCGTTGCTTGGAAATCATCCATGTAAACAAATAATACTATCATCAATTTCTTGTTCGTGTATTGCATAAATATATTGTGTAATTGTTATCTTTGATAATGGCTTATGTAAGCCGAAAGCTCAGATCGGATTAAATTAAAAAAAAGTATGTATCAATATTGTGATTTTCTTTAATTATTTAATGATAATGTTATTAAGATTATCAGACTATATGAAAAAAACTTGCATAAAATATATAGACAACGCTTATCTATATTATTTAATCAAACATGTATTAATATATATATATATATATATATATATATATATATATATATATATATATATATATACATTTTCATCAATTTTCCTTTATACAAGGTTATTGGTTAAATAATAACGAAAGTTTCTTGCTAATTATTTGTTTTTATTTATTGACTATGTGATTAGGAAAATCATTCTTAATTAGCGTTTGTTTTATGCTTTGGAGTACGTTAAGAAATATTGAATGTTCAACATTAACTGTATTCTTTTTTAAAAAATAATAATGGGTATAAATTAATTAATAATAACAAAACAAAAGTCATTGAAACAAAGCAAGTTCAGTTGACCAATGATGACAATTATTTATTAAATTATCTATGGGGTCTATTTTGTATCTCTGCGGCTATTCACTCTTGTAGTTAAGTAGGCGTAGGTTTCAGTTCGTTTATTTTTTGTTTTTAATAAAGGGGATTTATAAAGTTTTCGCTATTCAAGTCAATAAATCTAGAAAAGTAATTGTGCTATTGCTGTCTAGTTTGTAGGTGAAATTACGGACGGACTTAGTTTTATATACGAACTAAAAGTTAATAACAGAATTGCTGATATTGAGATGTGGGTCGAACTGGGAATTTCCAGCATTATTTCTTGCTGAAAGACTTAGAGTATTGACATGGAGGTAATTATCATTTCATCGTAGTAGATTTGGGATAATATCCCCAAAGTTTCTTTGACCCTCTTGTGCATACTTACATGTTCATTTTGCCGGCAGCGTAAGTGAGTTGGTTAGAACGGAAAAAAGCGCCCGTCCCCTCTGCCCAGTATTCTTGGGCATTGCTCATCGCATAGGCTTTCAGGTCCCACAATTTGTTGGCTTTAGCATGGCGGTAAGCATCATAAATCTGGAAATAAATAAACAAATAAAAAAAAACAAAAAAAAACAAAACAAGCTGCAGTTGTCATTTTGTCAATACAGTGAGTCCCCCGTATTCGCGGGGATTAGGGACATGAACCGGCCGCGAATAGTTAGAATCCGCGAATACTTGTAACCCCACCTAAAAGTGCTTATAAGTACTTATTTTGATTGTTGAAACCGCATATGCCTTAAACTTTCATCCTAAACACTTTAGAAACATTTCAGACCCTTTTTAAAACATTTTTGAAAAATAGTATTGGTGGCCATACACGTAGCGTAAATTTTCTTTCATACGTACAATAACAGGTTTTAATTCCGCATAGATCGATACAACCATTGAAAATACTGTATAAAATATGTGTAACAAGACATAAAATATAAAGTATAATTTTTTTCTAAAAACAGAACTGTGATGATGTCCCCCAGACGTAGCATAAGCCATTTTTAAGACCACATCCCCTTTTGCTATTTTTATAAATGTTACTGTTGTAAGTTAAATAGACAAACAGACAGGAGTCTGTAGCTCGTTGCTAACTAGTGCATGCGAAAGACAACTCAGAATTCAAAACTGGTTGGGTCTAGGGATGGCAGCAGCATCCCGTAAAAAAATATAACTTACCTTTTATTTTCGATTTAAATTCAATATATATATATATATATATATATATATATATATATATATATATATATATATATATATATATTAAAATAATAATATAAAATAATATATATATATATAAAAAAATAATAATATAAAATAATATATATATATTGTTGAAATTTTATTTTGGCACACTTAAATAATTATATATATATATATATATATATATATATATATATATATATATATATAATTATTTAAAAAAATAATTATAATATAGGCTCTACTTGTGTATTGAGCACAGTTTTTAAAAAATAAAATCAAAAATACTAAAGAACTTCGGATTATTAACCTAACGGTTCTTTCCTATTTTTATATATATTTGCGCGCGCGCGCGCACACACACACACACACACACACACACACACACACACACACACACACACACACACACATATGATTAGGAGATGAGCCGATTCCGAGAGATCGGAAATTATGACCCTTTGTATTCATAATACAACATAATATAAGGGGGAGGCACGATGGGATAATGGATAACGGCTCGGATTGAGGAATCGGAGAGCCGAGTTCGAATTCACTTACTTATCCATTATTCATTTACGTGCTAATATCCTTGGAAAATGTAGGAATCCTCTTCATCTATGGGTAAATAGCAAGACAGACTGGGTTCTATAACACTGGGTGGCAGCTGGTTCAGGAGAAGGAAGAACTCTGAATTCAAACCGGACTGGAGAGGGTTGGGCTCCGTCAGCCTATCTTGCCCAAGAAACACCACTTCTACGGTAGTTGCAGTACATATGGTGCCCCTATGATCCTACCGCTCACGGGATAAAAAAAATCATAATAAAAAGTACCTTTTGAATTCATATGAAGTGGGATGAAAAGAAAGTATGTATATTTCATTTAACCCCTCACCGATACTTTTCTAATACACTTGCTTTTCCCTTCGTCCTCCTCCTCACCCACCACACTTCACGTCGTGCGCTCATTCATTTATTTATTTAAAACAATGTATATATATATATATATATATATATATATATATATATATATATATATAAACAAAACAAAACAAAAAACACTTCACAAATTATGCTTCGGTTAGTTAATTTAACGACATGTCAACTTTTGTTGGGTTTTTCATTGGACAAAAAATCACAATGAATTAATAAAAAGAAGTAAACATAGAATCAGTTTACACTAGCATAAAAATTGGTAGACATAGGTCCGGTTTACACTAGAACAAAGAAGCGTGATATGAGTCCGGTTTACAGAAAAATTATCAAAAAAAGTATACATCGGTTCGGTTTACACTAGAGTTAAAATGTAGGCATAGGTACTCATGAGTAAAAAAGATAGACATAAGATCCGATTTACACTCGAGTCAAAATGTAGGCATAGGTCATGTTTACACATGAGTAAAAATTGTAAGCCTGGATCGGGTTTAAAGTCGAGTTTGCAAAGCTATGAAAGCTACCCCATCGTTTTCATGAGGTTTCTTTAGCCCTCTGTCAGAGAAGCATATTCTAAATCCCTGCTAACAGGCTCCATTCACAAATGAGGATTAGTTAAATGTGTCTTTGCCAATTAAAACATTTAATTTGTTAAACTGTATTTTCTGTCCACATTAACAACTAGCGGATCCATAAAGTGATATTATTAGAAAAAACAAACGGCATTTAAATCGTGTTTTTCTTTCTGGGGAAAAAAAAATCGCACAATCCAGACCGGTGATGGTTTCCCAGTCGTGAGATCAATGTTGCAAGTTAAGAAACGATGGTGACGCCAACGAGGGTCCTTAACTTTTCATTCGTAAGCTTCTCAAAGACTGTAATTAAGATTTGGCGCTACATGTTATAACAAGACAAGCTGAAAGAAAACGTTATGTTGCAGGTTTAATAAAACAGACCAGTTCAGAGGTCCTAACAATAAAGATAGATTTTAAGGAGCACACACACGCTCGAGCGTGTGTGTGTGTGCAAAAATAAAGATGTCTCATTTTAACAGATATATTTACTAAAATGGCACAAAAATATCTTGAAATACTAAAGCATAAATGTATTCAATAAAATCGCCATTAGCTTCAGACGACTTTAGAATCAGCTGCAACTCTTTTGGACGGTCTCCTTGTTTAAGTTGGTGAATGCTGCCATAATCGTTGTCTTCAGTTGATCTTTGGCGTTACAAGAAATTTGTTTTGATCTTTTGTTCACCTGCGCCCACACATAATAATCAAATGGGTGTAGTCTGGGGAGTTAGGTGGCCAGAGGTAAGGGGTGATATGGTCACAGAAATTGTCTGACAGCCGTGACTGGGTTCTCCTGTTTGTGTGGCATGGTGCAGAGTCCTGTTGCCAGATATAGGGTTTTCCAGCATCCACCCTCTTGACCCAGGGTAGCACTACCTCCTCAAGGTACTTGATGTAGGCCTTCGTGTTGAGTCTGAGGCCCTGTGGGAAGATGGAGGCATAACGTCGCCATCTCTAGTGATCACTCCAAGCACCATCGTAATCACCATTAGACTGATCCAGTTCTTTTCGAATCCTCTACACTATTTGATAGATTGACTCCCAAACGCTCAGAAATGTCCATATTGGTGCTTCCGGCGCGAATGCCAAGCAGTACAGCATGCCGTTTCCAAATTTCTGGTGGAGTGAATTGCATCAAGTGCTCTTTTTCTCACAGAC
>OZ038498.1:54579406-54634406 GCA_964036315.1 Acanthosepion esculentum
GGCTGTACAGTTCTTCTTCGTCTTCTTCTTCTTCTTCTTCTTCTTCTTCTTCTTCTTATTATTATTATTATTATTATTATTATTATTATTTTGTACAGAATATAAGTTTTATTCTGCTCGGAGGCGCATTTTCTTAAGTAAGTCTTTCGATTTCTAGATCGGTACACATTAATATCACTGTTAGAAATAGGGACGTCTACTCAAACACGTGTCCCAACTAAATACAACGATAGTCGTAAGAAATAATGTCGGATTAAAAAATTATATGAACTGCGTCGCGCTTATCTTTAGCTATTATTTTGGTATCTACTAAATCTCTCAATCGACAAGGCTAAAAATATTTTACGTCAATCACGACTTGAAAATAAGTATTCATCTTGGATTTTGAATAAAACCGAACATCGGACTCCAGCGCCGTTGTCCTGAACAAATCTATTAGAGAAATAACACTGAAGCAGCCTCTGCTATTGAAACAGATGTCTCCAATAAAATAAACATTGAGAAAGTGTTTCTTCCCGACCGGCTTGCTGTCTTTCCTAAATTAACAAAAATAAGACATGTTCATACAGTTCCTTAGAATCCGCTCTTTCCAAACCCCTTATCAGACACACCCTCCAGCGGAAGGGATTTGACAATCAACACCCTCTATTTTGTCATTATCACCCCACCCCACCTTTTTTTTTTCTATTGTTAATCTAGCTTTGGATAGTTTGGAGTAGATATCCTTATTGAGCCGAAGAACATTGACTTAAAATGGATAATCTGTCTAAACTCGTCCGGGACCAGTCGAAACAAACTGAAATTGAAAAAAAAGCGACCCAAAAACAACACACACGTGTACAATGAGAGTGAGTGAGTGAGAGAAAGAAAGAAAGAAAGAAAGAAAGAAAGAATGAAAGAAAGAAAGAATGAAAGAAAGAAAGAAAAAGAGAGAGAAAGGAGGGAGAAGGGAGAAAGAGAAAGAGAGAGAAAGACTAAAACAAAAAAGTGCAAAAATACTCAGATATACAGAGTTGTCCGAAAGTATTGTCACCTCGACATGATATTATTTTCTGATGACACAAGCTCCTACAGTTTACTTTAAAGAGAGGGTGCATGCCAGTGTATGGACACATGATCGTGTGCATTCTGGGAAGGGCATGGAACATGTACAAGATTCGACAAAACAGCTCCTCCGAAGAGGACGATACTGCGATGAGAGCATAAACTGTTTCTCACAGGATCAATTAAGGACAAACCGAGGAGAGGACGAACCTCAACGCGAAGGGACACATGTGCAGAGGTGGAGGTATCACCCATGTCGTCACTACGAAAACGGTCTTCCGAGCAAAGGAATTCCCAAAAGTACAATGTTAACACACATGACAAAGGATCTTGATTTCGTCAATGAAATTGAATAAACTGAATTCAATACATGTGCTTTGTATTACTTGTTCTTCTATTGTTCTCATTACTTCGGACCACCCTGTACATACATACACACACACACAGACACACACACACACACGCGCGCGCGCGCAAAAAAAAAAAACGCTCTAAAGTAAAAACGAAAGAAAAACGCAGGACAAACAATACGCCCAAAAGAACACACACGCGCGCACGCGCGCATACACATAGAAAATAAAAATAAAAGCAAAATAGGAAATGAATAATAAAAACAAAATAAAACAAAAAATAAAAGACAAAAGAAACTAAAAAGAAAAAACAAAAACCCCATCGACAAAAAAAAACTTTGAGAATAGCCAGAAGTTATAGAGAGGCAAATCTGAAATTAGGGGTGGGTACTGACATAAACGTGTAATGCGATGTCTTCCCCTAAACCATGCACGAGACGAAATTATGAATGCGCCGATCGTACAGTACATAAACTCATTTAGTGATGTCTAGCTGCAGAGTGAGTAACTCCGCGGGTGTGTCTTCACATTTTAGCAGTAAGATCCCATCTGATAGGTTGCCATATTACATCTATCTATCGACATGTACATCACATATATTTACATGGGTGTACAAGTATACATTAAAAAAAACACACAACTAATATATTAAATATATGCATTTAGTGTCATCCGCAGACAGATTTCAGTGTGGCTAGACGTTCGATTGCTTCAAACCGGGATCGAAATCCGACAGATATGATATCAGATATGATATCTTACCCTTACGCCATCGTCGAGCGGCAGAAAAGATGAAGAGAAATTTTAACGTTTTTTCTATACGAAATACGCCAGCGACCCGGGAACTCAATTTGTACTTGAAGAGTAGTGCATTAATAGCAGTAGGAGCCGCTGTTTTTAAAATCTTCTTTCTCTCGAGAGCTCAACTGGAATTATATATATATATATATATATATATATATATATATATATATATATATATATATATATATATATGATAAAATATAGTTTTATGGTATGCTATATTTATGGGTTAAAATAATCAATATCAAGAATAGAGCGTATGTAAATATAAACGTGGACATTGAAGTCCTGATGGCCGTTTTTTGTATACTTATACATACACAAGCACACACTACACACACACGCACACAAACACACACACACACAGATATATTAATAATTACACATATACCTAGATTTACAGTACGACTCAGAGGAACCATGGAAGTCTTAGTCGTACTGTAAACGTAGGTATATGTGTAATTATTAATACATACTTCATAGTTCTGTTTAACTACATAGAACACTGTTTTACCTACACCATTGATTAAATAAATAGTTATTTGTTCACCTGTATGTGGACATAATCGCTCACGTATATGGTTGAACAGATCTGTTTATTCAGATCATTTCTACATCTATCTATCTATCTATCTATCTATCTATCTATTTATATATATATATATATATATATATATATATATATATATATATATATATATATATATATATATATATTTAAGTGATTCATCGAGCCTGAAACCTCTACAGAATGCAGAAAGCACTGGGCGGCCGTTTCATCCTATATTTGGGACTCACTTGGTGTGAGCGGCTTGGTGATAGTAGTCGTGGCTCCAGGGGACACAGTCCTATGGTTAAAGTGAACCTCAGTAGAGTTCCACCACGGAATATGTGAGTGAGCGGCGCTATATTGAGTCTAATTTGCTACGACTCCGTCACCGAGGCCCGTTGGAACAGTTGGTATGGTGTTTGCTTGACAACCTAACTGTCAGGGTTTCAGTTCACGGTAGTGGATGCGCACTTATGATGTAGTCCCAAATATAGGACGAAACGGCCGTCCAGTGCATTCTGTAGACGTTTCACACTCGATGAATCACTTAAATATAATTATGAAATTCTCCTAATAATTTCAAATATATATGATATAACGCTATATTATTTTGTATATTTGGAAAGTTTTTTTTGTGACGCGTTTCATCCGTTAGGATTTCATCGGATTGGCCTTTGTTAACACGAAATGAGAGACGCAGGTATATATATATATATATATATATATATATATATATATATATATATATATGTGTGTGTGTGTGTGTGTGTGTGTGTTTTTGATGTATGATGGTTCTACAGCATTTTCCACCTTTGATGGCCTACTTATGTTTGTGCCTTTGATGACATTTAAGGCCAGCTTGAGACCCACACAACATTCCACATACAGGACAAGGAACAACACCCCTTGTGAAGGCTGCTGGAATGTTAGAGCAAAGGTTGCATTGCCTTTTCGAGAACCATCTTGCGATACATGAGGATTTTCGGTGTCTTTTCATCACTCATGAGCCAACCCGGGAAAGTTGCGATTGCCTTAGAAATGTCGCCATGTCTCTAATTCCACATTATAGACGGAGGTTGCTTCGCCGTAAAGTTGTACTCGGCAACTTCAAACTCAAATTCTCCAAGTCCTCTTTCTTCAGGTATTCCAGACATTTCATACCCCCTTTTTTGATTCTGACTATAGGTGTCACTGTTGTTCCCATTTTCCTTAAATTTTCTTGTTGCTCAGTCCATGGTATTCTTAGCATCATACTACTGAACTACATCTCTGTTGCCTCAAGTCTCTTCATCTCTGAGAAGATTGTCCAGCATTCACTGCCATAAAAAAGGACTGATATTACGTAGCAGTACCCTTTCCTTTATTTTTAACGAAGTTTTCCTCTTTTCCAACAAACTGCAGTTATTTTTCTTTTCATTTGAATTGAATTGTTATCTTAAACTAAAAATACAGGGTGCGATAGATGAATTGTCATCTAAATTACGCAAAAATGAAAATAACACTGACATCTTATTTTAACAGATATATTTACCAAAATTACACAAAATATTCTTGAAATACTAAAGAATAAATTTATTCAATAAAATCGCGGTTGTCTTCGACCACGCCCCCAGGCGACTTCGGAATCTCCTATAACTCTTCTGGACGGTCTTCTTGTTTAAGTTGGGGAATTCTGCTTCAGTTAATCTTTGGTGTTACAAGGAGTTTTGTTGGTCTCTCGCTGAACTGCGCCCCACACATAATAATCAAGGGAGTTGCAGTCTGGGGAGTTAGATGGCCAGATGTAAGGGGTGATGTGGCCGAAGAAATTGTCTGACAGCCATGACTGGATTCTCCTGTTTGTGTGGCATGGTGCAGAGTCCTGTTGCCAGACATAGGGCCTTCCAGCATCCAGCCTCTTGACCCAGCACTACCTCCTCAAGGCACTTGATCTAGGCTTCTGTGTTTGAGTCTGAGGCCATCACTAACAAATTCGGAAGTTCTTTTCTTATCAGAACGATTAGAGTGAGTTTTCCGAGCTGCCGTACCTTCGTAATCACCATTAGACTCATCCGAATCCTCTGTACTGTTCTCAGATTGACACCCAAACACTCTGAAATGTTTGTATTGGAGCTTCCGGCGCGAATGCCAAGCAGTACAGTATACCGTTTCCAAATTTCTGGCGGAATGAATAGCATCATGGTGTTCTTTTTCTAACAGACGGTACCCAACTGACCCGACTATACTATGCAGTCGACAAAATCAAAAGCAAACAACGTGCATGCGCAAAATTAAAAATATAAAATGGCGGCAATTTACCGATCGTACCCTGTATATTCTGCTTAAAATATTGCTGAAACAAAATAATCAATTTGCAGAGACCCGTTAGGTAGGTTCCTCGATGATTTTCTCTGCTCTTCTTGACTTCCATATGTCCTGTGAGTGTCAAATTCTCAAAGCCCCCGTTCCTCATAATGTATCCCAGAAATTTCAGCTGTTTGGTTTTTAATGTAAGTATATGTTTTTTTTTCCATTTTCCTTAACACTTTTTCGTTGCTCACATAATACTTCCTTGGTATGCTCATCATCCTTCTGTAGAACTGCATCTTCGTTGCCTCAATTTCCCTCTTTATCTGAGAAAGAATAGTCCAGCATTCACTGGCATATATAGAAGGATTAGTATTACAGAGAAGTTCAGCTTTCTGTTCTTTGTTTCTAGCGAAATAAAAAAAAAAAATAAAAAAATTCCTTTATTTTTATTTTTACTAACCTTGTTTTTCCAGTATTTCGGCATGAATGACATGATAAGGTGTCCGAGTTCATGACAAAGGCAATTTTCACGCGATCGGTACGGATCTTGATCATCACAGAGGACCACGTGATCAAGGCACACACTTCGAGACAGGGTCAGTCCGGCTACTTGTTCATACTTGCGTCCATCTAATGTGCACGTGATCTGACACTGGCCGTCACACCTGTCTGCAAAGTACAGAAAGGAAAATAAATACAGAGAAATCACAGAAAATAAAGAGTTACGCGAGAATTCGAATGGGTGCGAATGTTAAGGTTCATGCCTTTTAAGTTATCATTAAATAACCTAATTGAACAGTGGTCGAATTTGAAACCTCAGCACACACACTCTCACACACACACACACACACACACACACACACACACATATATATATATATATATATATATATATATATATATATATATATATATATATCAGTAGCGATTCTACGTCATCAATGTTTGTCGGGCTCATTACAATCTTTAACAAAATATACTATTGTTATAACTTTGATGCTAAAATGATTCCTTTTCACTCTAACTAAAATATACAATTTTTAAAAATCTCTGCATGAAATTAAAAAAAAGAAGCTCATTTTGGTATTTTAATATTAATTGTAATAATTCGATAAAAATAAACATTTATTTAAAAAATATTCCAGGCATGTAAGAAACAAATGAAGACAAAGACAGATATTGTTTTTTTATAATAACGTGCCGTGTGTATCTATCTCGAGTGTATGTTTTTATGTCTACGCATTAGTGTATTTATGTATCTTTCTGCTTGTGAATTTTTAGTTTAATTTATTGTATAAGTTTATGATCAGTACTGCTGACTAATATCATATTTCCTCAACACTACCCTAGTCACACTCCTCACACCAACCCTCCAGTTGACGTGTTAAGTCTGCCATCTTATTTGATTTTCGCCGAATTTAAGGTCAGGCGAAAATTAATTTGTACTTTCTTTTAAAAGGTACATTTCGCTAAAAAAAAACCTTATACTGTACAGAATAAATGATTTAAAATGGACACGTGGAAACAAATTGAAATAAAAATCTGTTCTTTGAAAAACACATACAAGTCATTAGATATTTTTGAAAGATTATATATAAAATTAAAGCAAGAAATTAATTGCATATTATGCGTGTCTCCAGCTTTGATCAGACTCAGACCTACTCGGCCTGACTAACAACATTAATTTTCTTTCTTTCTTTCTTTCTTTCTTTCTTTCTTTCTTTCTTTCTTATGAACAATATCAACGAAATGCATTTCGGTCAATATTTTGAGTCACGGAGTTAAAACAATTTTGGATCCACCTGAATTCAAGAATGAAAACAACCCACTATGAAAATTTTTTGTTGCTTTGAAATAGATATATTTGGATGTTGACTCACTCGGGCTAAGCCCGACAAGCCCGACCAAGTCGCCACTGATATATATATATATATATATATATATATATATATATATATATATATATATATATATATATATGAGGGCGTTGACACAGGACATTAACACTGGGATATGTAGCATGTAGCAAAAGTATAGTTTGTGGCGTTCTGAATTCAATAACAGATGACGCGTCCATACAGATTTTTTTTCAGGTAGGCTTGGAGTCGGTAAACTACACTAACGTTTATTTAAAAGAGTCGAATGCACGTGGTACATGACTGACCAATGAAAACCAAACAACACAAAAGTGAAAATATCAGAATTTCTACCTTATTCTCCGTATCTCAATCTCTGACGAAACTTTAATAAAAGTGAAACATGTTAGATTGATAAACCTTTCCTATTTGTTCTTTATCTTATCGTATATATATATATATATATATATATATATATATATATATATATATATATATATATATATAGGTTTTTCAGGGTTTTTTTTTTGTGCAGAAAATTGTACTGTTCGGGTTTATAATATGGAAAATGTCTTATTCATACAGATTGATCATTATTAATTTTAATGTTTTAATTGTGTGAATTTTGCCTGTGTCATTTAGCTATTTATTATAGAATTAAAAAAGTTCCCCGTAGACCTTGATAAGCTAGGGAACGAAACCGGTTGGTCTTTTGAGTGATTGTTTCATTTTTATTTTTTTTACTTTCTCTCACATCATGCCCATTAGTAATAAATTTTATTTCTTTCTAGCAATTTGTAAGTTTTGTACCTCACACAATTTATTCATATATATATATATTAAAATCTAATCGTAGTCAATTTCTCCGTAGAGACTACTTCTTCCAGTGCTCGACACATTTTGAAAGTGTCTGTAAATCATACCACGGATTAACACAAGCCCTGTGAGTGAAAGTGGGTAGACGGAATCGTTCGAAAGCCGCCGATGGTTGTACTAACACTAAACGTTAGAAAAATGGCCACTTCCCTGTGTAGCTCCGGTAAGTATTTGATGCCTCCCCCTGCTATCCTGTACCTTTACAAGAGCTCGATCAACTACCATACATGGGAAGGAGCTGCCCAGTCTTCACATTCCAGTCTCGACAGAATTCAAAAGCGTCTCCGCGTCCTTGTGGATGATGAATTATCTTCCACCCTACAACCCCTTTGCTACAGAGGAGACGTTACTTTTCGTTACTCTTGATATTTCGTTGAAAAATATTCAGACGAACTACATTCCTTAATTCCACCAGTTCAAACCTTCACAGACACGTACATTTTAGCGAGCTAGACTAATTCCCTTCGAATTAGTTAGATGTAAGTTCCACTCCAACAGCTTCTTACGAAGAACCTCTACCTCGGTGGACGCGACTCCTAACAGAATACTTCCCTGATCACATTAATCTTAACCTGTTCAAATCCGCAGTTAACCGTTATCTTTCTCACATAT
The DNA here is from genome assembly GCA_964036315.1 of Acanthosepion esculentum. Lineage (NCBI taxonomy): Eukaryota > Metazoa > Mollusca > Cephalopoda > Sepiida > Sepiidae > Acanthosepion > Acanthosepion esculentum. The sequence continues at coordinate 54,587,788 of OZ038498.1, forward strand.
CCTCATAAACTATGTTTCTTACTCTTCAATTTTTCTACCCTGAGTAGCTCTTGGGCCTTGTAGAGGGTGAACATTATTGTAAAGATATATTTATTAATATGCTTTCTTCTCCAGAAATTCTAACTGAGATCCGCTTAATAAAGTTGAAGTATAAGCCAGAGAAGTGCTTTATGATATTGGGCAGTTTTGCCTATTAATATAACGTACCATAAAACTATATTTTTGATCACACACACATATATATAAGAAAAGAGTAAAGACTATTCTTAGTCAATGCGTTTCGGCCTCTGAGAGACTTTATCAAGGCAAAGGGAAGACATTTGCCTTGATAAAGTCTCTCAGAGGACGAAACGCGTTGGCTAAGTGTAGTTTTTCCTTTTGTCTTTTTATTCATTTTTTTTCTTTAAAAATACACTCTACCTCAAAATAATTTACACGCACACACACACACTTATATATATATATATATATATATATATATATATATATATATATATATACTTTTAAAATCAGGAGTTCAGTTGAATCCGCTACCTTGTTTTCAACTTTACGGCATCCCCAGACGATTTTTTATCAAATGATCTCTTAACGCTTTATTTAAAAAAACAAAATCAAAAAACAACTAATGAACACTAAATAATTTTTTAAAAATAAATAAAGAACCTTTTGAACCAGAAATCCGAAGTCTTTTGTCCTTGCATACATAACAAGAAATTCCTCTTCAGCACATATCAGGCTGGATAAAAAATATGAACAGTTCAAATAACACCACCCAGTCATTTTATAATACCCTTGCTTTTCTTCTCTTACACGTTCTTCTTCTTCTTCTTCTACTTCTTCTTCTACTTCTTCTTCTACTTCTTCTTCTTCTTCTTCTTCTTCTTCTTCTTCTTCTTCTTCTTCTCCCTTTCTATTACACCTAACGTCGTGCGTCTGTTTATTTACATTAAAAAAAATAATAATAAAGTGTTCATTAATATTTTTTTTAAATAAAGCGTTAAGAGGTCATTTGATAAAAATCTCCAAGGTAGCTGATTCAACTGATCTGATTTTTAAAGTTAAAAGCTCTGCATGCTATTTTTTCACATGTGTATTGAGCATTTTTAATACACTATTTCCTAGTCTGATTCAACTCTGACCATTAACCTTTAACCTGTATATATATATATATATATATATATATATATATATATATATATATATATATATATATATATATATATATATTCTAAAGAAATAATTTTTAATTTATTAATCCTGACATATTTTTATCACTTTAAACATTATTTTTTGTGGGTACTCATATTTGTGTCGACGCTTTGTTTACTTGTTAAACATTATATTTATTTATTTTTGTTTACAGGCTTGAATATTCAAGAAATCGTACATATTAAAAGTAATGTTAATGTGATATATATATATATATATATATATATATATATATATATATATATATATATATATATATATATATATATACAAGTATGATGAGAACGAATAGAGTGCACTTCCAACTTTCGTAACATTTAATTTAAAAGAGGGCGTAAAGTATTATTTATTTTAGGATATTACAACAAAAACATGTAAGAATCGCTACACAATTGCAGTCGTGTTTCAACGCATAACGATCCGTCTCCTCAGGCGATTGTAAATTACTGGCGAGTGAACAATTAATTGGTTTCAAAAGCAAAATACATAATCATTTCATCGTTATGTAATTAAACATATATATATATATATATATATATATATATATATATATATATATATATATATATATATATATATATATATATATATATATATATTATCTCTCAACGTTAGCACGACTAGGGGTTTTATGCATAACGCAGTCTTCAGGTGCTGAGTATAGACTGACCGTTACGTAATTTAGATTTTAATAAAATATTTGGTTACCGTAATGTTAGAGCAGTCATATGTTATACAGGGATTACATTTTTTTTAGTTAGAAAATATATTTGGCATTTAAAATAAACAGGATATATATATATATATATATATATATATATATATATATATATATATATATATATAGTGTCTAGAGGCTGCAGATCATTATTCAAACATATTGTTAAATATAACAGAAAACGAATGTTTATTATGTTTGATCATGAGCGGTTCTAAGCTTCGTATAATGGCTTTAGTTTCGGGAGTTATCTCTGATACTAAGAATAAACTCACTACATATATTGGTTTTACTACAACCACACTTTCACGTAGCCCTACCTGTCGCCTTTCTGATCTTAGTTCCATTAAACAACATTTCTTAGAAAAACATCGCCATGTACATAATATTAGACTGATATTAGTTGATAACACAACAATACTAACACATACACACAGTAAAAGGAACCTTAAGATATTGGAGGCCATCTACATTAAAACAAACCAATCCACACTCAACAAAATTACATTTCAAATCAGTCACAACATATTACAATGCTTTTAAACAGATGGTTCTGTTGATAATATTTATTTCTCTCACGTGGTCACGTACAACGTCATAGAACTGCATCCCGAATTTACGACCTGCGTCTGCTATTCCGCGACCATTATAGTCACATAGCAAACTTCTATGTCAATATAACAGGTTGGCATCTTTGGTGGTGAACATCTCTATGCAATGTTCATATAACCACTCTGATGATGGCTCTTGTGAGCTGAAAGCTTAGATCGATGAACAGTATAATAAAAAACATCCAAATGTTGGACAGTTTTTGTTATTATTTTTTTCTCCAAAACTAAAGCCACTACACGAACGGCTCATGATCAAATATAATGGACATTCGTTGTCTGTTATATTTAACAATATATGTTTGAATATATATATATATATATATATATATATATATATGTATGTGTGTGTGTGTGTGTGTGTGTGTGTGTGTGTGTGTGTGTAAAAATAAAATTACTTTAGAGTTGTGAATATTCATTTTTTATATTAAGCATAAGGGGAGATTACTGGTTCTTTAAAAACAAGCAAAAGCAAACGATAGTTTACATCAAAACTCAATCTGGATCAACGTGTTTTATCAGATGTTTGTTTTTATGCCTACATGTATCTATAAATTAATTTGTCTTGTTTAATAAGCTGGCGTTATTTAAGTGTTTTATGATAACTATTTTTTCTGCAGGGCATAAATTATGTCTATCGCCTTTCCCATTGTAAGATTTGGCTCGTGCTACAATATCCCTCGTAATAATTGGTGTATTACCAGCATTCTTTATTTGCTAGAAATGTTTTGAGAGAGCAATGCTGTTTTATGTAATTGATATTGCCTGAAGTCTACAATGATCGAGCTCCGTTTTATTACCTCAAGCACTGTTTTAACACCAGCATTATATGTGATATATATATATATATATATATATATATATATATATATATATATATATATATATATATATATATGGTGGTTGCCAACTCGTGTCCGAGTACAGACATTACTACATATCTTTTTGCAGGATATCTACTGATGTGCTGAACGAATGTGGCTCTTTAACCCAGTAAGAGACTCTGGTACTAACAGAGCACTTAAGAGGTGCAACAACGGGTGTTACATACAATTTAAAATGTCGCATGAAACCGCTTCTGGACCCGCATATCTTACCACAAATATCCCATTTCAGTTGCTAGACGTCAATTCCAGCGTTCATACATTTAATTTAAAAGATGGCTCAATACAGAGTAGAACAATATTATTTATTTGAGGATATAAGAATCGCTACACAGTTGCACATTAAATAAATGTAAACAGTGTATTGTGTAAACGATAAATGTAAACAGTAATTGTGTAGCGATTTTTACATGTTGTTTTAATATCCTAATATATATATATATATGAATAAAGATATATATGAATAATGATTGATGTTGTTTTTTTATATTTTAGTTATATCTGAATTTTTACACTCACACACACATACTTTCATATATATATATATATATATATATATATATATATATATATACATGCATAAAAGTAATGGATTTATTTTTAATCTGACATTTTTATTAATTCAAACGTTATTTTAGTGGTTACCCGTATTTGAGTAGATGACTAGATTTTGTTTTATTTTTCGTATTGTTGCAATTAAAATGAGCATGCTGGCCCGAATAGAAAGGTATATAAAATAGTGTAAAAATTCAGCTATAAATAAAAATAAATATATCTGTAAAAGACTATGAATAATGACAAAAGGAAAACATTTCTTTACCAACACGTTTCGTCCCCTAAGGGACTTTATCAAAGTAACAAATTTATGTTGATGTGATACCTTGATAAAATCCCCCAAAGGACGAAACGTTTTGGTAACGAGAAGTATTCCTTTTGTCTTTATTCATATAAAATAATTCTTGTTTTATTGAGTTTTATTTTTGTATTGTGTTTGGTGTTTGTCGTAGACTGTAAAAAACGACCTGATCAGTGTATTAAAATGCAACAGAAAGATGGCGGAAGAAATCTCTTAAAATAATCATTTAATCAAAATAACCCGGAAAAATATAAAACTATCGCATCGGTTGCGCTTCTTAGGTGTAAAGAGGTAAGAAAATTAAGATGAAAGAAGAATTAGTCAATTAATCAATAACATATTCACATGTAAAATAATTTAGACAGCTTAACCCTTTGCCTGTCCGGTGCATCACATGTGATGCACCGGACATGTGATTTTCACGTTCGTGCATTATATGTGATGCACCGAACATGTGATTTTCACGTTTCTGCATCATATGAGATGCACCGAACTTGTGATTTTCACGTTAGTGCATCAGATGTGGTGCACACGAACCATGATCTTAAAATAGTGGTAAAATTAAGGACGCTTAAGAAATTAATCTACTATTAAACAGGACATCTGAGGAATCAGGGCTATAAGTCAAATTCCGTCAAAATGACTGATTTGGGTAGAAACTTTGATTTTGGCCGAAATTCCAGTTCAGGCCGAAAACTGAATTCTTCAATTCACAAACACTGCGGATCTTCAATTGAGTTGATTTCTTCAAATCACAGACTTTGCGGAACTTCAAGACCTCTCGTCACAAAACTTCTCACTTTAACACCGATTCCTTGGCATTTTAAAGAAATAAAATTAATTCACAAAATTTTGGAGATATTTTAAACTGAATTTAAAACAATTTTTTTAAAAAATTCACAAGTTTTTGTGTTACTTTAAACTCAGTATAAATTAAAAACTTTTAAGATCAGTAATTTTTTTCAGTTATTTTAAAATTTGAATCTTTAATTGTTTTCTCCTCACCCAAGTTCAAATCCCGATGCTGGATATTCAAGCAACAGTTGAAGGGCAGATTTTCAATCCCGGGATCATCTTTATTCCAAAAAGGTATATGTTTATGTAGGGAAAGTGTGGCCCGATTTATAAGGGTTTCGGACACACGGACGTGTCGTTTATGTATTTAGAAGAAGAATTCAATAAAGGTTAGTTTAATCTAATATTTTGTGCATCATATATGACCATAGGGCTCTTGATTGTTTTCAGATTTGTAACTACTGCAAAGCAACGTAACTTATTTTTCAAATAGAATGCACTAATATATAGTATTCCACATAATAAAAATCTGTAGTGTAAATAACTTATGATTTGTACGTTTTTTATTATGTCAAACACTATATATCAGCACTTTCTATTTGCAAAATAAGCTGAGTTGCCTTGCAATAGTTATGTTATATACGAATAAAATGTCGCTGCCGACACTGAGTTTGAACATAGAACGCACGTGATAGTAAAAGAAATGTATATATGGGAATTAGCGCGGCGTCTAATTGATCACTCTTTCTACACTATCCTCTATCTTTATTAGTATTCGGATCACTGTTCGGCGGCTACTTTTCGAGCGAGTATTATCGAGCAAGTACTATTAGTGCGAGTGCTGTTCGAAGGCGTCTGACACCAGCACTGTTTAACGGCGTTACTATAGTTGTATCTGCGATTACAAAGTCTCTACTACAACGAGCATTAGAAAAGTGGCAACGAGTATTCGTCGATATCACAAAAAGTTATAAATCTGAAAACAAACATGAACGTTTGGATAGTACACACGAAAATGCCCTGGACGACCCAAAGGGTTAAAAAAAATGTTTTTAAATACCGTATCACTTCATACGATCATTGTTCTTCTCTTCAGGACGTAGGTGATCATGGCTCTCCAAAGCTTCCTTTTTCTTTATTATCTGTGAATTACCAAGACTTCTTGGAAAAGATTGTTGTATGGTTTCCCGTTGTCTTCTCTATAGTTTTGAATTCAAAATATGCCTTCTAGACTAACTGTAACCCAGTACTAGAAATTCCAGTTTACTCATCTGGATGAAAAAGAGATGGATTCATATCTTTCTTAACAGCATTTGTGCGAAATTGAACGCAGCAGACTAGGCGGAAACTTTAACTTGGCTGTTGATTACGTTACCTGCTTCATAATAAAGATGTAAAAATGGAAGGATAATTTTTCTGACACGCAGCCATGAAGGGAAAAAAAAAGGATATGATGCGTCAGAATAATAAGATCTGGTTTTCCTTTTTTTTATTCGTAGGGCCGAAGATACCCCGTGGGGTATGTGGGAAATGCACATTTGCCTCAACGACAGCAGGCTTCACGTTACAATTCTAGATTAAAAGCTGCACTCCGTGTGGACTTTAAGCTAGCTCCTGCTGAGGGCTAATTAGATCTCTGGCCCCAAACTAGACGCACCTCTGGTCCAGCTTAGAAAAAAGCAACGATCATTTTGAAGAAATAATTTTGAATCCCTCAGTTCACTCTATGGAACTTCAAAATCCCCACTTTAACTCTGATTAGGCGAAAAAGACTAATTCCGGTCAAATGAGCGATTTAGGTCGAAAGTCTGATTTAGGCCGAAATTCCAATTCAGGCCGAAAATTGAGTTCTTCAGATCCCAAACTCCGTGGATCTTCAAAACCTCCCGTCACAAAACCTCTCACTTTAACACCGATTCCTTGACATTTTGAAGAAATAAAAACTGATTTCCCCAATTTACAGTTTTGGAGATATTTTAAAATGAATTTAAAAGAGAAATTTTTAAATTCACAAATTTTTAATGTTACTTTAAACTTAATATAAATTAAAAACTTTTAAAATCGCTAATTTTTTTCAGTTATTTCAAAATTTGAATCTTTAACTGTTCTCTCCTCATCCAGGCACAAATCCCAATGCTGGATGTTCAAGCAACAGATGAAGAACAGATTTTGAGTACCGGGATCATCCTGGTTTCAAAAAGGTATATGTTTATGTTATATACCGTACCCGTGAACACTAATTAATATGTCCCAATCCTCATAAATACGTTGCACACTATTGTAAGTGTGTGTGTGGGGGGGGGTAATCTGCTGTGTAAGTAGGTCACCACTAGCAGTGGTTTACCTATTTCACGTCGCTGGCGAGTATTGTATTTTGTTGATGTTATAAAGATTACCATTTCATTTCCAACATTCGTTTAGGTTATTCCTCATTCAGTAACCTTTCCTAGGTGTAAACATACACCCATGGATTTTTTTTTGCACTAGTGCATATATATCCTCGTTGAAAAAAAATACTGCGACCAGCCTTACAGCTCTGCAACGCCATCTGTGTGTAACTGCTTCCCTCCTATAAAAAGTAAGTTCCATACAGCTTCTTACCCAGAACTGTTAATTTGTGGAACAAACTTCCGGGAGAATACTTTCCTGACAACTTGTTATATACCGTACCTATGATATATCCCAATCCTCATAAATACGTTGGACACTATTGTAGTGGGGGTAATAGTAGTCCACCACCAGCAGTGGTTTACCTACTTCACGCTGCTGGCGAGTATTGTATTTTGTTGATGTTATAGAGATTACCATTCCATTTTCAACGTTTGTTTTGGTTATTCCTCATTCAGTAACCTTTTCTAGGTTACAACAGTTTATGTAGAGCAAGTGTACTCCGAGTTAGATGGGTTTCAGACACACGGACGGACAGACAGAATTTGCCGTTTATTTATTTAGAAGAATTCAATAAAGGTTAGTTTTACTTTTCCATACAGTAAGAGTTTAAATGGAAATGCGAGCTGTTTTTTTTCTATTAACCTTTGCATTCTGGTCGGTCAGCAAAACGTTTAAATTCCGGATACACCGTCGGACCTTCATTCTTTGTAAAGATGCCGACACCTTTTGATTTGGCAATGGCATCGAATATTTCTCTTGGCATGTGTTGAACCATTCTGTTTACCGTAAGGGCAGCCTGAAATAAATGAACACGAGTTTAATAGAAAAGAGAAAAAAAAATAAAGAAAAGTTATTTATATGACCTCCCCTCATTAAGTCAAGATGTGACACAATGATTTTTTTTTAATGCTGAGGAAGGTGTGTGGGGGGTGTTCATACACGTACATAAGGACAAATGACAAAAAAACTGCCCCATCCCGACAACCATTGTCACGCTGACGTTGATATTACAGCGACACCAGCTCTCTTAATGCAACGAAGAAGCTGCTATCTATCAGTTGGAATCCTCTGGATCGGGCAATTTCTCCAAATTCAACTGAGAACAGATACTACACTTTGGCCCTAGCTAAAAGGCCGAGGTATACGACAATTATTTCATGTTATTGTATGTGTTTCACTGGAGACAATTTCAAGTATACGAAGGTCAAAAATTTATTATATTGTTCAAAATGTTTTTTATACTAGTTTTACCCCTATACAATTCCCCCAAACCACTTGAGGAAGAGGGTTACTGAAAGTTCGTTGTATGTGTGGTAAGAGGCGCTGTCCAGGAAGAGATGCGGGAATGATAAAGGTTAACCCTACACTTGAACTTGCTAATATTTTATTGGTCGGGAAACATCCTCTTGGGAGTCGGTTTCACAAAGTAGGGTTTCGTGGGAGGAAGCTATTCGATTTCAGAAGGGTTTCGAGTTTGGAATAAACATAGAACTTGTTTCTCAGCCTGGATGCAAATTGGTAACAAAGCAGACGGTACCTCTGACTACGTAAACAGAAAATCCCCTGTCTCGTTCTCAATATCCGAGCGAGTGAATTCTTTAGGTCCCTTTATTACCGAAATATTACATCATCCATCTCACCCAGCCTTCGCTGCATCATCCGAATATCAGCCTCCCTTACATTATTGAACTCAACCTCTCCACCACTAGCCAGCTCTGTAGGTCCCATCTACATTAGCCATATGTGTCAGCCTCCCAAATCGGTCAGTCCTCCCCACATCATCCAACTCTCCTTCATCATAAAAAATCTCTCAACCTCCCCACCATCACTCAGATCTCTCAGCCCCCTCTACATCATCCAAATGTTAACCGTTCTTTGATCATCCTCCCCTCAATTATCCAGCTATGTCAGCCTCTCCTCCATTATCCATCTCTGTCAGCCTCTCCTCCAATATCGACCTCTGTCAGTCTGCCCTCAATTATCCATCTCAGTCTGCCCCCATACATTATCCATCTCTGTCAGTCTCTCCTCCATTATCCATCACTGTCAGCTTCCCCTCTATTATACTGCTCTGACAGCATATATATATATATATATATATATATATATATATATATATATATATATATATATATATATATATATATATATATATATATATCATGTTGATACACCGGTTCTCGTCCGATCAGCGTAGTTAAGCAACGTCGATCATGGTCGGTACCTAGATTAGGAATCAGTCAGTTATGTGCCATGCGTGATATACGAGGCAGATTTTTCCCGCAGTAGGTTGCCATTTCTTTCTCCGGTAGATCAGTTGCCATCCAAGGCTATAGAACCCGGTCTGTCCTGCTATTTACCCATAGTTGGTGTGGGGAGATTGGAATACCAGGTGTTATAAGCTTGGATGTACGTTTGCTATGGCTTACAGACATATTACATTGAAACAACGCTTTCTGTACGATCACCGAAGTTAAGCAAAGTCGAGCCTTGTCAGTACCTAGATGGGTGTCCGTTTATTAATATGGCAACTCTGAAAACAACGGAGATCGTCTCGGAATGCGAACTCAGAGAATAGAGTTCGAATTCCATTTGAGTTTATTGCATTTACTTACGCGCAAATAATCTCTTTTCCCCAAACTATGGACAGACCGGGTTCTATAGCCTTGGATGGCAACCAGTCTACCGCAGAAAGATATCGCAACTGACCGCGGGAAAATCTGCCTAGTTAATGATGAATCGAAAGAGACAAGATCGCCCAAGCGTGTATCATGTATGACACGTAACTGACTGACTGATAAGGCTAATGTACGACATTAAATAACTTAAAAAAGGTTGATATATCGTCAAATTATCTAACCTTACCTAATCTAAATGAGTCACGTTTTAAACAAAGTATTTCAAAAGTTACACAAATATATATTTTTAAAGTCTTATATCATCGTAGTCGATACTCAAGTAATCTCGCATATTAAGGTTTTCCAGCCAAATCAGTTTGAAACACCGATTCTCGTAAGATCATCGAAGTTAAGCAACGTCGTGCCTAGTCAGTACGTAGAAGGGTGACCGCTTGGGAATACCAAGATGTAAGCTTTGTTGAGCCGGTGGTGCAATGGATAACGGCCTGGAATTGGAAATCGGAGAACCGAGTTCGAATTCCAGCTGGGTTCGTTATATTCATTTACACGCAAATAGCCATAGGAAAAGTTTGAATCAACTGCTTCTCCCTTCAGCTGTGAGTTAATTAGTAGGACCTATATTAGTAAAAACCATTATTATCTCCAAAATATTCTTACAATCTAAAACTATTTTCTGGTTTTTAAGAACCTGTAAAAGATTGATAAGTCGTAAATTACAAATCAGTCGTACAAATTGAATATGGACAACTTTCATTCTTGTCAAGGGATGGCTAGTGTCTCCTCTCTTCTGATATTTAAAATAGACTGCCAGTCGCTCTTCATTAATGAAGTGAGCCCTCCGGCTGATGGCGTTTGTATACATCCGTATATAATACGTTAAAATTTCCCTTTCTCTTCTCTGCAGTGTGCCGATAGTTTAGGGGTAGGATCTCTGACTGATGCCAAATCAGATGGATGACACATGTAACTTAATAATATATAACTTTTTCATGAAAAGTTATATATTATTATGTTTCTGAAAAATAAAAAAATTATTAAATCAGAGAAATGAAATAGCAGTTTTCTGTAGGCATTGTCTGGTATACTAAAAATAATTAATTATAAAAAAGTAATTCACATATTTATATTATTTGATCATAAATTAAATAATTTATAAATGCGTAATTAAATTCTAATATATTAATTTTACAGTATCATATATAGCCTATTAGCAAATTAAATAAATATAGCATTTTAGTTATGTAGAAATACAAATATAAATATAAAAAATGACTTAATCATATTTGAATACCCCTTTTAGAAAATCTCGATGTAGTTTTAAAAAAGAAAATAAAAAAATAAAAAAATGCCAAATATATTGTAACCTAAACCTTAATAAGATAAAATAAACCAGGCAGTAATAACTTGACAACTTGAAAGAGAGAAATCTTAAACATCCACCCAACCATAACCGACTTTAAATTTGCTACACAAAGATACACTTGCTTTCTACATTCGAAGAAAAGCCAACACCTCCTTAATAAAAAAAAAAAATTGGAATTCTCTTAACACCACCAACTTAACTTAAAAATAGAGTAAATCCAATTGTTCTGTAAGTTATTCTTTGCATCGCTTGAGAATGGAACCGAGCTCTTAATTTTAATTTATACTTTAAAGTTGAATTTTAAGATTTAAGTTTGGGTTTCGAAACAGTAATTTCTGTGTCGCGATGGAGACATATTTTTAAAAAAAAATAATTATAATATTATACTCTACTTTGTATCGAGCACTGTTTTTTAAAAATAAAAAATAAATGCTAAAGAACTCTGGATTATAAATCTGACTGTTCTTTCCTATTATTTGAATATATATATATATATATATATATATATATATATATATATATATATATATATATATATATATATATATATATATGCAAGTTTCATTAAAAACGACAGACAAGGTACTACGGTTAAGTTTTTTATTTAATTTTTCTTGTGTCCGAACAAGAGCTTTCTTTGCTGGACAAAGGGTGTGTAAGAACTGTCCAAATGTTTTATTTTTCCGAGCGCTTTCGGCTATACCTTTAGCCATTATCAAGGATGATTTGATTTTTTAGGTTAATTGAGTGTGTGCATTATGTATATGTCTTAGTGTGTAGTAGTGGTGTTTTAATTTCCAAATACGGTTAGCACGTTGTGGCTTTGTTCGTAGTTAATATTGTTAAGGGTAAAAAACTTAACCGTAGTACCTTGTCTGTCGTTTTTAATGAAACTTGCATAAAAGAAGGATTGCTGCCTAAATATACAACTATATATATATATATATATATATATATATATATATATATATATATATATATGTGTGTGTGTGTGTGTGTGTGTGTGTGTGTGTGTGTGTGTACTGGCAGTCTATTTTCATATGATTTAGTAGATCATCGGAGTATCATATATCCTTCAGACATTTCTTTTGCCATTGGGACTAGCTGGAGGCGCCCATCCCCTCTAAAAGCAATTAATGACATGTACAGAATTATATGGTACTAGCAGAATGAACGACACCAGAGTTGACATTATAGGGAGATGTGGATTCATGCCTTTCAAAAAACCATTAGTGTGAGGTGAACATAAAGCGGAGCTACCCAAAAGCTCGAGGAATTTGAACAGACTGAGCAATGTGTTCATTTGTCAAGTTACTAACAGTTTCCCCTGTCTCTCCCACGCATTTCAAACATTTCTCCTAGAAATGAATAACCCCGGTTTTTTGAGGCAACCATTTTGCGTGTTAAGATGTTCTCCTAAATTTTGGGTAGTGGTGCGTACCTCAGTCAGAATCTGACCGCGTTTAACCAATTCTATTTTCCTTGCTATGGCCGTTCGATCAACTTGATAACATGTCATGGCAGTTCCATCGGCTACGGTGGGTTAATACTCCGTACGCGGTTCCAATGCCATTTCACTGACCTTTCTGTGCGCTTCCTTTGAGACGTGGTGCGTGACTGCAACGGATAGGCTCGGTTCGTTGACGATGTGCCAGTTTACCTCTCCCTCGTATGTGATATAGGCGAACCGGAATAAGGGTTTCATTACTGATTCACTGCAGCCAGTTAGGGAAAAAGAGAACAAAACAAAATCAAGTAACATCAATCATAAAAAAAAGTCATTTTTAAAAGTACATAAATAAAATCGATAACAAGCAATACACTTAAAATAATTTCCTTAAAAATTCAACATTTTCATCATTTAATTCTGATTTTCAACACTGTTGATTATATTACAATATCTATCTCACTGTTCATATCTATCTATCTGAATCTAATAGTTCTTTCTTTCTTTCTTTCTATCTATCTATCTATCTATCTATCTGAATCTAATAGTTCTTTCATTCTTTCTTTCTTTCTTTCTTTCTTTCTTGTTCACTCATTATATATCTCAGCCTAATACATATTTTTCTTTCTTCTTTCTTTCTTTCTTGCCCACTCATTATATATCTCAGTCTAATAGATATCTTTCTTTCTTTCTTTCTTTCCAATCTATCTATCTATCTATCTATCTATCTATCTATCTATCTATCTATCTATCTGTTCATATCCATAACGATCGACATCTAGTTACTTACGTGTCCAACTGGTTAATCTCATGATTTTTGTCTAAGAATTGGTCATTTTGCGTTGGAGGCGGAAGAATACCCCAGGAACCTGAAATGAAAAAAATAATTAGTTCCTGTGATTAAATATTTTAAATATTTAAAAAAGTAAATACTCATACCACTGACATATCGCAGATTTTGCAATTACAAAAATAACTGATTGCAATTATAAAATGATTATTCAAATCAGTTTTTCCATTTTCTTCGTATCGGTATAATTCCATGAATTTTGAAGTGAATTCTTTATTTTCCTTAAAGTGGTATCGTGATCGATCAGCTTGATTCCAAGGAAATGTCAAAACTCGCTTCTTTCTTGTTTCTCTTGCTTTCAGTCTATCTTGAGAGTATTTATTTCTCTAGGCCGTCTTCGTTATGCAAGCCAGAAACTTCAAATGTCGCTCTGACTGTAAGTATAAGTTTTCGTGGTCCTATTTTCTTTAAAACCTCTTAATTGTTTACATGTTCTGTTCATGGGGAAGAAAGAACTCAAAAAAGAAACCGTTATCCCTTCCGAATACGTTAAGTCTGTCAATGTGTTTCTAAAAAAAAAAGGTATGAAGAAAAGTGGACACAGGGTGAGACACGTTATATCACTACACACTACACACTTCTCGTTACACAGTGTAAGAAATGATTTAAGAGGAACATCGTCTGTCAGACTTGACATAGTTCAAGTGAGTAGAGGACGGGTCATGTGACGCATAAGTTATTGCTTATGTTGCCAAAGCGAACTGACCTGTCCTTTTCAATATTTATGTAAGAATCTTCTTCTGATTTCAAAGCGCCTAGAATCACTTGATTGCAGGTATTAAAAAAATAACCCCCCCAAAACAACCTGAACAGACGGCGTTGTTTTAACTTGAAATTACGTGGTGGTTTTTTAATGTAGGGGAAAATAATATTAAAGGTAAAATGGCGCTAAGCAGACCTAGCATAAAAATGCTAAAAATATGCTTGTAATAAAGGCAGTCTATGACGCTGGATTTCAGATTGTTACATTTATCTTTGACACTCAGAGCCGAAAGAGAGTATAAAAAGGTATAATAGCCAATCAGGAGAGAGCATAAAGAAACATGAAAAATGATGAAAAGGTTAAACAACCCCGACATTTGCATATATGCACATGCACAAACAGAGATTCACCCACAAAAGCACACACGCAAACAATGAAAGAAGAAAAAGTTCAATCTTACACAAATAAAAAGTGCATAAATTATTATTTTTTTAACTCAATATAAAAATAACGGAAACGAGAAAATAAGCAGACAATTGCTGGTACCTGCTGACGAGTGGACAGTGCGATTAATAAAAGGTCCGTCTACGAAACTCTGGTGTCGTAGTGGTGAATATAACATCAATCAGCTAAGTGACGAATTTCATATTTGTATATATATATATATATATATATATATATATATATATATATATATATTAATACATATTCATATATATAATGCATAAATAATACATATATATAATGTATATAATACACACACACACACACACACACACACACACACACATATATATATATATATATTAATCTCATGGGACCACTGCTACATTGAGCGTGGATTCAAAGTTCATTAAATTTGGCCTTGTGCCGCATCTGACCGCGTGCGGCGGTTGGTATATAACCTGCAGTTGGAGATTCGTCTGCAGCTGTGCTGGTCAAACTACCTGCCTCTGGGCAAAGAGAGGATCCCCAGAGTCTCGTCTCTGGAAACAGCTACCCGACCCCGTTTCAGACGCTGTCTATGGGGAATATATTTAGCCGAGTCTACGGATATCCCACATTAAATTCGGCCTTATGCCACATCTGACCGCGTGGGGCTCTTGGTAGATATCCTGCAGTTGGAGATTCGTTTCCAGCTGTGCTGGTCAAACTTTCTAGCTCTGGGTAGAGTGGATCCCAGACGAGGCTATGTTGAAGGGCGGATTCTCGTCTCGGGAAACTGCTACCCGACCCCGTTTTATACGGTGTCTTCGGGGAATGTTTAGCCGAGCCTTACGGGCTCGGATATTCCACATTAAATTCGGCTTTGTGCCGCATCTGACCGTGTGGGGCGGTTGGTAGATATCCTGCAGTGGGAGATACATTGTGGAATTGGCTCACTTCTAGCACTTCTGGCGAATCTTATATGTGTTGTTCGTGTCCTAAGTATTATCGTTCATTACTAACCTTCGTTTGATTATTCTATTCAGTAATCTTCCCTAGGCTATTACAACATTATATTAAACAAATATATTTCCAACAAAGCGCAAAAACAAGTGCAACTACCGAAAAAATATTATCTGTCCCTTAAACAGTCAATGTATGACTGATAATATTGTATTCCAAGCGAGTATACATTCCAGTAACGATGTTAAATTTTATTTTGGTTCCACTAAAATCCTTGGAAATTTCGTTTTTACCATTACCGAATGACCTTAGGTAATATAAAATGCAAAAACAGCATTGCTCTCTACAAATAATTCTGGTAATTAAAGAATGATGGCATCTCACCATCAATCAACAAGAGCCAAATCTTTAACCGGAAAGGAAATGAATGTAAGTGATGTCTTGTTGAAAAATTAAATGTTAAAACACTTAAATAACCCTAGCTTATTAATGAAAAGAAATGAATTGATGGTTACATGTAGGCATAGAAATAAATATCTGCGTAAATACTTTGAGCCAGATTCATTTTTAATATAAATTATGTTTTATTTCTACGTAAATTACGGTTTGTTTTTGTTCATATATATATATATATATATATATATATATATATATATATATATATATATATCCGACAAGAACCGAATCTGTATCCCACACGGAACCCTCATATGGCCTGACGTGCTATACCAGTTTAACTATGAAAGAAGCGGCTTGTTAGGAAGGTCGTGTTACCGTTTTGAACAGAATATTTACTTAAATATTTGTGCCTATAAAATAACGTATAACAATAAAATATATAAAAATAATTGGCGGATTTGATCTATTTCATAATATATAACGTCATTTGTTTACGTTAAGATACGCTTCGAGTAGTTGTTAATGCTATTTATTGTAAACAGACCATTTACTTAAATATTTGTACATATATAAATAATGTATAATAATAATAAATATAATAATAATAATAATAATAATAATAATATATATATATATATATATATATATATATATATATATATATATATATATATATATATATATATATATATATATATATATATCATACACCAAATATAGCAAAAACAGCATCATGCTTAGATGTAACTGAGGGTATCTCCTTCAATTACTTTAAAGTACTTTTATTAAAAAATATTTTGAACTAATGCAGTTACTGACGTGTCCAGGGATTTTACTCAGATTATTATTATTATTATTATTATTATTATTATTATTATTATTATTATTATTATTATTATTATTATTATTTCTTCTTCTTATTATTATTCCTTTAAATATTATATTTGTAGATACACGTTTTTGACTAGAAAAGCCTATAAATGTACATCCTGTGTAAATTTACGCCTACCGACTTATGCAATCCTCTTATAAGGTGAACCAAGGTTCACACACACACACACACACACACACACACACACACACACACACACACACACACACACACATATATATATACATATATATATATATATAGATATATGTATTTTTTTAATTCATTAAAATGCGGGTGTATCCCCATAGACTCATGTATTTACGTCCATGACTTTATTGTTATTCTTTCTTTCTATCTATATATGACATTCTGCTCATAGCTCTCTCTCTCTCTCTCTCTTTCTCTCTCTCTCTCTCTCTCTCTCACGCGCATGCGCTGCTCGGGGGAGTATGAAATTAAAAGCTTTGTGAATGCCAGACACTTCACAAATAGGCGTCCATGAAAGTCAACAAATGTCGTATTCTTTGATGGTTAAAGCGTCTGCCGTCAACTGCAAAGTCACAATGAAAATTTTACTCGTGTTACTTAATTTTTTTTTACTGTCATTCAAAGCGCGGCAATGAGATCAAATATTTACACAACACATGCAGCTGATGTGTTGGTTTTCAATTTAAACCCGACAAAAGTGTTGGACACTTTCTATAGCTGTTTGGCGTTTTCTCTAGCCACTCAAACCCGACCTTAATAAGTACAGGTTTTAAAACATCTTCATGTTTTTTTTCTGGCTCAGAAGATAAAACCGCCATTTTTCTTTTCGTACACTTCCGGTGTACTCGAATATTCAAGCCACATGATATCCAACTCCTGCTTTAGATCAACTGTTCATGATTTTATTTACATTATTTACGTTGTTCGGATTGTTCACTACTGCAGTAGCCAGGTATTGAACTCACAACTCTGGCCTAGTGGATAAAAGCGTTGGTCGAATCTAGTGACTTGACCCCAAAAGTTGTGAGTTCAATACCTGGTTACTGCAGTGGTGAACAAAAACCTGGAGAGTTGAGTTAAAGGGAGATAACTGAGGCTTCCTGAAGAGGCATGACACGCGGAACTAGAACAATATATCCCGGTAGGAGAAATAAAGGGTTCAGTGCGAATTCCGATCACTTGAAGAAGGCCGGAGCGTACAACGGCCGAAACGTCGTGAATATGGTAATAAAGATGAGGACAACTGTCCTAAGAGTTTAAATAATTACAATTCTTCTTCTCAGAAATATAGATAAATATTCATGGTTTTACTCATATTTCTTTCATTATGTCGCGTATTCAAGATTTCAGGCATCAAAAAAAAAAAAAAAAAAAAAAAGAAAGAAAGAAAGAAAAAAAAGTCCGATTTCGTACTGACTGGCTATTGTGGCTGGGTTAATTCAGTTTCATTTATTAACGTTGAAATCCTCACAGTATTTAGTATTTTTAAAGTAATCGCTAACATTTTCTGTCGAGATTTACAAACTCTACGTTTCGTTCAAACCAATCGATGAATTTTGAATAAGCTGGTTTCTTTGGGAAAATACTTTGGCAAAACCCTACTTCGCGGTTTAATAATTTCTTTAATTTAATCTTATGCGACTTCACGTTAAACAATATTTTTTAAGAAATTTTTTTTTTTACTTTTTAACAGTGAAGAATAAATTCTTAGAATTTCTAACTCTTGAGTATGCAACAAACAACTGGCCATGTGTAAATATCTCTTTCTGAAGACAAATTCCAATTTTTTTAAGCAGTTGGCCTTGTGATTTGTTTATAGTTCTTGCAAATGCAAGTAAAAAAAGATATGCTAAAAACAATATTGTACTTTTATTAAATAAGTATTTGTTATTTTAATCATTAAATTGTTTTTAAAACAGTGGATGTATTTTATAAGTTAAATAATATAACTTTTAATCCCCTAACAAAAAAATAAAATGAATGAGAATTTATAGTAGTAATCTACGCATCCTAGTAAAACCAACTGTACCCCCTTACCTGTTTGCATATCTCTAAATTTGTTTTCAATCGATCAATGTATGGCCAATGACATGAGATATGAGACAAGGTCTAGATTTCTGTGGGGAACCCGAGCGAGTCCACTCGGGCCAATTGTTAAAATTTGCCCAACACTCTCATACGCGGTCTCCGGTACATTTATTTTCTGTTTTTCTCAGCCGTGTCTCAGTCCGTAGACAGAGTCCTAGTTGAGTCTCCCTCTGTCCCAAGACAGAGGTCTTGACAATCGGAGCCAGGCAGCGGACCGCCTGACTTCTACGAGTTTTATTAATCTCGGTATTTACCCAGTCCCCCTGAGATGACATGCGACACAGGGTCGGGATTACTGTGAGGAACCCGTGCGTTTCCATTCGTCCCAATTGTCAAAATTTACCCGCCTGACTCCGACGAGTTTTGATGAACACATTATTTATTATTGTTAAAAATACAATAATTGTGGCACAAAGCCAAAAGGGGGAAATTGGGTGAGACCGCTCAATATTAACTATCCTATACCGAGTTAATCAGATACATGACCTATCCATACATTACAATTTACTCTTTTGCCACAAGAATTCATCCTTCACCATTCACTTCTACATATACCATAATACCCTATATTCATAGAAAACTTACAAAAATGCCCCATGGCATAAATAATTTTGAAGAATCTTGCATATCAGCAGAATTCTCCTGAATATACGCGTGTTCAGGACAGATCCATTATTGGGGAGATGGATCATTCAACAGAAGGGACAAAGGGAATCCACAGAATTTTATATATACGTAGATACAAAAACCAAAAACCTGATAACTTATTTTATATACGTAGATACAAAAACCAAAAACCTGATAACTTAGTTTATATACGTAGATACAAAAACCAAAAACCTGATAACTTATTTTATATACGTAGATACAAAAACCAAAAACCTGATAACTTATTTTATATACGTAGATACAAAAAACAAAAACCTGAGAACTTACTTTATATACGTAGATACAAAAAACAAAAACCTGAGAACTTACTTTATATACGTAGATACAAAAAACAAAAACTGACTACTTATTTTATATACGCAGATACAAAAACCAAAAACCTGATAACTTATTTTTCAGACTTCTGGTAAATAAATCAGCCTATGTGAAAGAAGAAACATTGTCTCTATGTGGTTATATCATAGTTTGACTTCGCGAATGAATATTTACAGTTTTTCCATGATTTTTACAGGTTCTCGCATGTCTGTTGGGGCCAAGTGGATTAGCCCTAAGCATGCGTTAGTAACGTCTTTAAGAGCATACTATACGTTGAAGTAGTGAAGGGCATCAGATCGAAGGTTTGAAGCTAAATATAAATATTCGTCTCAATCCAAAAGTTTGTTGAATGTTATTCTACACTGGGAAATTAACTAAAAATATCTTGCAAATGAATGAAGAACATTAGTCAATGTTTTTCATCTTGTTCTGATGATACTGTAAATATACATTGAAATATTAACAAAATAAACAAAAGTACCTTGTTTGGAAATCAAATACAGATATTCTATGTTGTTTAAGTTATATTTACCATTTGTTTTAATGCCACAGGTTGGACAAAATTATTGAACCATAACTATTGGAAAATTAAAATCTATTTTTAAATTATTTTTAAAAGTTGAAATTTTCTTTTCTGGACACAAAGTGTGTAAAAACTGCCCCAAAGTTCTACATATCCGAGCGCTTTCGGCTATTCTTTTAACTATTCTCAAGGGCGATTTTTAACTGAATGTGTGTGTTTTTAGGTATGTGTCTGAAATTATGAGAATGTTTTTTTTTCCAAACACGGTCAGCACATTGTGGCTGTGTTCATAGTTTATGTTATTGTGTATTGGCTTTTCCTTTTTCATTATTAGGGTTTCCATTATTTTTTATCTATTTTTTTACATGTGGATGAGGTTATTGTACTTCTATTTTCTGATAGTATGTTTCGGATGGAGTTTGCTAGGTTTTCGTGTGCTTTTAAATGAGTCCTAATTGAGCTATGGTCGGGTAGGTGGACTGGAGTCGTCTAGATAGGCATTTAGTAGTATGACCAAAATAATTATTTATGAGTTTGGTTTGATCAAGAACAGTTCCTTAAAGTGCATTTGAACTCGTAAATAATGTTGGTTCTTTGTAATTTTGACTTTGCGGGTGTGTTTAAGGGATTAATGATTTTTTTCTTTTTCTTTCAGATTTGGTGGATATTATTTTTCACATATAATTGCAATGACTTAAATAACATTATCCAATAGAAAATAAATAAATTTTCACCAATAACACTGATTTATTTACTGCTGACTTTGATCCGTCTTAATAAAACACCCTTATATATAATCCGTCTTAATGAAACACCCTTTAGTAATAAGAAATAATGTTTGAAAAACAATTACTGTTGTTTACTTTTCGGATACAAAATTAAATAGGTAATATAGACACTGCACTATCAAAGCGGCCTCCGTGCCTGGATTGGTAAAGGCACGTTTTGGTTATAGAAACGGTTTTCCTGATAGAAAAGCAGATACAGGTTCGATTCCTTTTGTACGATTTTTCAGTCTAGGCCGGCTATTATTAATTTCACTGTTTAATAAAATAAATAAAAATAAAAAAAACAGGGATAGCAATTCAAACACGCGTACCCACTAAAAATAACGGCTATAGTAATAAGGTACTAGCATTCAGGATTTCTCACTACCCACCTGAAAAAGAATGACTTAAAACATATCTGGGTTGGGAGTTGCCCAAACTCGACAAAGTTCAAAAGCGCTTTCGCGGCCTTGTGGGTGATGAATTATTCTCTTCCTGCAACCCTTATCCCACAGAAGAAATGTTCCCAGCCTTTCGTTACTGTATCGTTATTGCTATGGCAGATGTTCGGGCGTGTTACATTCCTTAGTTCTACCAGCTTAGAACATCGCAGCTAGGACCCCCCCCCCACGATGCCATGTTCATGGTGGCAAACCATCCTCTTTCCCTTCCTGTTCCTTTCACTCAGACATCTTCTTCCCCGGAATCAGCGGCACCTTGTTCTTCCCATCGGTCTCCTGCCATCGATGCCTACCTCCAGGATGTAGGTGCCGAGGTTATGAACCCTGATGACATAGCCAAAGTATTACAGTTTTCACTTCTTTATAGTAGCGACCAACTGCCTCTATGTTTCCATCTACTCCAAGACTGACTCATTTGTTTTGTGGTCCGTTCAGCTGATAAGCATTAATCAGAAAACCGAGTTCCAATTCCATTTGTGTTCGTTATATTCACTTACGTGGAAATAGGTATCAACCCACCTCTTGTCCATCAGCTATGGTTTAATAAGTAAGACCTGTATCAGTAAATCATTATTATCTAAAAAAAATCTTGCAATCTAAAAAAAAAATGGTTTTAAATGACCTGCAAAGGGTTGATAAACCGTAAAAACTAACCAATCAATCAAAAAGCCAGGATAACTAATTCGACTTTGTAAGGTAAAGAACACTTGAACATTTGATGAACATTTTTGTTCTTTCTGGCGTAGTTCTGAACCAAGCGATGCAATCTGAATGTAAAGAAGGAATGAATCTTTTGAACAGTCGTAATGGCTACAACTTGCGACAAGAGCTTTATCGAGAATAGATTATAGCAGTTAGGAGGTTATTAAGACTTCCAGTTGAATCAAGACTTGACAATCACTTCAAAATTCTTGATTCAAATCTGTCTGGTGTCCGGCGTAGAGATTTAGTTTCCAAAGCAGTCTTGATACAACTCGTAAAGTTCCATTCTCAAAGGTCGCCTCATTACCATGACTTTGGGCCAGACTAAAGTAAACTCCGTTTAGAGAGTCACTGGCTACAAAGAAATGGTTAACACACTAAACTCGCACAGAATTACAAGAGAAATGCGATCAATTCTCAGGAGTAGCCCATGATTATAGCCCTGTGTCTAATATCTATGTTTTTATATAGGCTCAAGTATAAAAACGCTAATGTTTATACTCAATTATAACTTCCCCCCCCAAGTTCTGGTTATAACCTGAAATATAAACGAATAATGTTTAACTATAGACTCTAAAATCAATACAATCAATATTTACCTGTAGACTCAAATATAAACCCGACCAATGCTTACTTAGAGACCATTGTATTAATCCGATCACTGTTTGTCTCTAGACTCAAATATACAGCTGGCCAATGTTTTCCTATAGACTCAAGTATAAACCCGGCTAATGCTTTTCTATAGACTCAAGTATAAATACGACGAATGTTTGCCTATAGACTCAAATATAAGCTTGATCAATATTTGTTTAAATTTTATTTAAACTCAACTATAAATTCGAGCAATGGTTGCCTATAGACATAAATATAAAACTGACCGATGATTGACTATAGAGATATTCAAGTATAAACCGGATCAATGTTTGTCTATAAACTCAAGTATAAACCCAATCAATGTTTGCCTATAGACTCAAGTATAAACCCGACTGCTGATTGCCTATTTTTATATAATATTTTCTTTATAATTGTTCTGATGAGCTTTCTCTTTGATTCATCGACTTTACGAATTGAAGCACAGTACTAGATTGGCAGCTAGGTCTCATCATTTTACAGTTTTAAATTGTTAAATGCAACCGTAAGTTTTATAGTAACAGTTTCTTCTCTCGCACTTCTCGCTTGTTGATTTTTCTTCCGGCCTCTTGCTTTCCAGTCAAGTTTAATATTCAAAACGTTAAATGCAATGTCAGTCGTTAACATGTTGGTATAACGTTCGCTGACATCAGAATAATACAGCTTTTCTGATTGGCTCTTTAAAATAAGACAACCAATAGCAAAGCACGACGCGAGTGTTTACCCACCGTTCAACCGGTGGCTGGGCATTATGTCATTTTTCTCTACCACCGGTAAAGCGGTTGTCAGGGCTCAAAGGGTTAATAATGATTTTTCTTTTTCTCAGTATATTCTTTCATGCTCAGTAAATCTTTGCGGCTTAGTGTCTGTTTGCCCTGCTTTGAGTGAAATGATGAAACAAAAATTCCCTATTTTGAGTTTAGGTGAACAGATTTTTCTCTTTACTTGCAGTATTTGGAGTTCTAAATTTATTTTCTCATTCGGTCATTTGTTCACAAACTTATCGCCTAATTATCTTTAGTGTAAGCAAGTTTAAAATTAGAAACCATTATCATTTCAACAGACGAGGGTCGCCACGTAAGCAATGATAAGTAACGACCATGACACGTGTTTAACCGTCTCCGGGTGCAGTTTTTAACATTTGAAACAGCAATAGTTTATAGCAGAACTTGTAATAGAGACTAACAAAGATAGTTACATTGTTATCAAGACTTTTATTTCAATAGTAGGAGCAGATAAGGCTCGCCTATCACCCGGTTCACACCCCTTAATTGCTGTTGTTCCCAGGTCTATCGTGTAGGGTCCCAGCTACGAGCAAATAATGAACCTTCAAAACACTATGAAAAATACATATTTATAGTAAAAAATACCAACAATACATTTTTAAAGAAGAATTACTAACAATAAATTTTATATCAAAATGACCAACAAAACATTTTATCTGTAATTGAAGCCACAAAGCTTTAAAATATTTAGATTTCGGTATGAAATAATTCTTAGAGATTGATATACCTCTAAATAAAATCAATCAACCACCCAACCGGTTCATACTCTTCCACGGTCTTTTAAACAGGGGTAGATGTTTATCCCTTTTTTCCTGTTTCGGAAGTCTACTTTAACTCTGTACTTTTAAACTCTCGGCCTAAAATCTGAAATTTTTACTATTTTTAATTTTTTTTCCACAATAAGATTAGACGGGTTCACCTATCGTCCGGTTCACACTCCTCTTTGGTCTTTTGAACAGAAGTAGAGGTTCATCCCTTGTTTCCTGTTTAAGACTTGGCTAACGGTTTCTTCTAAAGTCTACTTTAACTCTATACGTCTAAAGTCTACGCCTAAACTCTTAGGTTTATTCCTCAATAGGAGTAGATAGGTTCGGCTATCATCCGGTTTACACTCCTCCCTTGTCTTTTAAACAGGAGTAGAAGTTTAGAAGAGTAGAAGTTTATTCCTCGTTTCCTGTTTAGAATTGGGTTTCCGCTTCCTTCTAAATTCTATTTCAATTCTATACTTTTAACGTCTCCATCTAAACTCTGAAATTTTTTACTATTTAAAAATTTTTTTTCCACAATAAGATTAGACAGGTTCACCTATCGTCCGGTTCACACTCCTCGTTGGTCTTTTGAACAGAAGTAGAAGTTCATCCCTTGTTTCCTGTTTAAGACTTGACCTCCGGAGGTCAAGTCTTAAAGGAAGAGAGAGAGGGAGTGCTAAAATATGTCGACTGTATTTTCATCAAAGAGGTAAGACCTCACCAAAAACGGCCACCTACCAGGAGGAGGCTTGCAAACTCAAGTATAAACCCGACCAATGTTTACTTATAGGCTCAAGTATAACTCTGACCAATAGACTCAGGTATAAACCCGATCAATGTTTGTCTATAGATACAACAATAAAACCAACCAAGTTTTGCCCTTAAACACAAGTATGATAAAAAAAATGTCGTCATGAAATAAACTAACAAGTGTTGATATGTCCCAAAATCCATCAACCAAACACAACCCACTTAATAACAATAACATAAACAATTAATTACCGCCTTACAAAGACCGAAAATAAAGTCGCCATATAATTATTCTACGTTATCAAAGTTGTAAACGCAGATCTAATGAAGTGTAGTTAATATGGTCTACTTACATAATTTATAAGCCACTTTCATTTTTACATCATTTGTAATTGCTCATTAATAATGTGGCAAGCATGCAGAATAAATTTCCGTCATATCCCGAGTTTAGAAATTCATATCTGATGTGAAAAACCAATGACTTGCGGTGTACATGGTTTATGAAACAGATTAATGAAAATATTATTTAACTTTAGATATAAATTGCATTTTAAGATGATAATGATTACTTGTAGTAAATGAAAACATTGAATAATTTTCTCCGCACGAATGCGTTTCAATGAATACTTTTCCCCCCCATTACTTTCATTTCATTCCAAGCAAGGCGACAAAGTCACTAAGACTTAAGAGGCTATTGAGAGTGAAAAAAAACGATGTCCAGTAGAGTGGACTATAAAAGAACAGGATTAAAAAAAGACAGAAGATGCCAACTGATGTTGCATTTTAATTTTTTGAAGATTGTATTTAACAGGAATGCTGGAAGAGAATTCCACAGGCGAGAAGTGCGAGAGAAGAAAATATTGAAATAGAACTTACGAGTAAATCTAGAAATTTCAGCAGTAAAGTGAAGAGACCTACCAGTAAATCTAGTACTACTCTTAAGTAACCATTTAAAATAACTGGATGCATACTCAAACATGCATAGACATGAAATATAATCACTTTCCCACCGCCGTAAGGTAGCTTGCCTTGCTTTTTTCTATAAATACTTTCGTGGTAATGGTCCGAATGAACTCTTTGTTATGGCCCCTAGATTTCATGAATTTAAGTGTAATACGAGACAGTTGAAATTTCTAGGACACATAATAAGGAAAAAGGGCTCGGAAAATCTAATATCCACAGGACAGATTGAAGGAAAGAGGAGAGAAAAAACAACGCATAACATATTTAGTGAGCTTGAGTAAATGGATGGCGGAACAGGATTTAGGAGAAATAACAAAAAGACGAAAATTATTAAGAGCTCAAAAGGACATAAAATTGTGGAGAGCCATGATCGCCTACGTCCTGAGGGGACACGGCACATAAAGAAGAAGACTAGATTACCAACAAGGTCTCATCAAATTACTTTTGAATTGGTTGGACGTAACCGTAACTTCTATGCTTACAGTTTCTTTTCTCGCACTTCTCGCTTGTGGAACTCTCTATTGGCGCCATGCTTTTCGGCCAAGTTTCATATTCAAAAATCTAGGTCAATGCAAAGTCAATTGTCATCTTCTGTCTTCCTGATAACCCTTCTATTGTTCTCGCACCTTAGTAATGTTTTTGTTTTTTTTATTCTTTCACACTCAGTGACCTCTTGAGTCTTAATGGCTTCATTGCCTTGCATGGGGTGAAATGATTTAAAAAATGGAATAGAGACGTAATCTAATTATAATTTTTGACAAGTAGACATAAGGCCTCGTTGAACATTTGAATCACCATATCACTATTATTACTGCTTTATCTACACTTAATTGTAATTAGTTTCAGCCTAATTGCTCAATGACGTCGGATCTAGCAAAATTAATAGGTGAGGTTATCTTATATTTAAATTATTAGTTGGTAGGCTTAGGTTTTCTTTGAATTCGTTCTTCGCGCTGTAATTCCATCCTGGGTATGACGATAAACTACATCCGCGTCCCTGGGTATGACGATAAACTACGTTTGACAACAAGGCCTCTGATCAGGGTTTTGAGGAGCGTGGGACCAACTCTTAATTGGTGGTGTTCCCAGATCCACCCTGACCCAGGGTGGTAGCAGCTGTTAGGATCCCAGCCATGGCTAAATAGTTAACCCCCAAACACTATAAAAGTGTAAAAATAGGTTTTAATACCAGAAATATTTTGTAAAAAATTATTACCAGCAATAAATTTTTGAAGAAAAATTATTACCAGCAATAAATTTTTGAAGAAAAATTATTACCAGCAATAAATTTTTGAAGAAAAATTATTACCAGCAATAAATTTTTGAAGAAAAATTATTACCAGCAATAAATTTTTGAAGAAAAATTATTACCAGCAATAAATCTTTGAAGAAAAATTATTACCAGCAATAAATTTTTGAAGAAAAATTATTACCAGCAATAAATTTTTGAAGAAAAATTATTACCAGCAATAAATTTTTGAAGAAAAATTATTACCAGCAATAAATTTTTGAAGAAAAATTATTACCAGCAATAAATTTTTGAAGAAAAATTATTACCAGCAATAAATTTTTGAAGAAAAATTATTACCAGCAATAAATTTTTGAAGAAAAATTATTACCAGCAATAAATTTTTGAAGAAAAATTATTACCAGCAATAAATTTTTGAAGAAAAATTATTACCAGCAATAAATTTTTGAAGAAAAATTATTACCAGCAATAAATTTTTGAAGAAAAATTATTACCAGCAATAAATTTTTGGAAAAAATATTAGCAGCAATAAATTTTGGAAAAAAAAAAAAAAATACCAGCAATGAAAATCTTTCCGGCATTAAATGAGGTTAATATGCCGTAAAACAAACCAAACCAAAACAAGACGTCGTAATTAGTACTTTATGTTTGATTATCAATTTTATTTATTCTAGTCGATGTCTTCCTTCCTGACCGTGTGCTCGGTAAACGGTAGTCCAGACAAATAAGTTGCAAACATTCATAAGAAGAAGGAGATTCTCACTTTGAAGGGTATAACTGTCTGAGGTCTTTTAAAAAACAGAGTAAGCACCGAGGATATTTTTAATCAAATTGTAACTACACTGTCCTTAGCGTGTCAGTGTCTGCTATTGTCTGGTAAGTGGGGAGTCAATTTTTGGGTCGAGTAGTGCGGACAACAATGGTTCAGTGAAAGAAACGAAGAAAGAACTGGTAAGTGTCAGTAGTTATCTATCCTAAGATAAGATCCATAGACAAGGAACACCACTGGAAAATTCGTAAACTTAAGGAATCAGCACATATGCTAGGCCACAAAAATCTCCTGAGCCGACCAAGCATAGAAATGAATACAATATGGGAACCAGTAATAAGGAGCGCCAGAGAAAAGCGATAATAACAACAACGTTGCAATATGAGGTCTGGTAAAACATGAAATGATAACAGCAAAAATTGCAATATGAGCACTGGTAAAAATGGTTGCTGCAGATATTAGGTTTATAATACCCAGAAATTCATACACAGATGTCCTCAAGAACACATGGCACAGTGTATAAAGGCGTTGGTTAGATCCAGTGACAGGACCCAAAAAGTGTGAGTTCAGTGGAGAACTTTCAGAGGGAAAAATTAACAGGAGATATCTGATAACTGACATCCATTAAATATGCTACGTGAAACTAGAACAGTCTACCCCAGTGAGCGAAATAAAGGGTTCAGTTCGAGATTTCAACCACCTGAGCGTACAACGTTGTAATAAATATGACGACAAAGATGAGGACAATAGTTCGAATAATGTAAATAATGTACATAATACCTCATCTCAGAAATATCGACATATATATATATATATATATATATATATATATATATATATATATATATATATATATATATATATATATATATATTCACTTCTGCTTGTACTTTTGGCTGAATGTACAGCCGAAAGTACTAGCAGAATAAAAAAGACCTTATACAACTTGAAGCTATTAAAAAAAGGATCATAACATTCATCGAGTGATTCGTAGGTTAATGTAACTTTAAAAAATTTGTTTGCGAAGATGTTTTTCGCCATTTATATCATTATCTTTACTAATCTACTTTTTGTATGAATGATTCATGTAATATATATATATATATATATATATATATATATATATATATATATATATATATATATATATATATATATATATATATATATAAATAAAAATAAATAAAATGTTTATACGTTATTTTCATAGATACAAATATTTAAGTAAATGCTCTGTTTATAATAAACAGTATTAACAACATTTACCGGCCTGAATGTCCGAGAAATCTCATAGAAAATATGTGTCGTCCGACAGGAATCGAACCTGTATTCTACATGGAACCGTCATATAGCCTGATGTGCTATACCATTTAGCTACAGAGGAAGCATCTAGTTAGCAAGATCAAATTACTGTTTTTAAATTACAAACTTATGATGATGTCATTTGTTTACGTTAAGATACTCTTCGAGCAGATATGAGCGTTCGAGAGAAATCATGGGTAATCTGTCGGAGTTAACTCCTCCTTAATTTCCAAGTTGTTCACTAGGGCACGCTTACCCTACACTATAAATATTGGGCGATTTCTTGACTCGTTACCGTTTTACTTTGCATTTCAGCGAACATGTTTAATAATGTGATCTCTCGCAGAAGATTGCGTCTTCCCACTTGTGGGAGACGCCATGAACATTATACACACATACACGTACGTACGAACATTCACCAAAATACAAACTCTTTACGTTCACACCTAAGCACAAATGTTATTGACTATGTCCATTGTAAATTTTGTTGTTTAATACATATACTTGTTTGTATATACAGTTGCGGCCAAAATGTTCAGAACGGCATTGTTTTTCTCATAAAAGTAGGTATACTTTTTTGTCAAAGTTGTTTTATATTCTATAATTTTCACAAACAATAAATACGACATTATTTGTCATTGTCTGAGATTTTGGTGTAATTTGAGAGGATAATACAAAAGTTATGGATGATTTAGTGATTTACTGCAAAACCCATGGCGGTCAAAATGATCAGAACGGTTGCTTTTACTCCGTGTTTTAATATATTTAACCGGCGAACTATTTTTAATTTGTTTACGTGACGGTTCGTTTACTAAACATTAGTAAGAATATTTGCAGTGTACTTTGTTAATATAATGCCACTTACTCAGTTACCAATTCGTCAACAGATTGTTAAGCTTCGAAAGAAGGATAATTTAAGAATTGTGTCTATTGCAAAGATTGTTAACAAGTCCAAAAGTGTTGTACACAGTATTCTTACGGTCTACGATGATTGTGGTTCGTGTGAAGCAAGAAAGTCTACAGATAGGCCAAGAAAAACGACCAAGAGAGAAGATCGTGCTATGGTAAAGTTGGTTAAAAAGGACAGATTTAAAACTGCTGCTGCTGTTTCTCGGGAAATAAGCATTGTACTGAAGAAAACTTTATCTCGAAAAACTGTGTCTCGTCGTTTAGTTGAACATGACTTACAAGCAAGAGCACCTGCAGTGAAGCCACTGATCAGCTCCAAGAATAAAAAGTGTCGTCTTACCTTTGCAACCGAACATGTGTTGTGGTCTCAAGAAAAATGACAAACGGTGCATTTCAGTGATGAATCTAAGTTTATGTTATTTGGCTCAGATGGGAAAAGGTACGTTCGTCAAAAAGTAGGTGAAAAATTGTCGCCTAAATGCCTTAAAACTCGTGTTAAATTCGTCGGAGGAAGTGTCATGGTTTGGGGGATGATATCTGGAGATGGTGTGGGCACTTTGGTGCGATTACATGGAAAGGTAAATGCAGGAGTTTATAAACAACTTGTAAAAGATCATGTCTTGCCTGTACTGAGAAATTCAACTAAGCGACCACCCATATTCATGCAGGACAATGCCCCATGTCGCACGGCTAAGGTGGTCATGAACTTCCTCAAGGCTGAAAAGGTTATTGTTATGGATTGGCCTGCTCAAAACCCAGATCTCGATCCTATTGAAAATGTGTGGAATATTCTAGAACGTTCGAAAGCCAGAAATCCTAAAACAACCGAGCAATTATGGAATTCCCTTAAGGAAGAATAGAATAAGATCACCCAGCAAGAAACTGAAAATTTAATTTCCTCATGCAGTCGAAGATGTCAAAGTGTGTCGAAGCTAAAAGGCTTCACACTAAATATTAAATAATTCCAGTATTCTCATTTTTTATTATTTTGTTATTTTTTCAACCGTTCTGATCATTTTGACCGCCATGGGTTTTGCAGTAAATTACTAAATCATCCATAACTTTTGTATTATCCTCTCAAATTACACCAAAATCTCAGACAATAACAATTGATATCGTATATATATATTATAAAACAACTTTGATAAAAATTTATACCTACTTTTCTGACGAAAACAACGCCGTTCTGAACATTTTGGCCGGAACTGTATATATATCGGTCTTGTTGGTTTTCTTTACATATCTTCGGTTGGACTCAACTTGAGTCCGCCATGTTCTTGTAGTGGACCTTCTTCTAGCAGGAATAAACGCACGTGTTCCTAATTTAACAGCATGTAAGCCCACGGTCCTCTACAAATCTGTTAACGTATAAACTGAAAATATATTAAAATAATCATCGGGCTTAGTCCATTTCATATGATATATACATATATATATATATATATATATATATATATATATATATATATATATATATATATATATATATATATGTGTGTGTGTGTGTGTGTGTGTGTGTGTGTTTGTATATATATATATATATATATATATATATATACTTGAAAATATTCTCAGATTGTGTGTATCTGTAGAAGAGACAAAATGAATAAAAAGGGACAAGAGGAAAACCTATATTTAGTCGACGCGTTTCGTCCTCTGAGGGTCATTATCAAGGCAATGTAGGATTTATGCTACACGTGTTTATATTCACAGAGGCGATGGTGTCCTTGGTTTATTAACAAATTAACAAACCTTGATAAATCAATGACACCCTTGCATGTAGCGCAGCCTATTCCGTGTTCAGTTTCCTTTTATCCTATATTTTTTTTTTATAACTGATCCATACACCGGGGTATTTGAAGTGGTTAGTATTTACTATTAAGTTAGTATTTACTATTAAGTTAGTATTTACTATTCTGGTTTCATTCCAATTCCAGATCACAATTTGTTTTGGAAACGTTTGCCATGATTCCTATTTCTTGGAATACCTAGTTGACGATGTTGATTTTCTTTTCAAGATCATGTTTATCCCAACTATGAATGGGCACGTGTACATTAATCATGTACGATAGTGTGAAATCGATGATTTTGGTTGCATTGTATCATCACTTGTAACGAGGAATGTGATAAAAATGAGAAATGCCTTTTGCATGATAGCCACATGTCTGCGCAATGGCTGGACGGTTAGGGCATTTGCTACAACAATCGACGGAAGCATCGTTGCCCCAGTAAATCGAGGCTTGCACCAACAGTAAGCAATTCGCTCAGGTTTATTAATAGACTCTTATAAGATGCCCTTAGAGAAATGGTCGGTAACTGTAATTTCTCGTCACCAGGACTAATTAAGCCTATAAATTCAAATAAAGAAAAAGAGAAATTCATTCAATCGATAACGTGTCAGAGGCAACACTAATTAAAAGTTAATCACTCGAACAAGAAAAGAAAGTTTGTTGTTGGAGCACATATATAAACAGCTAAATATGCACGAGTTGTTTAATAATAATAATAATAATGATAATAATAATAATAATAATGATAATAATAATAATAATGATAATAATAATGATAATTGTTACACCGGCTTTCCTAACACAAGGGAAGTACACCGGTTCTCACTATATATAGTGCCTACCGGGAAGAGAAAGCAGCGACAGTACTACAACTGCCTAGCTGAGTAGTACCCGTGTTTCCTACCTTTGATCTGTAATGTTAAATACACTTGTTCTTTAAACCAACCTCGACTTGATTTTCTTCTTTTACTATTGTGCCACGACACAACAACAACAACAACAACAACAACAATAATAATAATAATAATAATAATAATAATATTAATAATAATAATAATAATAATAATAATCTTTATCAATGTAAAATATGTGCGATTTGTTTTCAAAACTTCTCAGTGGAAAATATCATAAAGCCATTTCTGACCTCAGATCTCTGGTCAGGACCTGGAAAGAAATGAGTATACACCAGAAACCAAAGGAAATAAAATAATAATAATAATAATCGTGGTGAGCAATCGATCCAAGATCAGATTTGTGCACAAGAGTAGCGATGAACAGCTCCCTAATAGACGTTGCGGTAATATGGGATAAGAACATCATGAAAGTGGAGCAGACGAACATAGAGAGGTGCCAACACCTAACAGGAGATATTTACTAAGCAGAAACCCATGTTGTCCCTTCCGTGGTTAGCACACTTGGAACTCTCTGAAAGACGCCACGCCTCAGCTCATGAGGCTGAGGAAAGGGTTGTGCCGCTAAGCTGCTGGAAGGAGCTGAGATATGACCATCCATACCTGGACGAAAACATTTAAGAGTCGGAAAGGATCTAATAATAAGTATAATAATACATGTTGACAACAAAGTTTCTCTTGACCTTTCCTTTGCCTCTCAAGCGTTAAAGACATGATGATTTATATTTAGTTTATTAACCATTACTTTGTAATTATAATAAATTGTTAATAGATTTATAAATCTATTTAATTATTTCAGTTATATGATGGAGGACAGAATTATTCACCCTCTACTGAACATTTGCATATTTCTAATGATATGTGAATATCTGCAAGTACTTACTGAATTTACCATAAATAGTTTATTCTACATTTAGTTTTGAATAATTTGTGAAACTTTTAGAGGTTCCGATCTCTTATATTCATAGTTATAGATTTTTCTAAAAATTGGTGCAGTCCAAAATTATTTGCTCCTCTTCTCCTTATGGAAATTATGAAATAATATTTGCTCTATAACAATTGTAATGTTTTTTTCTTCTTAATTTGACATTTAATACAAACACCCTTTGAAAATGAAATAGTAATCACCTGGTTCCATGACATTCTAAAAGTTAATGGAAACAATATGTGAGTGCTACGTACTGCGCTTAAATTTTTAAAAAAGTCTAGTTACCCTGATGAAGAGCTCATCCGAACAATTACCATGAAAATATTTATAGAAAAGACACAGATAAAAGCATTTAGTGACCGTCTTCGTCGATATATTCAACCCTGATGTCTTTACATCATTGACAATGTCCTTTGTCGTTAAGTAAGGATTCTTCGAGATATCTTTTTTCCTTTCCAATTCTCTCAGAAATTAACCGTTTTCTGCTAGACCTTAATTGTCGATCGAGGAACATTTAATGTGAGTGTCACATACCATGATAACTCATTTGTTCTGCAACCATGGCAAAGACGGGTAAAATTGACAAGAAGCACCGAATGAAGTTTAGTTGATGCGTACAAACAAGTTAATGGATATGAAGCACTTTCCAAGTGATTAAATGTTCCTCGATCGACAATTCCTAACATTATCAAGAAGTGCAACGAGACTAATTGTATTAAGAATAAATTAAGGTCTAGCAGAAAACAGTTAATTTCTGAGAGAATTGGAAAGGAAAAAAGATATCTCGAAGAATCCTCACTTAACGACAAAGGACATTGTCAATGATGTAAAGACGTCAGGGTTGAATATATCGACGAAGACGGTCACTAAATGCTTTTATCTGTGTCTTTTCTATAAATATTTTCATGGTAATTGTTCGGATGAGCTCTTCATCAGGGTAACTAGACTTTAAAAAAAAATTAAGCGCAGTACTAGACTGGCGTCGAGATCTCATCAATTTAGAGTTGAGCTGGCTAGATGTAGCCGTAAATTTTATGCTAACAGTTTCTTTTCTCGCACTTCTTGCTTGTGGAACTCTCTTCCGGCTCCATGCTTTCCAGTCAACTTTAATCTGCAAAAATTTAAATGCAATGCCAAACGCTATCTACTGTACTCCTGATTACTCTTTTTTCTCTTTCCACTCATGAGTATTGTTTCTGTTCCTAATTTTTACGCACCCCTTGTGTCTTAGTGGCTTTAGTGTCTTGTTTGGGGTTAAACCGATTATACATATATATATATATATATATATATATATATATATATATATATATATATATATATATGTATATATATATATATTGGGTAAAATAACAGGAATATCTATACAACTAAATATAACTTCTTGTCATAAGAAATCGTGTCGAATTAAAGAATTCCATTAATTGTTGATATCAACGAAACCGGTTGACTGGTGTTTTTATTTTAAATCTATCATGGCCTTTAATAAAAAATTTGTTTTTTATGCCTTAATACGCTTCTGTACCGTTGCATATATATATATATATATATATATATATATATATATATATATGTGTGTGTGTGTGTGTGTGTGTGTGTGTGTGTGTGCGTGTGTGTGTGTGTGCGTGTGTGTGTGTGTGTGCGTGTGTGTGTGCGTAAAACCATAAAAATAACTGGGATGCCTATTCTAACATGTATACACATGAAATATAACGTTTATAATAATAAGAAATAATGTATAATATATACATATATATACATATATATATATATATGTGTGTGTGTGTGTGTGTGTGTGTGTGTGTGTGTCTTTGTGTGTTGTGTTGCGTGTCTGTATGTGTGCTTACTTTTTATTTAAAAAAAAACAAGAAACCTAAGACGAATACGATCTCTTTGGAGTTTGAATACATTCTGCCTCTCAAATAATCCCGCTATTCTAAAACTGACACTGATAATTTTTATAATCACAGTTTTTGAACGCTTTTGATCTCATTAACGGTTAAAGAAATAAACCAAAAGCAGTCGATCTAAAACTTTTTGACACTTCTTAACAAAGCAAAATAAAAATTGGAAGAAGAAAATCCGCTGTTGATTTGGCGGTAAAATTATTGTGCAACCAGAGGTGGCCAAGTCACAAACAAAAAAATAAGAAAAAAGAGAAAAGGTCAACTGTTTCTTTCTCTTCCCCTTTTCGTTTAATTGCCTTTCACCTCCTCCGCTCCCGCACAATTACATCCCCAAATATAATACTTCGTTGTGTTCATAATGGACAGGTTATGTCATCAAATTAGTTATTAATTAACGTATTAAAAACAAAGAGATAATCCAATTAACATTCAAGTGAGATAATAATTACTATAAAGTAGACAAACAGTACATATGACAATTTTACCATAGTTCAGTTAAATAAGTAGCATTATCGGATGACTTTGGGATAACTAAAAATGAGCAGGACTTTTCAAATGTTAATTTGATTACAAAAAATTCCGCTAATTTCAAAATCAATTCTTTCTTTCTGTCTTTCTTTCTTTCTTTCTTTCTTTCTTTCTTTTCCTTTCTCTCCCATGATCTATCTATCTATCTATCTATCTATCTATCTATCTATCTATCTATCTATCTATCTATTTTCCTATTTCGTTAGTGTATTGAGTTCGATCAACACTGGGTATCCAATTACAATATATATCGTGGACTCTCTGGTCGCGGACGACAAACGGGAGATCAGTAAAATAAAGAGGTGTTCAAATTCTATGGACTGCAGGTATTTGGCAAACCTTTAGACAGATGGAACATGTGGTTTAGTTATTTTGTTCGAGTGGTTGAGGCTCAATTATCACATGTTTCCGCGAGTGAGCAACAAGGACTGCTTTACAAAGTCACAGTGACAGGTAAGGCTTTCACTGAGAGAAGCAGCGTACTGCCAACTTTATTTAATATTTGCACGCAGTTGATCTCGATGTTCAAGTCGGCCTCGCTCAAACCTTTGTTTGAAGGAAAGAAACGGGTTGGTATATTAGGTTTTCCTTTCGTCTTTTCTTTCTTTCATATATATATATATATATATATATATATATATATATATATATATTATGAAATGGACAAAGTCCGACATTTCATGATGTGTGACGTCATTTGTTTACATTTGGTTACGCATCGAGCAGATATGAATGTACGAGAGAAAATCATGGAGAATTGTAGTTTAAAAACAGTAAAATCGACCTTGAAAACCGAAACGCTCCACTGTAAAGGTTATATGACGGTTCCGTATAGGATGCAGGTTCGATTCCTGTCGGAGGACGCATATTTTCTATAAAAATTTCTCGGACATTCAGGCGGGTAAATGTCGTTAATACTGTTTATTATAAACAGAGCATTTACTTAAATATTTGTATCTATAAAAAGAACGTATAAACATAAAAAAATGTCTTAATATATATATATATGTGTGTGTGTATCACATTAAATGTTATTTTTACTGGATACTTATATTTGAGTAGGCTGGCAGTTTATTTATTAAAGTGCATTTATTTATTTTCACCTACTGATTTGAATATTCAAGAAATCTTATTAAAGGATAATTTACGCCCTTCGACGAAATCAAATATGCGGAAGGAAGATGGGAGCCACTGTTTAGTCCGGCGCGTTATACAAGCGAAATTTCTCCTGTCGTATATATGTCGAATTTTTTTTTTATATCTGCACATAGTTACGCATCCAAATGTAAAGAGATTTTTTTTAGAATATATATATATATATATATATATATATAATGACATGTATTAAGTCTGACAATAATTTTAATATATTTTCCGTTTATACATTATTTTTATAGATATAAATTATTTAAGTAAATGCTCTATTTTTTTAAGCAGTATTAATTACATTAACCAGCCTGAATGTTTGAGAAATTTCGTAGAAAATATGGGCTTCTACGACAGGAATCGAACCGGCAACCTTTAATGGGAACCATCATTTGATCTTACGCGCTTTTAACCATTCAGCCACAAAGAAACAACTAGTTAGCAAAGTCCGAATTACTGTTTATAAACATACAAATTCGACTATTTTTCTAGATCGATCGTATCTACTCACGAAATATATCACAATGTAAACAATGACAGCATATGAAATGGATTATGTACTACAATTATTTTAATATATTTTCCGCTTATACGTTATTTTTATGGATAAAGTTTATTTAAGTACATGCTCTGTGTTTTCTTTTTTTAATTAAACAGTATTATCGGCCTGAATTTTCGAGAAGTTTCGGAGGCCGGTAATTGTAGTTCATACTATTTAATTTTAAAAAAAAAACAATGCATTTTCTTAAATAAATTATATCTATAAAAATAAAATATAAACGGAAAACATATATATATATAATTGTTTATTTAAAAATTATAACATAAATATGTTATAAAATCACTACAAAAATAGCCATTTTGTTTCAACACCTATACACATATATATATAGACATATATATATATATATATATATATATATATATATATATATATATATATATATATATATATATACATATATAATATGTAAGAGAATTTTTTAGAATATATATATATATACACGTATTTAAAAAATTCTCTTTATTATATATATATATATATATATATATATATATATATATATATATATATATATATGTATATATATATATATATATATATATATATATATATATATATA
Organism: Acanthosepion esculentum; assembly: GCA_964036315.1. Classification (NCBI taxonomy): domain Eukaryota; kingdom Metazoa; phylum Mollusca; class Cephalopoda; order Sepiida; family Sepiidae; genus Acanthosepion; species Acanthosepion esculentum. Next base: position 54,626,866 of record OZ038498.1, read on the forward strand.
TATGCAATTCATTAAATAATATTGACATATTGTGTTTACTTATTTCTTTACTGATTCTTTCCAGTTGTCTAATAATTTTCTTGAAGCTGAAATAAAATTCACCAAAGAAGGCGCAATAGCTTTATTTTAAAACTAAGTATTTTCAACATTTACCAAGATTATCTTCAGGGGCAAATAACAAAGACAAACTTATTGTAACTACGATAAAATCTATATTCCGTTATAATGGTGATTTTTTTAAAAAAACACTCCATATAACATGTCTGAATGAAGATATGCTGCCTAAATATACATATATATATATATATATATATATATATATATATATATATGATAAAATAAAGTTTTAAGGTATGCTATATTTATGGATTAAAGTGATCAATATCGGGGATAGTGTGCATGTAAATATAAAAGTTGACATTGAAGTCAATGCCCAGTGTCGACGGTCTGTTTCATGCTTGACGATTGCATTTAGTATAAACAGACCGTTGTCTCTGGACGTTGACCTCCACTTCTATATATATATATATATATATATATATATATATATATATATATATATATATATATATATATATATTAAAGACATTTTTGATATGTTTAACGTTCTTTTTATAGATACAAGTATTTAAGCAAATGCTCTGTTTATAATAAACAGTATTAAATAACATTTACCGGCCTGAATGTCCGAGAAATCTTCATAGAAAATGTTATTTAATACTGTTTATTATAAACAGAGCATTTGCTTAAATACTTGTATCTATAAAAAGAACGTTAAACATATCAAAAATGTCTTTAATAAATTGTCGGACTATGTCCAATTCAAAAATGTATATATATATATATATATATATATATATATATATATATAGGGAAGAGGTCATAGTTGTTCCAGCGAGGGTAAAGTGTATATTTTAAAAAGATTATAAACGGCAAACGTTTTCGTTGAAATGTAGATTTTTTTTTAATTTTAAAATATATATTATACTCTATTTTTCATAATTCTGCTACACGTGTTTCTGGTTTCGCGACTTTCTTCAAGCAAAGAGTAGATATTTCCACATATTATAAAAATGAATTTTTGGGTGATAGTGATCCAAATGTCAAAGACAGTTGAAACACTGCCACGCAAAAAATTCGTTTTATAATATGTGGAAATATCTGGAAAATAGAGTATGATATATATTTTAAAATTAAAAAAATCCACATTTCAACTAAAAACGTTTTCGGTTTATCTTCTTTTTATAATACATACATGCATATATATATATATGTTTTAATGTGATTGAATGTTTTGATTTTGTAAATATAGAGTTAACTGAAAATAACTATTGTTTGTTTTTGTTTTACGGTATATCAACCTCAATGGGTTATTTAATGCCGACAATTTTTATTCCTGATAATATATATATATATATATATATATATATATATATATATATATATATATATATATATATTTCCAAAAATGTATTGCTGGTAATAATGTTTTACAAAGTATTTATTGTATTAAAACCCATTTTTACACTTTCATAGTGTTTTGACCCCAGTTTGGGAGTCAACTATTTGCCCACAACAGGTTCCATCACCCCGGGCTCCACGCTCCTCAAAACCTCCTGACCAGAGGCCTTGCTGTTGGACGTAGTTTATCGTCTTACTCAGGACGGAAAATAACTGTTGAAGCTGCAGGAGGTGTACACCCAATAAAGCAGTCATGATAATATTAAACTTATTCATTTTTATAATGCTTTTTTATTTCTTAAGCAATTAGTTCAGTCAAATGTAATCAATAAAGATGGCTTCCATATTTAGCATGTAGCTTTTTAAAATTTATTTTAATGGATTTCATAGTCGTAGTTCCCGTGATCTGGTATTTAACTCAGATGATCAGATTAGCGAAGAAAAGCTGTTTATATTGAATACAGACAGGCTGACAAATGTTTTAGATAATATCGCCTTGAAGTCGTTAGCAAAGAATTCAACCCGCGAACTGACTCATAGTACAATAAAGGAACTGACAAGCAAACAATGACTGGAGTCGATTAAAATAAAAAATAGAAAAGAAAGAAAGAAAAAGAAGAATACTTGAAAGAAATTATATATAATTATGCAAGAATTAATTTTATTGAAGCTTTCATTGACCGGGATATTTTTTAGTGAACGCCAGCTTTGTCGATATAATAGGGAGCTGGGTCCCAGGGAACAAAAGGGCGATAACTGGGGCTGGGTGAGCAGTAGAGACGTGTTTGAAGAAGGCGGGATTGTCATAATTGGAATGCGCAACGTCTGAACCGATTTTCGTCTACAGCTTTAGGCGGTGATGACTTTATGTGTTAGTATGTCTTCCGTATTTACACGAGGTGTTGGTATAATGGAAAAGAAAAGGAAAAAAAAGCAGGATCAGTCGATTTGTTGATGTTTAGGATACGAAATAAAATAAAAAATCATGGTCGTCTAGAGATACCCACCCGCCATCGGCACGCACGCATGCCGTATTTTCCGGCTTACAAGACGCTGCGGCTTGGAAGACGCACCCTAATATTGGAAAGAAATTTCTAATAAAAATAAAAGTCAATCTCATACAACACATTCACCATGCGCCCCTCACATACTGGCGTCACGTATTGTTTACATTAATCACTCGTTCGATTTTGTCTGTATGGCAATGGCTTACTAGTCAAGAGCAGAAAGGTCCCTGCCGCTGCTAGTAAACAGAGCATGTTTAAGCTTGTGGCTCGGCTCCAGGAAGGTTTATAGTCTTGGAAATACTTGTAGCAGATAAGTACTGAGGTTAAATCATATAAAAGGCTGAATTAGATAGCTAATATTATAGTGTAATGACTCAACATACAATCCACGTCCCTATCAGTCAAGCCAATTAGGTGACCGTCCAAGCTTACTTGAACCTGGGCGTTGCCTTACATTCGTCTTGGGAGACACACACGTATTTTTCAGGGGTATTTTTAAGGAAAAAAGTGCGTCTTGTAAGCCGAAAAATACGGTATATACTTTCACTATATACTATATATATACGTTATGTATTGGTTTCGAAACAGTAATTTCTGTGTCGCGATGGAGACCTATCTTTTTTTTTAAATAACTATAATATTATGCTCTATTTTGTATAGAGCACTGCATTTCTTTAAATAAAAATAAACGCCAAAGAACTCTGGATTATAAATCTGACTGTTCTTTCTTATTATTTGAATATATATATATATATATATATATATATATATATATATATATATATATATATATATACAAAGAAACGTGATACCTAAGGCTTAACATTGAATTTAAAAAAATGAAAAAGACTTAATTTCAAATTTCATCTCCAGATGAAGCGCTCTATCACGACGACTGTAACTAAGATCTGTTCACTGGGAGTATCAATCTGGAGCTGTTGAAGTAGCACAAACGTGTCGGAGCATTCATTAGCAACAGGTAATAACCAGTTACCTGAGTAGATACCATCGTCTCTCGAGACTGACGGGTGCCTACATTATAACACTGTCGGCTCGACTCGATCCTTGGTCTTTCCCACGCTGGTCAGTACTGGCGCCAGTCAACTGATGGTTACCTGTTGACCGCTTCGTTTCTTCAGCTACTCTGTCCCACGTTGTGATTGATGGATCACAGTGTAGTGAAGATCGAACTTTCGTCCGCACTTAAGCGCTGAATCGAGTTGGCACAACCGTGCTAGAAAAACCAAAGGACAACGATACCTCCGCTGGTGGAAATACAAATGATAATAAATCACGAAGAAAGTCGCTGGGTTAATTTTTCAATTGGTTTTATATAATGATTGTTACACAAAATTAACCTTTCCCGTGACAAGGAATCTTCTGTTCTACGCTTGGAGCGGGCCAGCCATTACAACGCGGAATTATGTCGGTCGGGAATTCCAGTTATCATTTCTCCACGTCAGCCATTCTCTTGTCCGGCCCGACGTCGGCAATACTCTTCTCGGCACTCCTCTTCGACTGCAGGACACGTGACTTCTTTCGGCGTCTCCGGCCCATCGCCAGGCTTGAGCGCCTTTGGATAGCTTGTCGCTCAACTGCGACTGCTCCAGCTCTTCGCTCCAAATCACTCCTAGGATTCAAGCAGCGTAGTGCTAACGCTGACCACGTCTCCAGATTCATTAATATTCATTTTCCTGACAACACCTGACTCTTGATAATGGGTCAACTATTTAAAACAATTTAACTTTTGTTTTTATATTCCTTTGTTACTCCACAATTATTGTTTACGAATTAGTTTTTGTATATAAAAATTCATTCCGCATCAGCAAAGAATTCACTCTGCTTTTAGAAATCCTTCTCTTTCTCCAACAATAATTTCTTGTCCTCGACAAATTCGACGCAAATATTGCCTATGTCGATCGGCTGTTCTTATCAAGCCAAAAACAATTTCAAATCGGATAAAGGAATTTATCCACATTTAACATATAATTATGAAATGTTATTTTCCAAAACAATCGATTTCAAATCCCATTGTTTTATATTTTGGTTTTTAAATAATTTTCTGCGCTGTCAGGGAAATCATGCTTCATAATTATTTTCCCGACCTCATATCGCAATGTTTTCACTTCGATAATTTCCACATTACAGCATTAGATAAAGCAAGAAAAATTTTTTCACCGCCACTGACAATGTATTTTCACCAACGTTGAGCAGGAATTTGCATGTCGCCATCGTAAACATAACTTGTCACAAACATCGCTGTCACCACCGATGGAACACATTACCACTTGCCTAACTGTGATCACATAGTCTGTTTGGTCACCGTAAACGTTAAATGGGCGCAGTTTTACCACATAGAGCAATCTAATTTCAAACGTCTGTCTTCACATTCATACCCGATCTTTTGAACAGGAGTAGAGGTTTATCCCTTGTTTCCTGCTTAGGACTGGGTTTCCGGTTCTGGGTTTCCTAAAGTCTGCTTCAGCTCTGTACTCCTAACGCTTGTTCTTTCTTATGCTGATGTTACGCAACTTCACAGAGTAACCCTCTACCTTGAGTGGTTTTTGGGCCTTGTTTGGGTGAAAATTAGTAAAAATAAAAAATAAAAAATATTTCATATGAGACGTTATTTAATCCGATTGCCACCCAACTGTTGTCAGACACAAAACCCTAAAATATAAACGGTTATTGGTGGAAATGTACAACATCTACTGCTGTACTAGCATCCAGCAGACATTTCTTTCGGATCGATTACATAACGTGTAATGAATTACTTCTGTTGCATGTCTACTTGCAGAAAGCGTAAAAAGACTGTGTCTAATTTAACATCGACAGGAAGAGATTTTTTGTTGCTAAAATAGCTGGTTAGCGCCCTTTTTTTAGTTGTCTTTAATCGCAATGTAATTCTCTTTAGTAAAAAAAATCTTCCAAAAATAAGATATACTTTTCTGAAACTTTATTTGAGAAATATTAGCTAATTTAAAGTATAATTAATCTGATTTGAAACAAATATTATTTACTTTAAGTTTAAAATATCGCAGAAATGCATTTTTAACCCGACAGTAGCTGTTTTTTTTTAACATGACAGTAGTTGTGTTGACGGGCTAGGAAAATATTCTCTGTAATCTAATGCTTTATTGAATTTTAGAAATTTGGGCTTTAAATTTACATTATCACAGTTTATCACATTTATTTTCTGATAATGTCGTGTGTGGTCACCCGTAATTACAGAAATCAGCACGTTCGTACAGACACAAAACAAATTCAAAATTCATTTAAATATATTGGTGTCATCCGATTTATATTAAGCCTTTCCATTTATGATTAGTAAATATAGTTTTAATTTTGAGATATTTAAAACATAATTTTTTTAATTAAAATTAAAAGAAAATGAAAACATCTCTTGTAAAAATTCATTATTTATCGAATTTTTGTTTCTTGAGACAATCGTGACCTTCAGATATATTTATAAAAGTTATTAAAAGATTTTCTAATAAAATAATGTCATAATTTTATTGCATTTTTATTTTACGATTCAGAGCAGATTTTCAGTAAATGGTGTTTCTGTTTGATAAAAATAAATTGAGGATTTTAATTCTCCAAGGAGTCCTGCTTTTAAGCGATGGCTTTGAATGAATTCACCGTGAAATAGAGGAACTGTGTTCGTGTTTGCGTCTGTATGCGTGTGCATATGTGTGTGTGTGTGTGTGTGTGTGTGTGTGTGTGTGTGTGTGTATGTGTGTGTGTGTGTGAAGGTGGGAAGTAAGTGAGCTAACAAGATTAATACCTTGGCTATATTTACTCCGAGGTACTGGTTTAAAAATACTTCAAACCCGTCCCTCTCCTTAGCTTATGGACAACCGACCAGATACGAATATATATATATATATATATATATATATATATATATATATATATATATATATATATATATGGGTGAAGGGGCGTGTATATTCCTTTCCAATTAGAAATTACAGAGATTAATCCTTCTTATTAACCTAATTAGATGGTTTTTGTGTATGCTCCCAGCCAGTTATCACATTCTTTCACGCTAGGTAGTGAAGTTATTCACAAACACAAACATACGCGTACCACATTATAAAAGGGTCGCTCCGAAAGTAATATCGACGATTTTACTGCGGCACGACGGCAGATCTAGATGGTAAGGCTGTAGAGATCGAATCTTCTTGTCAATAAGCTATAATGTTTTCCCTTGTTGTTAAACAACAGTAAAATAGCATCTGACACGAAAACAGGTCACCCATTGACATTCATCGACCGATGCCAAACGTTAATGGAAACCAAACAGAAGATGTGAACAGTTATGTGTTGGTAATATATAGTCAATAGTAGGGTCCCTGGAGAACAATGTTGCAGTAAATTTGTCCTATCTAATGTCGTTACAGACCAGGATTTATTGTAATTTGCGGGAAAATAAATAGGAATCATTTCAGTGTGCCCATCTATCTATCTATCTATCTATCTATCTATCTATCTATCTATCACAGTCTGTTCCTATCTATCTATCTATCTATCTATCTATCTATCTATCTATCTATCTATCCTCCTTAGTATGACGATAAACTTCACCCGGCAGTAAGGCTTGTGATCGGGACATTGTAGTTTTGAGAAGCGAGGAACGATATCTTAATTGCTGTTGTTCCCAGTTCACCCTGCCTCGGGGTGGTAGCACCTGTTAGTGTCCCAGCGGTGAACCCCTATATAAAAATAAAACACTATGAAAATGTAAAAATATATTTTATAGTAAAAATAGCAGCAATACATTTTTATACAAAAAAAGATTACCAGCAATACATATTTATAGTCAAATTATTTTAAAGCAAAATGACCAACAATATATTTTATTTAATTGAAGCCATAAAACTGCCTTTAAAATGTTTTCATAAGGGTTGATATGCCGCTAAAAAAAATCAACCAATCAACCAACCAACACGAAAGACATTAATCCGTATAATATCCTACAATTTCTACAAGAAATCAAACTGTTTTTCAAAACATGACTTCAACAAAACCAAAACATAAAAAAATATCACGGCCTCCAGTAATTAGATC
>OZ038498.1:54639406-54646906 GCA_964036315.1 Acanthosepion esculentum
TAAGTATAACGGTACCAGCTTGCACCAACAATTCAAAATGTTTGACTAGGGGATAAAATAGCTATAATTCCGGAACAAGATAATCTCCTAAACAAAATATCAGAAATCATTTCCAAATGCAGACAAGAAAACATATTCCTTCATCGCTGCCTACAACGTCGTCATAACTAAAAAGACTAAATACAATCATATAACCTAATTCCAATAAACTTCCCTCCTTATACCCAAACATAGCAACAAATAAAAAATATGCCAAAGAAAATTATACAAAACAAATGGATAAATATATAAACGAATAAAATGATAAATAATATATGAGTAAGCAAACATAACCATAATTTAGCTAGCCTATTTACATACACACTTCCTCCAACCACCCAAGCAGCATGAATAAGCAGGCTTGAGGCCATGACGGTAAATAAACTTTCGTATTAGCCTCAAGCAAAAGCAACTGGGAAAGGACGTCTTACCTTTTCCCACAAGCCCTTAGTAGCCTTTAGACACGACCAGCTATATATATATATATATATATATATATATATATATATATATATATATATATATATATATACAACCCTCTAAAAAAAATGATGATTGATCTGAAGATAGCATTGAATCCAGATAGATAGATAGATAGATAGATAGATAGATAGATAGATAGATAATGGACAGACTGAGATAGATAGATAGATAGATAGATAGATAGATAGATAGACAGGCAGATTGAGACAGATAGATAGATAGATAGATAGATAGATAGATAGATAGATAATGGACATACTGAGATAGATAGATAGATAGATAATGGACATACTGAGATAGATAGATAGATAGATAGATAGATAGATAGGCAGACTGAGATAGATAGATAGATAGATAGATAGATAGATAGATAGATAGATAGATAGATAGATAGGCAGTCACCTTGCATCTTTTTCCGATCCCCACACTGTCTATATATATAAACACTAGCGCACTTAAGCACTCTTCCTTAAAATATATAGAAAATTTCAAACAACTCAAACACTTGTATATACAGGTTGTCCATAAAGTTCGTGTGCACTTTATTTATAACTTTATTTGTATTTGCGATAGAAATAATTTGTAAAAAGGCTTAGAAAGAAGTGAATCTATATTTTCTAAGGTTTTATTGAAATTTTATTTAAGTTTCCACATGTCCTCCATCATTAGCAATACAAAGGGTAATATGATTTTGCAGTCCACGGAAAACATTTACCAACTGATTTACAGTAATGCCTGAAATCACATTAGTTATTTTATCTATACTTCAAACTAGGTACATTAAACTTTATAACATTTTTTACATATTATTTCTATCGCAAATACAAATAAAGTTATAATTTTTTTAAAGTGCACACGAACTTTATGGACACCCTATATATATATATATATATATATATATATATATATATATATATATATATATATATAAATTTAGATACATAGATAGATATAAACATACTGAAATAGAGTGATATACAGACATGAATATATTGAAACAGATAGATAATGGACAGACTGAGATAGATAGATAGACAGGCAGACTGAGATAGATAGATAGATAAATGGATAATGGACAGACTGAGATAGATAGATAGATAGATAGATAGATAGATAGATAGATAGATAGATAGATAGATAGATAGATAGATAGGCAGACTGAGATAGATAGATAGATAGATAGATAGATAGATAGATAGATAATGGACAGACTGAGATAAATAGATGGATAGATAGATAGATATATAGATAGATAGACAGGCAGACTGAGATAGATAGATAGATAGATAGATAGATAGATAGATAGATAATGGACAGACTGAGATAAATAGATAGATAGATAGATAGCCATGTCCAGACTGCGATAGATAAACAGCGCCTCTCTTTAACACTGCGATAGATACCACTAACTGTTCAATCATTAAAGCCAATAAGCGCGCGCTGTCAAAGAACAATAAAATCAAATTAAAAACAAATTTATCAATGTTCACTTTTGACCTTGAGATGTGAGTGCGAACTGTTTATCTATTCTGTCAGTACATCGTGAAAACCTGAACAACACACTCCACCACTACAGTAACAACAACAACAACAACAACAACGACCACAAATAAAGCAAATGTGAACGCATTAGAAACAAGACCACTATCTCACCCGATCTTCTTTCGTTACATCAAAACATAGACGTGTGTGATGGGTACATTTTTTTTTGTTTTCTTTCGATCGGTTACTTCGCCTGTACTTTCAATACCTTCAGCTTAGATCTTAATAGCCACGTATATCTATTTATTTATTGCCTTTGATTGTTGTCATCTTGGCAGTGGTCCAGAAGGTTGACAAATCATACGAATTGAAAACAGATGTTTATTGTCATTGAACAGAATGGACGCGATTGGCCTTTCACAAATCAAGTTAGTCAGGAGTTAAAGGTAGTTTTGACAGGCATTTGCCCTGCTTAATATATTGTCTGGCACAACGCCACCTTTTGAGTAGACCAACTAAAGATACAACCTACTACATAACAGTAACCAAATAAGTAAAGCCCCCGCCCCAAACAAGCAAACCCTGAACTTTCACCCATCACGATGAATGGGTTTTTCTCCCATGGAGGTACCTTGCCTTACCGTCTATTGGGAGTCAATCTCTCTCCAGACCTCAATTGGAAGTCATATATCCGATCTATTGCTAAATATGTTGGAAAAAGGGTCGGTTCCTTGTACCGCTCCAGCAAGTATTTGACTCTCCCTGATATACACTATCTTTACAAGAGCCAGATCAGACCAAAAATGGAATATTGCTGCCATATTTGGATCTGGAGTTGCCCAGTCCACACTTGCCTGTCTCGATAGAGTTTAAAAACGTCCACATGGTCTTGTATGGGTGATGAACCTAGCAGCTCATCTCTCCTTTGACCTAGCCTAGGTGAATCAATAGAAAAAGGACGGTCTTGTAAAATTTAATTCGGCCCAGAACAAAATAGTAACATTCCACTACCATCGAGCAGTCCCTAAACTTTCACATGTCACTATGGATGTGTCCTCTCTCAATGAGGCTCCTTCCTTAAACGTCTATTGGGAGTCAAGCTCTCTCCAGACCTCATATCATATATCAATCTATTGCTAAAGATGCTGGAAAAATGGTCGGTTCATTGTACCACTCCAGTACTATCTTTACAAGAGCCAGATCAGGCCAAAAATGGAATATTGCTGCCATGTCATGGTTGTAGCTGTCAAGTCCTGTCTTGATAGTGTTCAAATGTGTCTATGTGTCTTTGTGGTTGATGCTTTATTTTCCTCCTTATGACCCCTTTACCACAGACGAAACATCGCGAGTCTTTCGATGTTCTATCGCTATTTCCATGGCATGTGTTCTAACGCGCTACATTCCTTAGTCCCAACAGCCCTAACCTTTATAACTGATAAATGTGAATCACCCCGCCCTCATTCCTAATGTATTCCATTAGTAAGGAATAAGTTCTATTTGGGCAGCTTCTACCTAAGAACTGCTACTTTGTGGAACAGACTCCCGGCAGGATGTCTTCCCGATCACTCTAATCTCGACCTCTTCAAGTCTAGGGTCATCCGTTATCTTATAACCTCATATATTTGTATTTCACTTATTGCCCTTTTTTATGCTCATACAACACTACAGAGTAACCCTCTACCTTGAGTGGATCTTGGGCCTTCTATTGGGAGAACATTAGTATAAAAAAGTCATTGTTTGACTTCTTTTTTGACTTCTAGATGGTATTCATAGAAGTAAAAAAAATGAAACATGTTTAAAAGTGCAATTCTTTAGGTGAACAGTAGAAACAGTCCTCTTAGATGCAGCTGGACACTCACAAAATCACTGTCAAATAATTAAATGGTGGGGAAATTCTATTATCTAGAGCGGTGCTAAATGTCAACAGAAAACAACATCTGCCCAGTAAAGAACTTTACAGTAACCGACCAAGATGTCGGGCATAATCCGCGAAGAACAAGTCTGGTTCATTTTACCGCTCTAGTAAGTATCTGACCCCCACTGCTATTCTCTGTTATTACAAGATTCAAATCAAACCAAACTGGGAGTATGCTGCCATATCTGGGCTGGAGTTGCCCAGTCCTCATTTGCCTCTCTTGATAAAGTTCAAATGCGTCGACGCGGTCTTTTATGTGAAGCATTATTTTCCACCCTACAACCCCTTTCCCCACAAACGAAACATCACGATCCCCTCGCTTGCTCTATCGCTATTTCCATGGCATGTGTTCTAACGAGCTGCACGAGTGCCGGTGACATAAAAAGTAGGGCTTACTTAAGTTGTTTACACTCTGATCAATGTCCTCATCTTTGTTGTTATTATTACAATGTTTCGGCCCAGTAAAGTCCTCCGGCCTTCTTCGGGTGTCTATCGAACTGGGAAACCTTCACACCGAGACCGGTTTAATTTAATTTACAGGGGTAGATTGCTCTCATGACCGTTGGTGAATACCAGGTGCTTTAAGCTACGCGACTAGCCTAGCAAGCCGGCGATGCATGCAATCTTGCTACTGATATCAACAGAAATACCACGATACGGAAAGATGCATCTGGATTGACAGGCCGTAAAACCTACCTTGAGTAGGGTGAATAGAGTGGTGAGATTGTAATCGTTCCGACGTCCATGTTGAGGGTTATCACATCTGGCCATTATTTAGTACTGCTCTGTTATTGCTCGCTCTGTTTCTACTGAGTCTATACTGCCCAGCCCGAGGATTGAACTCAAATATTAACAATGAAGAACTAATTGGGATTATGGATGGCAGAAAGAATTAAAAAGAAGTGTTCAGAATTGTTCGTTTAAAGACAATCAAATATAAAAATAGATAGATAGATAACAAGTAATTGAGAGAGATAAAATATATATATATATATATATATATATATATATATATATATATATATATATATATATATATATATATATATACGTATCCATATGAAATGAGAACGAATCGAATACAATAGTGGAGCAATATTCTTTATTTTAGGATATTACATCAAAAACATGTGAATAACGCTACATAAATTCAATCATGTTTTGATGTTCATTAACGCATCTCATCAGGCGTTACTAACGCTTGATGATAGATACGTAAGAACAGACAAAGAGATAATAGATAGATAGATAGATAGATAGATAGATAGATAGATAGATAAGAACAGATATAGATGGATATATAGATAAAGAATAGAATAAAGATAGATAGATAGATCGATAGATAGATAAATAGATAGAAAAAAAGAAGAAGAGATATACTCTTTTCTTTGTTACCAAAAGAGATCCTCCTGTCTAGCGATACTCTGCCCAGCTTTTGGAATGTGTCCTTGGCCATCCCCATACGCCTACGGATCTCAGTGTCGCACTTGCCGTCCTCTGTCAAAACAGTTCCCAGATATGTAAACTTTCGCACCTGCTTGATTTTAGTGTCCCCGACATGCAAATTGCACTCATCCTTTTACTGATGACCATGCATTCTTGACGAGTTGACTACAGTTGACGAGTTTATAGACGGTCGAACTCTCTGCCTCTGAGCAGATAGGAACCCGGACGAGGCTCCGCCGAAGCGCAGAGTCTCGTTCGGGGAGGTTGACCAACCCGATCCCGTTTATACGAGATCTACGGGCATTTTTTGGCCGAGCCTACGGGCTCGGGATTACCCCACTTTAAACCCGGCCTTGTGCCACATCTATCCCTCGTGGGTGGGGGGCAGTAAATACTAATTACCATGCATTCTGTCACTTTGTAGTTTATAGTTAGTCCCTTCTTCTCGCTCTCCGTCGCTACCTTTTGTAATTTGTAATTTTGTCATTTCTTTTCCGTGTCTGCTATCAGTACTGTGTCGTCTGCGTATCTTATGTTCTTAAGATTGTGTCCTCCGATGCTGAATCCCAGTAGGATTTCCAATTCTCTCAGAACACTCACACACACACACACACATATTATGAAATGTCCGGGAATTATTTTAATATATTTTCTGTTTATACGTTATTTTTTATTGATACAGATATTTAAGTAATTGCTCTGTTTATAATAAACAATATTAACAGCGTTTATCGGCTTGAATGTTCGAGAAATTTCATACAAAATATGTGTCCTCCGACAAGGATAGAACCTGTATCCTACACGGAACCGTCATTTGTGTATATATATATATATATATATATATATATATATATATATATATATATATATATATATATATATATATATATATATGTGTGTGTGTGTGCGTGCGCGCGTGTGTGTGTATTTATATATATATATATATATATATATATATATATATGTTTGAATAAATTACAGATATCATGTCTGCTTATTTTTAACAAAATTCGTTCATACTCAGGAATAACCTACTGTGTATATGATATTAAAGGATGAGATAAATGTGCTATAACTGTTTACATTTCTTTTTTTTTTCATTTCCCAAGTACTTTCAATCTTCCTCCAAGATCATCTTCATGGGTGCAAGTAGTACAAAACTATATGTTGTTCAGTGTAGCACATTTCTCTCATCTTTCAATGTCAATACACGAAAGATTACGCGTGAGTATGAAAAGATTTTGTTAAAAATTAGCAGACATAATATCTGTAATTTATTCAATCAGACATGCCTAAAAGAGAATTTGCTACCTAAATACACAAATTTTAATATATATATATATATATATATATATATATATATATATATATATATATATATTAAAAACAACAGATATTTTATGTATGTATATATGTATGCGTGTATGTATGTATAAGATATATTTAGACAGATTGTGTTCACTCAAACAAGTTTGATTAAAAAGAACGTCTGTCTGCATAATGTACTATTTTCGAATAATGTGTTGAGTATTGTGCATGATGTTGTGGATAAACTGTCCAAAATTCGTATTTTATTATTTTTATCATTTTTGTTCAAGTACTTTCGACTTTCGCAGTCATTACCAAGAACCGATGTGGTGTCTGTTTGGTAGTTGCAATTAGATTGCCTGCATCCTGGTAGTCTTTGGGAAGCTGGACGTTTGAAATGGTTTAACGTGACGTCATGTGTAAAGGCTACTCGGGACGAGGCCGCACAAAAAGAATCCGATTTATTATATATTATTTTATTTATTTATAAATTATTTATTTATTTTATACTAATATAATATGTGCGCACATTAATTATATCATTATGTACTTCAAGATACCATCTTCTGTGATGAATGATATTTTATCTAACATGAACTGTTTATTTTGTATAATAATAGCTTCTCGGAATTTCAGTCTTTCCTTGCATTGGGTACTGTAGAGTATTTTAGTGTTATTTAATAGTATTTGTTTTATGTTGGTAGTTATATTTTCGTTCATGATGTACAGGTCGATGGGAAAATATAATTAAAAAAAGACATTGTCGGTTCTTTTTAATCAAACTTGTTTGTGTATGTGTGTGTGTATATATATATATATATATATAT
>OZ038498.1:54649406-54654406 GCA_964036315.1 Acanthosepion esculentum
TGACAATCATATTGAGGTTAGCCGCAATGAAGGAAAACATTTGTTGATTGTTACACTGATAACCGTTTTTTTATGTCAGACGATTTAAGGTCTTCACCTAAAGATTTCCACTACTTGATCCACCTTAAACTACCCACCCCACCAATCTTCTTACTTGTACCTGAAGGGGGAATCATTTCGAAATTTTAAAGGCTTTAAGCAATGGGGAAAAACAGTTATCGCTGGTTGAACTAAAATGAAAGTCTGGTTTCTAAATGCAGATTTTTAAGGTACGAAATCAAGACTACCTAATTAGGGAGAATAATGAAACTAATCGTTGGATACCCATTCCCCCTACTTTAGTCTGATTAATAACGATTTTCTTAAATATATATTTATGTGTGATCTATGCTTTCCTAATGTCGTTTCTTGGAAACCCGTCAAGAACAGCTAAATCCAAATATTGTAAAATTTTAAGGATCATGTTTGGATTAAAAATAGTGTTCACCAAGAGTAAAAAAAAAGCAAAAATAGCCGGCAAGGAGCAGCACTGAACAATAAGATGGTTGAAGGAACGGGCACATATAATAATGGCCAGCCACTCTCGTTTTCTGCGCACATTCGACTTTTAGGAAACCTAGCCAATCCCTCTTACAGGCATATTTGTGTTCGTTCAACATCCAAAGAACCCAACTGTATTTTGTATTGTAACTATGCTGAGCGGACATTAGTTACGGAGGGGAGAGCACATAATCTGTCATGACCAGCAGTTTGAACAACGTCAGTACGCTCAAGCCATCGGTCACGATGACTTGTGACTTCTTGCTAGCACAACCATCGATGACTTCCGAATAGTTTCGTTTACTAAATTTCACTAACATGACTTGGGTCAACACATGACATGGTTTTCAGGCACTTTCCAAACGTGTCGCATGCTGGGATGTCCTCCAAGACAACGAATAAATTATTCAGACCGATAGCATCAAGAAGTCACCGTCCGGAAAAATCGACCATGGGGAGATTCGAACCTGGGTCATATGGTCTGAAAACAAACATTCTAACCACTCGGCCAGGTGACCATATACCGGCATATATGCTATATTCAAACCATGCGATCAGGAGGCTAAGCATGTTATTAATTTATGGAATAAATCCAATAAAATAGGCTTATGAAAATAAAACAACAGTAAAAATAACAAAAACAGAATAATTTTTGTTATAATTATTTTGTTATTCTTTTCTGATGATATATTTTATTATGTTCAATTTTATTGCAGTTATTAAGGCAAACACCCTTGGGAAAGATATGAATTCAACTCCCCCCCCTCCCCAACTTTGAATAGTCTAAAAAATTTTCAAAGATTTTCAAAGTACGCAACTAAGACTGCCTGATTAGGGAGTTAAATGCAGCACAATCCTTGGAAACCCATTCCTCTTACTTTAGTCTGATTGATAACGATTGTCTTAAATACATTTATGTGTGATCTGTGCTTTCCTTCAAGAAAAGCCGGGTCCTATAGCCTTGGTTGGCAATCAGTCTACCGTAGAAAGAAACTGCAATCTTCAGCCTCGTCAGTTATGAATCAAAAGAGACGTGATTGTCCAAGCCCGTATCTCGAATGGTAATTAACTGTATGACTGACCCTTATTGAAATATTTAATATATTGGCATCACTGATCAAAAAACTGCATGATCAGATGCTTGAAAAAATGCTAAGTAACCGAATGTGGCATATTTAAAATTAAATACCTATGTTCCAAGAAAACATTGTTCCAGTTTTTTTTTTTTAAGAATAAAACACTTGTTGAAGGTCGGAGTCGATAGCAGCCGAGAGGTCGTGAGAAGAAAGCAACGAAAGGTAAGAGAATTAATCCTAACATAGAAATACAATGAGTATTGTCTAAAAATGTTCGGACAAATAATTTATTGAATTGCGGGTAGGCTGTGTGCAGACAAGTATAATATTCTGATTAAAAAAATAGAAAGGCAGTACAGTTGACGTAAGTTGCCGCTTCAAACGACTGACACATGCCAAAAGGACATCGGATCAACGAGACGTGGCACCGGGGATACAATTGCCATAAACGTCAGCGGCGAGACAATGAGATAATTATTAAGACAAAAGAATACGTTGACAGAATTAGATTCAGGTGAAAGGATACACATCTTTGAATTTTCTAAGAGACTTAAACAGATTGGGCTAAGTCCTTACGCGTTTAATGTCATATGAAGACCACTCGATTGTCCATTCGTATATGGATTCAAACAGAAAAAATAAACATGGAGGCGCTGAAATGTAATAGGGCGGCGTTTAAGTATATATATATATATATATATATATATATATATATATATATATATGTATATATATATATATCCCAAATTCTCGCTTGACAAGGAAGCGGGTTCAGACACCTTAACTCTACATAACTTCAAAAATTATGTTAGGGGTCTCGGCTCTCGCTTTTGAAACATGAGAACTCTTACGTAGCGAAGGAATCATATTTTTAAAAACTAAAAATATTATTATATTATATATATATATATATATATATATATATATATATATATATATAATTAAAACGAAATATGGTTCACGACCGCTTCTTATAATATGTAGATTTAATAGGCCGGTTAATGAAATTTGATAAATAAAAAGCCAACTAAATGATAACATTATTGGCAATAACATTGATGATATTTATTATATATTAGCCTTTTGACTAAATTGAAGCAGAAAGAGAAAGATTTTAATGTCAGAATTTTCTTTTGTTTTAATCATATATATATATATATATATATATATATATATATATATATATATATGAAGAAATATAGTCTTAAAGTGTGCTATATTTATGGGATAAAGTGCTCAATATCAGAGATAGAGCGTGTGTAAATATAAAAGTGGACATGGAAGTCAGCACTTAGAGGCGACAGTCTGTTTCATGCTATTGCGATCGTCATTTGCGATATATATATTACCACGTGCAACTGCTTGTTGTTCATAGATTTTTGTCTCCATGAGATTATTCGGTGCAAATAATTCAATGTGACTCAGAGCCTCTTTAGCGAGAAATATTAATTCTTTGCAATCGGCCTGTCATCTGAAGGGGGTCCGACATTAAAACCAGAGAAAAAAACTGAGATCAAGAAGTATCAAAGAGATGAATATTAGCAGATGTAGACATCGCCATCTTTGAGATGTGCAAAAGCACAAATAGCGTGCATAATAAAAAACCCTATTTGCCGGCACTCAATTGATGGTGGCTTTTTTCTTTCTTTTTTAAGCAGTTGGGGTGGAGAAATGAAACCAGTATTTATACAGTGTCTAAAATATGCTTTCTTTGTTGTTAATAATTTAATATTCTTTCGCTTTTAAGATTTAATAAGTTTAAAATTTATTTCCAATCTGTATGCTTTAAGTTGATTCAATAACCATAAAAAACACCAAAGACGACAACAAAAACATTTTCCTATCGATGCACACTTCAACTAAGCATTTCATAGCATTGGTGACATCAGATGCGAGTTTTTAACGTCTTCATTCAACAGCCAACAAGAAAGACGCAGATGGGAGTTGAAATATATTTTCAAAATTAATCACATATTGAAGGATTAGACAGGGATTTGGGTTTACTCAGAGATTTTAATTTCCACAGGGGGCCTTTTAAACAACATCGACAACATTCTTCGGAAAAGTAAGTCCCACTTCTTTGTTTATTCATCGTTTCGTTGAAAAAGTCACAGGCGTGTCCAAAAATTCCGACTTTAAAATCTTTCTCTTCGTGCTTCAATTTAGTCAAAAGACTAATATATAATAAATATATAATTAATCTTATTGCCAGTATTTTTATCATTTTGTTGGCTTTTTATTCCTCGAATTTTATTAACCGGCCTATAAAATCAACACACACACACACACACACACGCACACACACACACACACACACACACACACACACACACACACACATATATATATATATATATATATATATATATATATATATATATATATATATATATATATTAATAAATATACTTATCCCTATATGCTAATGCCGGTTATTTTAATTGGCAAATATAATGTTTTGAGAAATATAATTTAAAAAAAAATTCTTTAAGGAATTTTTGGAAAAAAGCCTTATAGTTTTTAAAAAACTATGATCCCTGTATACATAATGTTTAACTACGCCAGCATTACGGTAAAGAGATATATTTTAAAAATTCAATTTAAGTAACGGTCAGTCCAAACTCAGCACCTGAAGATTGCGTTTTGCATGAAACTCCGAGTCGTGCTATTTGTGAGGGATAATATCGATATTTATATGTATTTTTATATACTCAATATATCTATTGTATAACATTGTATAACATCGAAAACCGTTTTATTAATACCAGAACTTTATGTGCAATTTATACATATATATATATATATATATATATATATGTGTGTGTGTGTGTGTGTGTGTGTGTGTGTGTGTGTATGTATAAATTGCTTTGAAATATGTAGAGAGAGAGAGAGACAGACAGACAGACAGAAAGAAAGACAGAGAGAGAGAGAGTCCAGCAAAAATTTCTACACACTTCAGGATAGATAGAGAGAGAGAGAGAGAGAAAGAAAGAGAGAGAGAGAGTGTCCAGCAAAAATGTCTACACACATCAGGAAAGGAAAAACTTGTATAAATATTGTAATACTAAATTTATTCAGACATCACGAGATTAATACAAGTTATCTTTGGATTTTACAATTACAAGAATTGCTCAAATTGGTGGAATTTAGCTTCCTGACATTTATTAGTACGGCGAACTATTGCTTGGGAAACGTTGACCAAAGTGTCCAGTGGGATTGTTGCTCATGCCTTTTCAATTTCTTGTCAAAGCGTCGCCATCTATCGAGAAAATATCGTACTACAGTAAAGAGTTTTATTGCAATTGGATAAAACTACGAAAGACAATTTTGTTTCTTTCCTGAAGTGTGTTTACATTTTTTGTATTATACTCTGTTTATATTACT
>OZ038498.1:54666906-54699406 GCA_964036315.1 Acanthosepion esculentum
CTCATCAGTGTGGTTAAACATCCGATTGCTTCATATAATTTGAAATTCCGTGGTGTTACCTAGTAAATATCAAGATTTGTTGCGTATTTCTTTGAACATTTTAATATGAGTCAGCAGTCGTGTCTTTGCTTTTCACAGGAAAATACTGGCCTTGACCCAAAGAGAAATCCAGCAAATATTTACTTCTTTCTTAGGAAAAATAAAAGAAAAAATGGACGGATGTAATTCTTGCGCTAAATCTATTTGTCCCAAACACCTGTATTTGTTAACTTATTGTATCGATGTACCGTCCCTGGCAACGTCTCTTCGTTTTTGAACCAGGTGTTGGCGTCCTACGCTACCAGGTTCGCTGCCCGACCCGTTCCTACCTTACTAAATTAGTCTTACATAATGATAACGTCTCTGTAGTTTCCGTTAGGATTTAATTAGAGTTTAGAAAAAAATGTCTTTATTTTTTTTCGTTTGCCGTAACTTTCCTTTCTTTCTGTATTTTTTTTTCATTTCTTTTGTCCGCCCATTATCGTCTGCCGACTGTCTGCTAGGAAGAAAGAAGTTCACTTTGTACCCAAAATGTCTTACTCTTATGTATCTTCTTTTTTTTTTAACCCATTCCCTGGTGCAAGGCACTAAATATTCAGTTGTTACTTTCGCACTGATTAATTGCACCTACCTGACCTGTGTATGAAGCAAAACACCGGAAAGAAACTATTAGCATCCCCAACTAAAAAAAAAAAAAGCCCGATATTCAACGCATTCCAAATCCAAAGAAAATCTGTTTGTGCCAATCGAAATCTTTACTATTATTGTGGCCTTATTGCCATCCCTCGGTAACAGCTATTTATTGCCTAAACCTATTCATGTTGTGTTCTGTGTCGAAGAAAATATCCTTATGTTCTCAACATTGATAAACGGTCTTTTAATATACGTGAATCTTTTTTTTTTTTGGCAACACGCGTCATTATTTAGTATTGTTTTTTATTTTGAAATATTTTATCTCATGTGGCACAAGGCCAAAAGGGGCTGGGGAAAGGTTGGTCGTCACTGATTATCTTATAGCTAGCTGATCTGGTTCACGATCCATTCATCCATTACTATATTCTTCGCCATTCGAATTCAACACGTAGAATAGTACCGCATATTCACAGGGATCCTACTAAAATACCAATGGCATGAAAATATATACATTCTTTTTTTAGTATTGTTGAAGTTATTGTTAACATTTTTGTCGAGATTTAAAAACTCTACGTTTCGTTCAATTTCGCAAAACAATCGATGACGTTTCAATAAGTTGATTTGTTGGGGAAATACTTTAACAAAATACCCACTTCGCAGCTTACTAATTTCTTTAATTTAATTTTAATGGTAAACAATATTTTTTATGAAAATATCTTTTTTACAGCGAAGAATAAATTCTTAGGATTTCTTACTCTTGAGTATGCAACATACAACTGGTCATGCGTAGATATTTCTTTCTGGAGGCAAATTCCAACTTTTTGAAGCGTTTGGCTTTGTGATTTGTTTATAGTTCGCGCAAATGCAGGGCGAACTGAAAACTGGATTCTAAGGAAAAGATATGCAAAAAACAGTATTGCATTTTTATTAAATAAGTATTTGTTATTTTAATCATTATATTGTTTTTAAAATAATGGGAATATTTTTATGTTAAATAATAAAACATTTAATGCTTCCCAAAAATTTATGAAAATTTATTGTACTACGCACCTTAATAAAATCAACAGTACTTTGTACCCCCTTACCTGTTTGCACTTCTCCCCCAAATCGGCCAGTGTATGGCTATTTTAGTGTGACGGACGGATGGAGAAATTAACAGAAGTCACAGAATTTTATATATAGATTTTAAAATATCTTTATTTTTTAAAATACAAACATATTTTTAAAATACAAATATATTTTTAAATTTTGAGAAATTCGATATTTTCCCCCCACTTTACTTCTGTTTATAAATACATGTTGCAAAATAAAATCCTTCCATTTAACTTGATAATATTCCTCAGGAGACGAAACGAGTTGGTAAAGAAACGTTTTCCATTTGTCATTATTCATATTGTCTTTTTATACATGGTATATTTTATTCATATCTGAATTTTCACACACACACACACACACACACACACACACACACACATATATATATATATATATATATATATATATATATATATTTTTAGATAATGAAAATCTTGGTAATCCGTATGGATAATCCCAAGGAGGATGAAATCCAGAGAGCTCAATGCTACATCAGAGCGATTAATTCAATGAAAACAAAGTACTTTAAGGGTCCATTGGTTATAATTTATTTCCCCAGGGAATTTCTTTTCCTCTGGCTCATCAGACCATACTTCTAAGGATGAAAAAATGAATTTAAAATTACATAGGGTTTTTATACACTTTTGAGGGGTAGTTTTAAGTTGATGTAAGGTGATATAGAGAGTGGGGAGAGAGAGAGAGAGTGTGACAGACATGGTCGAAATTAGAGAGGGAAGGGAGAGATAGGAATGATTTTAAATTTATTTTTATTACAATACTTAATAGTGAGGTTAGCAAGGTCGATTTTATAGGATACAGAAAAAAAAGAACGTATAAACATAAAAAATGTTTCAATATATATATATATATATATATATATATATATATATATATATATATATATATATAAGAAAGTTATAGTTTATACCCTTAACGGGTCTTGAATAAATATTTCAGAAGAATATTAACTCTACTGAGAGAAAGAAAAAGAAAAAATATGTCGGAATTATCATATCTGCCATTTGCTATGTATGGTTTAAAGTTTCTTATCTTGTAATCATGTTCAGTTCTCATAGGTATACAAACACAAATGAATAAAAAAGGGATTGATGCAAAAGTCCCCAGCAACACATTTTTCCATACGACGTTAGAGAAATCTTAGAAGTGTATTTGAAGTTTTCTCAGCTCTTTACTGCCTGTGAAATCGGTTATCCCCTGTACGTTAGTTACGAGTCTAAGGAAATCGGAAAATGGCTTCCAGGTACGGAAAGAAACGCTTGTCTTTCTATTTTTCGATACGTTTAATCAAAGCTTTTATCGCTTTGTCTAACACAAGTTCAATCCTGGGGGCAGGTAGTGCAAAAAAAAGGTCTTCAGTGAAAAAAGACAGGTGGCATCACGAAAACGAATTAACTAGGAGAAATAACGTAGAAGAAGGAATTTCTTCTCGCTTCAACAGCGGAATGAGAACAACCCACCCCATGAATTGAATAAAGGATTCTATTCGACATTCTCAGATCTCTCTCACCATAAAGTGAACATATTTTTTCTCGTGGAATTCTTCTTGAAAATCACGATTTTTTTTTTTACGTAGGCCTACTACTCGAATACATTTATTTAGTAGAATGACCCTTAAACGACTCTTGGAATAGCATCTTTCATGCAGAAATATAGCCTCGCACATTTCATTTCTCTTCTTGCGATGGGGATTTTTCCTCTTCTTTTTCTCATTTTTGTTCTTTTCTTTTATCTAGGTACTGTCATCTATATGTTTGTGTTTTTTGATGGGGGTTATTACAGACTAACGTAGGTGCCCGGCAATGCTCAGGAACTCATTTTGTCTGAATAAAAGTAAACATACACTATTTTATCTGTATATATTATTAAAATGACTAAGGGAGATAATCACGCAAGTTGATTTACCTCCCTTACCCATATTTTTCCTCCCTTACCTATATTTCTACGTGGGAATAAATATTTAACTTCTACGAAAAAATGACTTGTTTGACCTTATTTTTTTACCTTTCATGACCTTCGGAGTTGACCTAGGTCAACCTTACATAGCCTATGACGCTTCCTGACTTATCTCTGCATGTTAAGTTTGGTTGAAATCCATCCAGTAGTTTCTGAGTCTATAGTGAACAGACAGACAGGCACTTCATTTTATTTGTATAGATTCAATGCCCTTCATTTTATCACCCGTATTATTAGTTCTGTGTTCATTGACTTTTCTCGAGTATTTTATTCCGTCACATAGAACTATAAAGGAACAAAAACATATTTACGAAATCTGTTCGGAAAGTATCCAGCTATTTTTTTAATATTTCGAGAACCTGTTGCGCTGCCTTGACTTAACTTACCAACCAATCGGATAGGAACTTACTGCGCGTACGTAAACAGACGCACTTCCGCGGGGTTACTCAATCAGCAGTGAGACACCACTGGGTGAGCTTGTTTACTGTGTGACCGTCGTATTGATCATGGCACTGCACATGTCTATTTGTCAATCCTTGTGTAGGATTTTTTTTCTTTCGGAATATCGGAGCGGCCGCGTGTGTTGGTATATAAGCCCAGATTTGTCTTCTTACTATTCTGGCTTTTCTCAAAGTGAAAATCACTGTTAAAAGGGTAAGAATTCCAGATCGTGAATGAGATTAAGGGGAACGCAATGAGGTAGCTGATGCCGGTCCCTAAAGGGAACGTTGCAGACTATGTTAAAATGTGTAAACGGCGCTGAGGCAAGTGTCATATCACGAGTCCCGTAACTAAAATAAATACCATGTCACAAATCCTGTAACTGCACAGATCTCAAAAGCGATTATGTGGCCTTGTGGGTGATGAATTAAGTTACACTCTTCACAGCTTACATGGCGTCGTATTCCATTGGTAAGGAGTAAGTTCCACTCAAACAGCTTTTTACCCAGAACTGTCACTTTGTGGAACGGACTCCCGAAATGGTGTTTCCCTGACCGCTACAATCTTAACCTCTTCAAATGTCACCCGTTATCTATCCTACATATCTTCATAATATGCACATCTTCCTTTTGCCTCCTTCCTTACGCCCTTACAACAATCTCATTCAATAGCTCTCTACCTTGAGTTACTCTTGGGCCTTGTATTGGCTGAACAGTAGTAAAATATCTTATTATGGTCGTAGGAGCCCCATTAACAGTTCTATTGTGTCTAGGGCGAGATTGCATAGAAATCCCTTTTCAGGTTCGTTTTGAACTCTAGGCTACTTAACAGTCAGCCCTACTATTTAACCCATAGTATTAGAAGAGATGAATTCATATTTTCCTCAATAGTATTACAAGTAGAATATAACGACAGTTTCCCTCTGTCCAGAGGGACGCAGGTTCGAATCCTGCCGGAGTTGCTTTTATTTTTCATTAATAAGATTTCTCGGATATTCTGGCAGGGAGACAAAAATAAATAAATATACTGTTTAATAAAGGAACGGGACGTCTACTTAAATATGCATATCCACTAAAAATAACGTTTAAAGTGATAAAAATATGTCAGATTAATAAATAGAAAATCAGTTACTTTAGAAAATATCCAATGAGATAAGTGTATGAAATTACAAGGGGAGCACTTTGAGTAGGACTAAGACGTCATCGCCCTAGGCAGGCTTCTTTTTTTTTTTTCGTTTATATTAAATGACTGAACAAACTTCATACAACATATTTATTTATTTACTTTTTTAAAAACTGCGAGTCATTTTAACCTTTTTCTTCCGTTTTCATCTGTGTAGTTTTCAAAACGATAAAAGATAAAAGCACA
Organism: Acanthosepion esculentum; assembly: GCA_964036315.1. Lineage (NCBI taxonomy): Eukaryota > Metazoa > Mollusca > Cephalopoda > Sepiida > Sepiidae > Acanthosepion > Acanthosepion esculentum. The sequence goes on from OZ038498.1 coordinate 54,672,457, forward strand.
TGTTGTCCTCCCACGACTGATAATCAAATCTTATATTAAAGTCTTTTTTTGTACGTTACACAGTTAAAGAAAGCCACGTTTCTGTCTCAATTATGAAGGCCTTCTGTCTTATTGCTGCCTGCTTTGTAGCAGGTAAGTTTCACTCCATTCGTTATTGTTGTATTTTTTCGTCACCAGTGAGCCATTGGCAAAATAATTTACATATCTGTCCCACTGTATCCGACCGTTAAATATATTATTCAAACATGGAATAACATCACTTAGACCTCATCTTACCCGATCCGACTCAAGATAAAGTAGCGAGGGTTTACTTATATATTTATCATATTTTGCATAACTAAATTTCTGGATTATAGGATTTTGAATGAATTTTCATTCTGTTTTTAAGTTGATAGTGGATAGCTTTTTAGTTATCCAAAATAAGTTTTCTCGGAATTAAAGTTTAATGTCACTTAGATTTCAGATGGGCATGCCTTGTTATAGAAAACGACCTTCTCTTCAGATTCAACAAATTTTTGAAACCATTTTCTGCTTTTTTTTCCTGTAATGATTTCTTTACGTAAGTTTAAAATTCCCCACGTTCTTCGGAATTTGGAAAACTGACGCTGATATAGAATTAAAATCTGAACCCCCCCCCCAAAAAAAAAACAAATTATAAAGAGACTATATTACTCGCAAATTCATTTCCCATAGATTAAGTTAACCACGTTTAGCGGCAGAAATAGACAATTGACTTACGAGGTTGGAAATATAAACAAGTTTTTCGGAGTCGTCTTCAGAATATGATGGCTAACATTTTCTTTTAAATATATTAATGCCTTGAATATGTTTTCGGGCATTTTTTCCCAATTTATGCATTTTTTATATCTGCGAGGCGAAAATCTGATTAAGAGCCAAAAAGGAAGCAGTTCTGAAAAAAATATTACATTTTTTGTTACGGTGGATTAATAGATAGTGGTTCGGATTGAGGAATCGGAGAGCCGAGTTCGAATTCCAGTCTAATCCATTACATTCACTTACGTGCTAATACACTTGGGAAATGTATTAAACCCCTTCTCCCCCTCCCCACGGCTATAGGTAAATAGCAGGATAGACCGAGTTCTATAGCCTTGGATGGCAACTGGTCTACCGCAGAAAAAAATGGCAAACTACCGCGGGAAAAAAATCTGCCTCATCAGTCATATATCGTAAGATACATGATCATCTAAGCGTGTATCACATATGGCACACAACTGACTGACTGATCCTTATATTATATTTTGCTATTATAGTCACTCCTTGTTGTGGTGGAGTGGCTTACGTGGTCAAACGACTCTGAGAGAGATGGCGTCGGGAGTTCTAAACTCCTGGTAGGACCATCCTTGGCGGTCCAAGATGGGGACCCAGACTAACTGCAACTAACCCAACGGTTGAAAATCGGATGATGATTACAACAGATCTCAACGGTTGAACGAGCGGATGAAGAGGGCTAGGCACGACGGGCATTCTACATAGAGCACCACTCGAAAATATAACAGAGTCAGCGGTAGTCCTTTTCCGTTTCATAACCGAATTCATCATGTCTCATTCCATGTGTGCCGCAGAGGAAGATCATGAAGTCGACCGATGTGCCCTTCATCAGGTGTATACCAATTTGGGTAACCTATAAGGATAGACTCTTCTCATTCTACTGTCCATGTCTAAGGTTTTGTTTGGTTTGGTTTGTTTTGTTTTACGGCATATCCACCTCAATGGGTTATTTAATGCCAACAAATTTTTTGTTGCTGGTAATATTTTTTTCCTTCATAAATCTATTTTTGGTAATATTTTTTTCTTCAAACATGTATAATTTTTCTTCAAACATGCAATAATTTTTTTAAAAACGTATTTCTGGTATTAAAATCTATTTTTACACTTTCATAGTGTTTTTGACCCCGGTTTGTGGGTTAACTATTTGCCCATTAGTGGGACCCTAATATGTTCTACCACCCCGGGTCAGGGTGGACATGGGACCACCAACAATTAAGAGGTGGTTCCACGCTCCTCAAAAAATCTCCTGATCAGAAGCCTTGATGTTGGACGTAGTTTATAGTCTTACCCAGGACGTGGACGTAGTTTATAGTCTTACCCAGGACGTGGACGTAGTTTATAGTCTTACCCAGGACGTGGACGCAGTTTATTGTCATACCCAGGACGGTCATGTCTAAGGATATCTCGTTTAGTTCATACTTTTAGTTCTCCACCGCCTTAACCAGGTATTGAACTCACACTCTTTTTTGGGTCCTGTCACTGGATATAACTAACGCCTTTATCCACTGTGCCATGTGTCCTTGAGGACACATGGCACAGTGGATAAAGAGTGTGAGTTCAATACCTGATTATGGCAGTGGATTACTTGGAGAGGGGAATGAACAGGAGATAACTGATAACTGATATCCATTAGACATGACACGTGGGACTAGAACAGTCTACCCCAGTGAGCGAAATAAAGGGTTCAGTTCGACATTCCAACCACCTGAAGAAGGCCGGAGCGTAAAACGGCCAAAACGTAATAAATATGGCGACAAAGATGGGGACAATAGTAATGTAAATAGTGTACATAATATCTCATTTCAGAAATATAGACATCATTTTTAGTAGTTACTATTTATCTTCAAACTAATTTTTTACTCGATATTCTAATGTTGGTTTCCATGTTAGCTGTTGGGTCATGTAATTTAATAGTTGTTTATATGGGCAACAGTCCCTATTTAATAAATGTTTCGTTAAACAAGCCTGAAAAGTGACTTTTGTTTAGTTTTATTGTGTTCTTGTATCTTGATAAGTGTCATCTTTTCTGAAATTAACGAAAGAAAAGCGTATCTAAATGTTTGTCGGTTCCGAGCGCTTTCGGTTAAACTGTTAGCCATTTTCAAGGATGATTTTTGTGATACTACTATAATAAATGGCGTGTCAGTGTTGTTCTAGATGACATAAAGGTTATCAACTGGTGTGGTTTCTGTTATTTGATACAGTTCTTTATGATTCTGTAGCGCCAGAGATATATTACATGCTAGGGACACTTGACTTATGTTGATAATTGGATCGTCTCCGACAGCCTGTAGAATGCGTTCTTCATGGTCAGGTGTACGAGCGGATCTCGGTCTTCCCTGATCCATAGTTTATGGTGCCACGGATACAATCTCAGCAACGCGACGATAAACATCAGCAAAAGTTGGATGACCCGGCTGCCTCCGGTCTGGAAACGCAATCTGATACAGCTGTGCAGCTTCGCGTCCATTACCATTCGTACAGCCGTATGTAAAAGTCATATCTGCCTGCTCACGATATGAATATCCTGCCACTGTTAAACGGAACATATCTCGGTTTACTTATTATTACACACGTTAAACGTTGAAGACAGACTAGCCACATATGTACACTAAAGAGATATGTAACCTAGTCTACAAGACAACACAGCGCCATATACCGTAAACTTTCTTTAAGCATAATAACTCAAAAACGAAGAATTTGCGGACATATGGTTGTATGAACTTTTGTCCTTGTTTTGTTGTGAGGAATCCGCCCCCAACATTTGGAAGTTGAGGTGAATATCGAGTCTATTATATCATGTTTGAACGTAATCCTCTGGCCACCTCAGTCTCCGCTTTTATATTTACGTACGCTCTATCCCTAAAATTCAGTATTTTACCCATAAATATAGGATACCGTAAAACACTATTTTTAATATACCGAGTGTAATAGCGAAATTGTCCAAATCGTGTAACAGCAAAATTGTTCAGTTGTTAGATTAAGCTTTGAACTGTTGTATCTTAGAAATGATTAAAAATATCTTACTGGAATTTTCCGAGGTTTTTATAACATTATTGGACTCTACCTTGAGCAATAATGATGTATAATTACTCTCTAAGCTTGACAGAAGAGTCGTGATCATAAACGAAAATGACATTAATTAATCATAGCTGAGTATCTCATGAAGGATTTAAATAACGTTCAAATATATATGTATTATTCGAAGATTATTTTGAAAATTATTCAACATCATCTTCGCCCTCTTTAACCTTCTAACTTTCTGTCCTAGAGTAGCAAGGTGCTTCATACGTTCCAGGGACGATTTCATTTACAAGTCTTTTTTTCACTGCTGTCGTAGCTGAAACTCGTTTCTCACGTGCCAAACATCTTATGTCTTGAGTTGGATCTTTTCTAATTGATCTATTTAGCTCTAATTTTAAATGATGATCCCTCTTCCCGTTGCGACCTCCTGATTCAGTTTTCCGCTCTAATTGTTCCCTCTTTTTTAAACTTATTCCTCGTTCTCTTGATGTTTTTTTTTAATGAACATTGAAGATGGAAGCCAGAGTATGAATGTCGGTACCATTACTGAAAGCCTGAATGATCTTTTTCCTCTCACCATTGCTCAGTTGGGAAGACAGTGGGTCTGACAAAAAATGATTTTGACCTGTTCTCTTTCTTGCTGAATAACACGAAGGGTTTTTCAGTGATTCTTTCAACAAGCGTCTTATCTGAAAACCTGTAAAAAAGAAACTCACATAGTTTAGTGTTTTTTAGATATTAAACATCTTATGGGATGGACAATTTTGCAGTTACACACACACTATATATATATATATATATATATATATATATATATATATCCTTTATTTTACACATTAGGTATTTTATAATATATATTGTAGTGGTGTAGCACAAATTATGAATGACGATAAATAGTATATACGGAAGATAAAGTTTAATTTTATAAATTAACAACAATAAATAATAATACTAAGCCACTATTTTTCACAATAAGTCATGGCACTTTTACAGATAATTGCACTTTTATGTCGGAATAGGCTTTGCATTAAATTTCACACCAGACCAAGTAAGCCAGGTGCATCGTTGATCGGTGACCCCTCCCGACCGCTAAATGCTGAAGCACGTAAACTCACAGCTCTATTCACTTTTGCAAGTGTGGGAAGAGACATATCACATGAGCAGTGATATAAAAACCACCTCAGAGAGGAGCTGGGCAGTCACACACACACATCTGAGTACGAGAATGTAAGGACCACGTTCATTTGACTGCTATATAGAGCCACATACACATTAACCTTCATAATACACACACACACTGGTCGATAGTAATTAAAGATGTCAGGAGTTGAATAAAAATGTAATGCTAAATAAGAAACATCGAAGTCTCGTGTTGTTATTAATCGGCACTCCAACTTCATCACCAAATACATGAAAGACATCTGTGGAGAGCCGTGATCGCCTGCATCCTGAAGGTAAATTGTATTAAAACAAACACGCATCCGCACACACACCGGATCCTTTTTATGTGTGTAGGTCTGTCTCACGATACCTGAATCTTTCGATTTTAACGCAGGCGTTAGAACATACATTTAGCCGTAGCTCTATGGGGAGGCGCTCTCCAGGAAGCGGATCTCCGATTGCTAGGCTACCTATCAGGTTTTTTAGCCGCCTGTCGGAAGGCAACAGTAATCCAATCGTCAATTGTCTTTTTTTTCGTGGAACTTTAAACACTCTCTTCTCACCTGTTATTTTCTCTTTCAGTGGCGCATTGCATCTACCCTCCACCTCCCCCACCAGGTTCAAGTATTCAAAAGGAACTTCCAGAGTAAGTATGTGTTCATTATATATTAGCAAGTTTAACCAGGGTTGTTCGTTTTTAACTGAGTGTTACAGCGTGGAGTTTGCTTGGTTAACTTAGAGAAAATTTGAAAATTTAGAGTTAAATTTGAAAATTTAACAAAATGACATTTGAAGCCGTCCAAAACAAAATACCTGAAAAAGGAAATCAAAACATTTTCCAGACTATAGGACTAAGAAAAAACAAATCCGGTTAATATGTGGTAAGTCAACCCGATTACCTCCCCTGTCTTGTGATTTGTATAAATTAATCATAATAACGATATGAGACATCTTGAAACTTTATTTTTACAATGATGCTCATTCTGTACAAGAGCCAGGAGCCACACCAAGGTAGATGGTTACAGAGTAAGAGGCAACGTTCGTCTGAGAACTTTCCATGGAAATAGGGATCCCCATAATAATTGGAGCCCTGGGTAAGATAAAAAAAGGTAGCGACAAGAAATTTAACAGAATTCTTGGCCGCCGCTGGTTACAAGAATTCGAAAATCTTTTACTGTGTGAATACTCAAGAGGGTATTGTCAATGTAAAGAAAATAGGTTCGCCTCTCGTCCGGTTCACACTCCTTCCCGGTCTTTTGAACAGATTGCGTTTCCTGTCCTGAACGTATTTCTAACTGCAATTTTGTGTGCTGCTTTTATCCTATCGCACAAATTTGGCTGTGATGCATGTGCTTAGTATACACTTATCAGACGGTATGTTATGATGGTTATATTGGGCCTTGTATATTTGTACCCATAGAGTTGGTGACTCGATAAAGCTACTGATCACCAGCCTAGGGCCACTCGGTGCAGTGTGTCCGCCAGAAAAAAAGGCACAATAATTGAAATTCTTAGTCATGTGAGTTTAGCAATTTACCACAGGCGGAGATACGGTTTACTTTTCTAAAAGGATTTCATTAAACATATGAAATATGACGGATAAATCAATCTCGGACTATTGATCTTGTTGTTATTGAGTAAGTTCTACGGTTCAGATGCACAAAGAGGGGGAACCGACTGGATTTCTTTTTTTTTTAATGAATAATAATGGCTAATCTTTAATTGTCGGTGTGATTCTTAAAGGGTGTAAATTAACGAACACCCTTCTTTGCATGCTGGTTTTCCATTTTGGAAATGAGTAGACGGATCTCAATCAGATGGCAGAGACAATATTCTGATTCAAATTTTTTTGTGAAGGTAGGTTCCAATTAAAACAATATAGTATTATGCAAAAAGGGAGTGTAATAAAAACTTGAAGTCTAGTTCGGCTTAATGTGCGTTTATTGAACGTAACTGAAGAATCTTGCCATTTTGGCTAAGACGGCGTGACTTATTTATACAAATCACAAGACAGGGGAGGTAATCGGGTTGACTTACCACATATTAACCGGATTTGTTTTTTCTTAGTCCTATAGTCTGGGAAATGTTTTGATTTCCTTTTTCAGGTATTTTGTTTTGGACGGCTTCAAATGTCATTTTGTTAAATTTTCAATCGATTTTTGCCTTTAATAATTCTTAAACTTTTCATTTTTTTTTTTTTTTAAAGTATCCCTGAAATTCAGAAGCGTGTCTCTTTCCGCTATTATTACGTGACACACGACGGCAAGGCATACAACTATAAACCATCAGCGCCAAGCATCGCCATAGCAGCCACGGAAAATGTGCCCAATGATGCGATGAGAAAAGTGCGTCGATCTCTCTTTTTTATTTCTATTTTTGTTCGGCTCGGCGTGGGTTAATGGCGAGCGAAGATACTCTGTTTGATCATTACTGTTAAGCTGTCAGTTAGGGACTCCATACGAAATTCGACATGACCAAACATCTATCTATCTCAGTCTGTTCATATCTATCTATCTATCTATCTATCTATCTATCTATCTATCTATCTATCTATCTATCTATCTATCTATCTATCTATCTATCTATCTCAGTCTGTTCATATCTATCTATCTATCTATCTATCTATCTATCTATCTCAGTCTGTTCATATCTATCTATCTATCTATCTATCTATCTATCTATCTATCTATCTCAGTCTGTTCATATCTATCTATCTATCTATCTATCTATCTCAGTCTGTTCATATCTATCTATCTATCTATTTATCTCAGTCTGTTCATATCTCTCTATCTATGTCAGTTTGTTCAAATCTATCTATCTATCTATCTCAGTCTGTTCATATATATCTATGTCAGTCTGTTCAAATCTATCTATCTATCTATCTATCTATCTATCTATCTATCTATCTATCTATCTATCTATCTCAGTCTGTTCATATCTATCTATCTGTCTCAGTCTGTTCATATCTATCTATGTCAGTCTGTTCAAATCTATCTATCTATCTATCTATCTATCTATCTATCTATCTATCTATCTATCTATGTCAGTCTGTTAATATCTATCTATCTATCTATCTATCTATCTATCTATCTATCTATCTATGTCAGTCTGTTCATATCTATCTATCTATCTATCTATCTATCTATCTATCTATCTATCTATCTATCTATCTGTGTCTGTTCATCTCTGTATCGCTGTCTCTAATTCTCTGTTTTTTAATCTTAGTAATCCTCCAAGTAAGGCAGTAACGCCACTGAGACACAAGTGATTACTGAGTGTCAAAGAATAAGTAAAAATGAAATATTAAGTAGAAGAGTAATCAGGAAGACAGTAGATAACGATTGACATTGCATTTACATTTGTGAAGATCAAAGTTGGCCGGAAAACATGGAGCCGGAAGAGTGTCCCACAAGCGAAAAGTGCGAGAAAATAAACTGTTAGCATAGAACTTACGGTTGCACCTAGTAAATTCAACTGTAAAATGATGAGACCTTGCCACCCATCTAGTACGGCATTTAAGTTTATAAAGTCTAGGTACCATAGAGAAAAGTTCATCAGAAGAATTTCCATGAACGTATTTATATAAAAGTCAAATGGAATCTACATTACGCCGGTGGGAAAGTGACTAAATCCGATATGCCAATAACATTGCAGATTGTTCTTTGGATTTCATCAAGAATCTTTAAATATATAGCAGGAGCACCGGACCATATGTGGCAACAATATTCAAAGCAAGGGCCAATGGTAGACTTATAAATATGTAAGATAGATTCTGGAGAGAAATATTTCTAGCACGAAACCAACTTTTTCAGCAGCAGACCTAGCAATTGTTTCAATATAATCTTTCCACTTCATGTCAGCAGAGAATATTAGCCCAAGAGGACGCATCAGGTCACTCTCCTGGGGGGTTAGTATCAGCCATGTTAATGCAAGGCAGAAAGGGTTATTCCAGATGATTAATAAAGATAAATTTTGTTTTGCAGACGTTAAAATTAACAAACCATGCCTTGCCCCAGTTAACAGCAGACTAAGTCATTTTTTAGATCATCCGCCAATTTGAGCTTATCGACCTGATCAGATTATTGAGACGGGAGTAAATACTTGTCATCAGCATAGATAACGAATTGGGAACTGATGCTATCAGGAAGGTCTTTGATGAAAATTAAGAACAACCTAGGTCTAAAGCTAGAGTCCCGGGGGACATTTGCATGAACGCAAAAAGATCTAGAAGAGTGGGCGTTCAGGACAACATTCATTTCGCGATTTGGCAAGAAGGACTGAATCAGTTCAAAGATTCGTCCGAAGACAACATAACATTTCAACTTAGGAAGAAGAACGGAATGCCAAACCCTTTCGAGATGTCCAAATCAACATCATGAGCGTCACCATTCTTATCTAAAGGTTGGTAATCGCTTTTTAGCAATAATTGTTAATACATCAGCAGTTGACCTAGAGAAGCGAAAACCATATTGCTTGTCTGAAAGAAGGCCCTGCTATGTGAGAGGCTTAGCCAATTCAGAGGTGATATCTATCCATGTTTCTATCTTTCCTTTTTACCTATATCTTTTCATATCTATCTATCTATCTATCTATCTATCTACGTGACAACTAGTAATTATCAGTCTCACTGTTGCCGTAATAACCTCCCAGGTTACCTAGATAACAGCTAAACGTTCAGGTTGTTTTCGTCGCCTACAACCGTTAAATAAACAATATGAATCAGAAAGTAAAGAGGTAAGCCTCGGGCCTGAAACTTGCGATCAAAAGCAATAAAATCAAAGAGGATAAACTAGTTAGAAATTAACAATTAAGATCAGACGATTTAAAACTACTACGCTTACTAGTAGTAGTAGATGGTAAAGAAGCCATAAGGCGGGGAGAAATTGAGAATGGATTTAAATTTAACCTCGGCTACGTGGCTGTTCTCTGACGTCATCCATGTCAAAGATACGGAATGAGAGTTCAGATCTCATCGGAATCTATTTCTTTATTTCTAATCCATGTTGCATATTTAACGGGCCTTGTGCCACACCTAAGCTACGCTTACAAGATCGCTATATATTTAATGGTCGTAGAATGTAAAAACGATCTGAGAGTTGCAATTAAAGAATTAAGAATAAAAAGGTGAAAGCTAAAATGAATAATGAAAATGTTTTACGCAAAAAATCATTTTTTTCTTTTTTAACCTTTAACACTCTGCATTATTAATAAAGGGTGTTTCATTAAGACGGATCAAAGTCAGCAGTAAATAAATCAGTGTTATTGGTGAAAATTTATTTACTTATTTATTGGACCATGTTATTTAAGTCATGGCAATTGTGTATGGAAAATAATATCGCCCAAATGTCCGCCAAAGCTTCGGCGGCACACCTCCACTCGATGGTCAAAATTTTTGATGACGTCTCTGCATAGTTACTCCTCGATCTCACCAATATGCCTTATTATCTCATCCTTCAGCTGTTGAATTGTTGTTGGCTTGTTGGCATAGACCTTACTTTTAAGATGACCCCAAAGGAAGAAATCTAAAGGCGTCAAGTCGCACGATCGTAGTGGCCAATTGACTGTTTTGGGAGATGATGCGACCTGGGAACTTCTCATTCAAATTCTGTTTGAACATCCATTTTCGTAATAGGCTTCGATAATTTTAATGCGTTGTTTTATTGTTAATCTTCCCATGGTTGAAATTACCAAAGACTTAAGTTGTTAAATCTGAAAGAAAAAGAAAACATCTTTAGACGTTTAAATTTAATTCACACTTAAAATCGGTCCAAGTTATTGGAACACCCTTTATTACTTCCCTTTCCACTGCATTCTTTGTCAGGCCTCTCAATTGCAGTATCCTTATTGTTAATTTCACTCAAAGTTGTTTTCTGTTGCCATAGAAGGATATGACAACACAACTATAAAATTCAAACACACTGTTGTTCAATGGCAGGATAAACACTGTACAGCAAATGAAGTAATATGCATAGTGACGACGATGAAAAAAAATGATTTTAGATGTGATATATTTAATCTTTACTGCTGTAATCCGCGGTTAGTTTGGGTTTATTTTGTTTTACGTCACAATGGGTTATTTAATGCCGACAATTTTTTTAAGACAGGTTCGTATGAATAGAATATGTATTCTTTGTAAGAAATCAGTTTGTAGATCAGGTTTCATTGACGTATTTTTGTAAAGAAGGTATTTTTTTTTGTCGAGGGTTAAATGTATTACTGGAAATATTTGTTTCTTTTTTTAAATATATTGATAGTAATATTTTTTCAAAAATGTATTGCTATAAAAATGGATTTAAAAACATTTTCATTGCGTTTTGACAGTTTGGGGGTTAACTCTTTGCCCATAGTTGGGACCTTAACAAATGCTCTCACCGCGGGTCAGAGGTGACCTGGAAACAACAGCAATTAAGAGGTTCTCAAAAAACTCCATATCAGAGGACTTGCCGCCGTGTGTAGTTTATCATTGTACTCAGGACGCTCCTCTGTTAGCAACGTGCGGTGTTTGAACAGCCCACAAAAGTTCTGGGCTTAATATTTAGCAAGTGGCAAGTCAAATTTTCCTGATTAGTCAAGTTCTTTTTGAAAATCCTTGTCAAATAACTACGAGGAGTTTCTGGTTTTAGTCTTAATATTTGTGTGATTTACAGTTTTATTTGTTTACTGAAAAAATGAAACGTATTTTTGCATACTTGATCGTTGAAAACCTAAAAAATCGTTATTTACATGCGGACTATTGTCCTCATCTTTGTTGTTATTGTCATCACCACACTGAAGCTTTTTTCTTTTATTACAGCTGCTGCTGTTGCAGACTTGTTGTTATTTATCTTTTTTGTTTTAATAGTGGCTCCCCTGTCGTATTTATTTCTAAATAGTCCATATGTAAATAGTCCGCATGTAAATAATCAGCAGGTAAATAGTCCGGATGTAAATAGTCCGTAGGTAAATAGTCAGTATGTAAATAGTCTACATGTAAATAGTCCGTATGTAAATAGTTCGCATGTAAATAGTTCGTATGTATATAGCCCGTACACATCTTTTTCCTTTCACCGTATAGATTGTAAATAGTCCATATGTAAATAGTCTGTATGTAAATAGTCCGCATGTAAATAGACTGTATGTAAATTGACGGTATGTAAATAGTCCGCATGTAAATAGTCCGTATGTAAATAGTACGCATAAATAGTCTGCATGTAAATAGTCCGTATGTAAGTAGTCCGTATGTTGTTGGGGATGTGTGTTGAGTTGTATGTATCAGAAGGTTTGAAGGCTTAGAAATGGGTGTGTTCGATAATTTTTCATCCACAACAAATAATACAAGACAGAACGTAATGGTTCAAAACATAAAATTTGAATTTATTTGTTTTGATATACATGCATATAAGCTGAAGGTTTGATAGAGTTACGTCTCTTAGATTTGGGAAATAATTGTACCGGAGCTCACAAAGTTGAATTAATTATTAAACCGAAGTTTTAGAAGAATAAAGTTCCTGTTGCATGTTAGGAAATGTGAGTTGGAAAAGTTGGTAAGAGTTCAAAAGAGTTAAACACCTTTAACTGTGTTAATAATAGTTGGTTGATGAATACAATTTCTACTTGGTAGTGAATTTTATCACTCTTTTTAGTAAATTGTAGATAGAGTTTTTGAGAGAGTTTAAAGTTCGTACTTGCGTGAAAGTTGGTAATGTTCTTTAACGTCTGACCGCAAGGTTAAGACGAGAGTTCTTGAAGGTCACATTTTGGCAGCAAGGAATGAGACGCGAGAGAAAAAGAAGAGAGACTGTAGAGACGAATGAAGAAAGAGCAAGAGAAAGCAAGAGAGATAGATAGATAGATAGATAGAGAGAGAGAGAGAGAGAGAGAGAGAGAGAGAGAGAGAGAGAGAGAACCACTCGTGTTTTGTTTATATAAGATGGTGTATCACGTGATCAGCTCCCAGCGAAAACGCGGGAAATATCATTCATCGCGTGCAGGCGATCTGATTTGTCGGAATTGACCAATCAGCGAGCTAGCTTTGAGGAGATCATCCAATGAATGCTTGTCGTACGATCTGTATGTATGTATATGTGTGATGGTGACGATAATCACGACAGGGGAAGAGTGCATTTTCCCGCGGGGGGGGGGGGGTAACTTGCAAATGTGAAAGATTCCACAATGTAAATAGTCCGCATGTAAATAGTGTAAATAATGGTAACTTCTCGTCCCAGAAATTCAGACAGAAAATAAAAAATCATTTTTAATATTGGTCTTTTAATATGATTTTAATATGATTTTAATGATTTTAATATGATTTTAAAATGATTTTAATATGATTTTAATATGATTTCTAAAAATAAAACCTACGATTTTTGTTTTTGTTATTAATTTTTTTTCATCCTATAAAAACTAGAAAAACACTCACGACAATATGTAATAGGAAAATTACAAACTAAATGATATATCTATGTTTTAAATGGTGTGTTTGAAAATTCCAGGGTAATAATGTTCCACATTACTAACAAAGGGTTAATGAAACTGCCATTAATTTTTTTTATTGTTTTTATTCAACAACTCTTCCTTTTTATTTTTATTTTTTTATTTTTTTCTAGGCTGCCGATATTGTATCACACATGACCAAGAATTCTCCCAAAGAGGTTTTCTCCACATTGGCTAGCTTTCAGGGTGTGGGTCTTTTTAGCGCCGAAGAAGGCTTAACTGTTTATCCTGAGCATTCACGCTTCGCGGACAGACCCGAATGCTACGGTAGGTATTGTCATAGTACTAAAAATTATGGCCTGAACGGTATTTCGATGCAAGAGGTCTGTATTTGAACACAACTAAAATCTAGGGTTACGACTGAATACAAAATTATGAAAATATTACTCTTGTCTATAATTTTGACTCCATCTATTTTGTCCTGTCATCCTGATATGATATTCATTGAATTATACACGATTTAGGACAGTAAGTAACTTTTACTATTCCAATGCTCCTTCGGATTTCGGTGTCATATTTAGTGCTTTTTTAGAGCACTTCTCAGATATTTAAATTTTCGTATTTTCTTGTTTCTGACATCTCCAATTCATAGCTCACATCTTGTCTATTACTTTTGCTGATAACCATATACATTCTGTATTCTTTCTTTGTACAACTGATGTTTAGTGCTTTCTTTGCACCTTCCTTTAATATCCCATCTCGGTGTTCCCGTAGAGTCCTTTCTGTGTCATCTATCAAAACTGTGTCATTTACATATCTGGTGTAAAAACTGTGTCCACCAATTATGAATCCTGGCAGGACTTCTCGTTCTCTCAGGACCGCTTCGTTGAAAAGGTTGAATAAATTTGGTGAGACGACACATCCTTATCTTTCGTCTCTTCTTTCTTGTCTTTGGCTTATAACGGAACAAAGGTAATAAATAAACAGAACAAGACTTAAGGTCCTGAACTAGGCGTCTCGTCTTCAGTCATTTTTCCACTGTCGTAAAGTTGCTTCTCTGTGCCTTTTCTACAAATATGTATCATGGTAATTGTTAGAATGAGCTCTTCGCTATGGTGCCTAGACTTCATGAATTTAAGCGTAGGACTAGATTATCGACAAGTGGTTAGCTACACTACATTATTCCGACTATTGTCATCATCTTTGTCGCCATATTTATTACAACGTTTCGGCCGTTGTATGTTCCGGCCTTCTTCAGGTGGTTGGAATGTCGAACTGAACCCTTTATTTCGCTCACTGGGGTAGACTGTTCTAGTTCCACGTACCATGTTTAATGGATGCCAGTTATCAGTTATCTCCAAGTTCTCCACTGCCTTAACCGGGTATTGAATACAATATGGGAACCAGTATTAAGGAGTGCCAGAGAGGAGCGATAATAACAACAAAAATTGCAATATGAGCACTGGCAAAAAAGGTTGCTGAAGACATTAGGTTTATTTCAGAAATTCATACACAGATATCCTCAAGGGCAATTAACAGTGGATGAAGGCGTTAGTTAGATCCAGTGACAGGACCCAAAAAAGAGTGTGGAGAACTTGGAGATAACTGATAACTGACATCCATTAAACGTAGCACGTGGAACTAGAACAGTCTACCCCAGTGAGCGAAATAAAGGGTTCAGTTCGACATTCCAACCAGCTGAAGAAGGCCGGAGCGTACAACGGCCGAAACGTTGTAATAAATATGGCGACAAAGATGTGGACAATAATCCGAATAATGTAAATAGTGTACCTCATCTCAGAAATATAGACAGATACTGAAGTGGTTAGCTCTAACCATAAGTTCTATGCTAACAGTTTCTTTTCTCGCACTTTTCACTTGTGGAACTCTTCCGGCTTCATGATTTTCGACCAACTTTGATCTTCGAAAATGTAAATGCAATGTCAATCGTTATCTACTTGATCACTCATCTATTGTTCTCGCTCCTTAATAATGTTTCTGTTAGCTAATTCTTTCACACCCAGTAACCACTTGTGTCTTAGTGGCTTTGCTACCTTACATGGGAAAGATGGATGATTTTAGATGATTTATTTTCTAAAACAGGTCTTCTTAAATGTTTTTTCTTAAAAGAAATTTATCTCAATTTCCTAATCCTTGTTTGCTGAAAAATGATTTGTTTTAATAACTTCATTTTTAATTGCAATTACTTATCAATTTTTGGTTTAATTAGATTATTTTTTGATTTAATTGTATTTCAAAACAAGCAAATTTGTTCATTCCTACTGAGAAAAAAATAAATGAAACAACGACTGTGTACTGTTTAGCAACCGCTACACACTGTTTGACCAGACGTACATGAGTTAAAAGCCCTCTTAGCAACAGCAACATTTTCAGCATTTTGGACGTGCATAAAAAAAAAGAAGAAAAAACTGGGAGCCTGCGTAGCACGAATTTCAAAAGCTATCTCTTTTGTTACATAACGTCACGGTCGAGGTATTTCGCTAATCTCGGTGCTCCCAGAAACGCGACCGCAATCACTCTTTTATTCAGCAACGAAGTAAATTCAACTACATTCTTTTCTCCCGATTTTGCAGAGACTATCGTATGGACATTATTTAAATTTATACATTCTTTCAGAAACAATTCTTGAATATTCTCTATAGGAGTAGATAGGTTCGCCTTTCGTCCGGTTCACACTCCTCTACTGACTTTTGAACGACAGTAAACTTTTCCTGTTTAGGATTGGGTTTCCGCTTCCTACTAAAGTCATTTTTTTATTCTCTTTCAATCCCACTAGCTCTTTGCGTCAAAGCGGCATTATCGCTTTGCTTGGGGGGAATTGACTAAAAAAACTTGTAGATGTTGAGTATCACTTAACCCTAGATCACTAACCATGGGTATAATATACCCAGCGGAAATTTTCATATTTTTAATTACAATTTTCAGTACCTGATAATTCTTACCTAAATCATATGTTTTTCAGTTCCTATTAATGTTAACTTAAAGTACAAAGTTTGATTTGCCTGCATGTAAAATATTTCACATAAAGATTTATATTTAATATATTTTTTTATATTTTCAAAATCGAGTATGATATACCCATGGTTAGTAATGTTGTAACTTTAATTGATGGTTAGTGTTTTAGGATTAACACCAGAATTTTTGCAAACTAAATCCATATATATACAACTTTGCCTACTTCAGCTCTATACTTCTGCCTAAACTCTGATATTTTATTTACTGTGAATTTTATTTTTCCTCAACAGGAAGAGATAAGTTCGTGTATCGCCCAACTTCTGGTTCCTTCTAAAGTCTACTTCATTCTCTTTTACTTCCAGTAGCCAATTGCGTCTTAATGGCATTATCTTCTTGCATGGGGTGAATTGATTAAAAAAAATACTAAAAGTTCGCGATAGGATAAAAACGCTTGTCTCATTTTGTTCATTCTTTCGTTTGTCTATTTCTTTAAACCAATTCAACACGTGTAATTGTGGTTCATCATCTCGAACTTCAAATGGTTATGGTAATATTAGCATCCTTTGATCAAGCAGCCAGTGTTGTTCTCGGTTGAAATTAATAAAATCTTTCTCTTAAAACAATTTTACAGAAAATAGGATTTCTCAACTCCAGTAGCTTATATCCAGTGGGGCTGCTCCCCCTCCACCGAGGAGCGGTTCAAAACACGAAAGGAAAAACGTCTACATTGTTCGACGGTTAAGAAACAACTCTCTGAAAAAACCTTTCTATATCTCTATCATTCTCACGTTCGTTTAGCCAATCAAAATCAACTTCCTTGTTTTGTCTTCCATCTGATCCCTAAGGTCAACCTCAGGAAGTCCGAGCAGAGATAGAGTTCTCTAAAAAAAATAATAGTCTGCTAAACTATTATTTAACAATGGAGACTAGTTGGTTCAGTTTTACTTGAAGTAGTGAGCAATGCCATTGATTATCTTCAAGTTACATGTGCTATCCATTTTAGTTGTTGCCGCTGTTGAAAGTCCTCAAGTGATGTGGTTTCTGTTATTTGGCACAGTCCTCTGTGATTCTGTAACGTCAGTTCACGAGGTTCGCTGAGACTGACACACCTCACTCGCTCGAAACCATTTTAACAATCGATCTGAGAAAGTCGACAGTTTCTATTTGTCTGAACGAGTTTGACGTCATTCATGACATCCATATGAAAGTATCGATCTAATGAGATTATTTAAGAACATGACTCTAGCTTTTAGATTAATGTTTTGTTTTCGTAGTAACTTGCGGTATTGGGCGAAACTTCCTCTAGCACAGCCTATTCAATGTTCAGTTTTCTTATCTCCTATATTAAATATATTATAACTGATCCATACACCGAGGTATTTGAAGTGTTTCGTATTTTCTAATTCTACATGGATGGATTCAGGGTAGGTGTTATCAGTGCTTTCATTCCAATTCCAGATCATAGTTTTTGTTTTGGATAAGATTTCTTGGAACATTTGGTAGAGGATATTGCTACTCAAAATTCTGGGTTGATGGAGAATATAGGGGGCAAATGCTAACGATCTTTTTTTTTTATCACATTTTACTAAATTTTGGACAATGGAACTTCACATCACGTCATAATTTGTTGGCGAAGGAAATCCCTCTCAGCGGCTTCATTCGTTACAATTTTATTCAAGTCTGTGGTGCAATAAATAAAATTGTAAATTACTGTAACTTGCAAACCAGCATATAACGATTCTAAAAATAAAATAAAAAGATTTTAAAAATCTCAGTTGCATTCGTGAGCCCCGTTGATTTTTTACGCTCCACCTTTAGGAAACCGGCGTGTAAAAGAAAAAATATCGCTACTTGTTGTAGATTAGGACTAAGCGTACTTCCTGCTCTTCCCTATTACTGTGACAATGGACTCCTCCTATTTATAAATATGGTAAGTAGCCATATTAGAGTAGTATTTGATTTTACCATTGGTCCTTTTATTTTGCCCCCATTTCCTTTAGTTTAATTTCACTTCCCCGGAAACAAAACGAATTTTAACTTATCTAGTTTCTTAACCTGGATGTATCCATCTTCTGACTATCCAGTGGGGCTGCTCTCCCTCCACTGGGGAGCGGTTCAAAACACGAAAGGAAACACGTCTACATTGTTCGACGGTTAAGAAACAACTCTCTGAAAAAACCTTTCTATATCTCTATCATTCTCACGTTCGTTTAGCCAATCAAAATCAACTTCCTTGTTTTGTCTTCCATCTGACCCCTAAGGTCAACCTCAGGTAGTCCGAGCAGAGATAGCTAGCTAAATTTAATTATAAGGCAGATGAAGACCAGCCTTCCTCATTCCCACATTTGGCATTGTACCGTATTTTTGTTATTTGTACAAAAATAAATATTTAAGTTTACTCAAGTATTTCCGTTCTATGTATGAGCATTTAATAAACCTCTTCTTCTGCTTCCCGTCTTTTGTTCCTTCAATACTCTAACTACGGCCTTCTTGAGCCTCGGCTACTTTGAACAAAGACAACATTACAACATTACTGTTATTCGTGTTTTATTATTGCGAATAAATAAATGCTTTTTTTGTTGTTGTTTTGCTTCAGGTCGATGCGATGGTGCCTGTATAAATACTTGTATGGCCAATGGACAAAAATGGAGAACAATGGCCGGGACAACGACCACGACTCGGACCGTGGTGCTGGATGACAACGTCATGTGCAACGCAGAAGATCCTTATCAACATCAAGAGAATATTCTCAGCCATGAGTTTTCCCATCTTGTGGAATTGGCTCTGCCAACATCTTGGCACAATAAGGTGCATAAGTTTTTCGTCAACATTTTTACAACACTCAAACCTGACGATTTATTGCATTCACGCTGATTATTTACACTCCATCTTGAATTAGTGACACTCAAACCTGACGATTTATTGCATTCACGCTGATTATTTACACTCCATCTTGAATTAGTGACACTCAAACCTGACGATTTATTGCATTCACGCTGATTATTTACACTCCATCTTGAATTAGTGACACTCAAACCTGACGATTTATTGCACTCATAATTATTACTTACACTCCAACTTGAAGATTTTTCTTTACTTATTTTTCTATTTACTAAATGTTCACACAGTACAAGGCACAAGAACCACTCAAGGTAGAGTGTTGTTGAATGAGGTTGCTGTGTGGGCATAAGAGGATGAGGGGGTATAAGTGCACATTATGAATATATATAAGATAGATAACGTTTCGACTTGGTACGATTCAAAATGCATTCGTTTTGAGGATGTTTTCATTTTATCGAACTCGCTTTTCTAACAGAAAAATTGAACAAAAGGAATGCAGAACATATCGATTTCTTCAAGGTTAACAGCACCCGCCACCAAACTGACATGTGTGCAACAAAAGAAATAAGATAAAGGGAAACAATTAGGACGACAAGAAGAACAACTAAGTTTTATAGTAAACAACAACAAAAAAAGGTTTTATTATAATTTTAGTGATTATGATCAGTGGCAAAAAGAATAAAACCTTTATGTTTTATCCTTTTACTGGCAAGAAGTTAGAAATACTTCAAAATAACTTCAGTCAGAAGTTGCTGAAGTTTTGTGGTATAATTTACATGTCAGGTCGGCAAATGATAATAAACGGACAGCTCTGAAGCAGATTTCTGCAACAACTGACTTCGCCAGACAACTCGCTTAATTTTGGTGCCAGTCAATTAATGAGAATACCTGGATGAAAGACCTCCACTTTGTAAGATCATCCGACTACATCAAAGAGTTCTTTGAAGTCTTTGATCAAAAAGTCCCAGAACTTGGAGAAGTTTCATATGTAAAAATAGGTTCTCTCAATACCCCATTTAGCAGAATGGCGAAAAACTATCTCCTTATTTTCTCATTCTTACTGAACTTTGGGACTTAGTAAATATTAACAAAAAAAAAGTGCTAATGTGAATATTCTGTTTAAAATCTAATCTTAAAAATACTTTCCTGAATCATTTACTAGATGCTAATAATGATAAAAATAGAATGAATAGAAGGAAGGGAGGAAGGAAGGAAGGAAGGAAGACTAAAAGAAAGGAAAGAAGAATGAATGAAAAAAGAAATGTAAGGGAAAAAAAGGAAAGAAAAGAAAGAATGGAAAGAAAGATAGAAAAATGAATGAAAAAGTAAGAATGTAGTAAAAGAAAGAAAGAATAAAAGAAAAATGGAAACAGAAAGGAAGGAAGAAAAAAAACGAATAATGAAAGAAAGGAAGGAAAAGAAAGGAAGAATGAATGAAAGAAATGAAGAAAAAGAAACCAAAAGAGGCATGAAGCAACAGAAATTTGGTTCTACAGAAGGATGCTGCGGATACCATGGGCCGAGCAACAACGGGGTTCTGGAGAGAATGGAAAGAAAAAGAAAACTTATGCATAATATCAAGAAGATACAGTTGAAAATTCTGGGGCACATAATGAGGAAGGAGGGCTTGGAAAATCTGATACTTACAGGACAAATTGAGGGAAAAAGGGAGAGAAGAAAGCAGCGCGTAACGTACTTGATGGGCTTATGTAAATGGATGGCAGAACAGGGTTTGGGAGAAATAACAAAAGGACAAAATTTATTAATTCTTTGAGCCCTGACCACCGCTTTACCGGTGGTAGAGAAAAATGACTTAATGCCCAGTCACCGGTTGAACTGTGGGTAAACACTTGTAACTATTTTTATATCTACCATGAACCATTACATACCAATTATTAGCGAATTTTGACTCAGGAGCTCAGGCAGAAGGGTTAAGATTGTTCGGGAACGAAGGGCTCAAAGGGTTAAGAACTATAAGGGACAGGAAGATGTGGAGGTCATGATCGCCTACGTCCTGACGGGACACAGAACATAAAAGAAGAAAACACGCGTATTCTCCGTTTTTTGAAAGTTTGATTTACGAAAGACCGAGATAAGTTTTACCTCGATATCCGAAATGGCGTAAATCGAATAAGTAATTACAATAATTTATAATCCAGTAAATACGTACTCTGAAACTGGTAACTACTACGTAGTGCGATAGCGAGCTAGTCTGGTTGGACATTACTACCGAGTAAATGCGTTCGATCCTCACAAGGTGCCTCATCTTTGTGGCCTTGTGTCAAATTAGGTTATGCTGAGTAAACTATAGTACTCTGTAATTTTTTAAAAAATTCTTAAGTCATTAATTCTGAAATAAATGGAATGACCAACTCTTTCTTAAAAAGCTCATAGACATATCTTTTTTATATGTTATGAACCTTCAGAATATTGGCATTCATGGCCCTCCACAGCTTTCCTCACTTTAATATCTGTGTATTGCTATGATTTTTTGGGAAAGATAGTGGAGTAGTTTTACGTTGTCTTCTCCATTGTTTT
The DNA here is from genome assembly GCA_964036315.1 of Acanthosepion esculentum. Lineage (NCBI taxonomy): Eukaryota > Metazoa > Mollusca > Cephalopoda > Sepiida > Sepiidae > Acanthosepion > Acanthosepion esculentum. Next base: position 54,694,198 of record OZ038498.1, read on the forward strand.
GAGTTTAGAGTTGTCTTTTCCTAGACTAACTTCCAATCAAGGCTAGAGAGCTCTATCTACTTTGCTATTTAACCCATAGCTGGTGGGTTGGGGAGAAGAGATTTACTCAAGCCTTTGCTAACAGCATGAGTGCGGAGTGAACGCGATAGGCTAGAACAGAACTTGAACCCGGCTTGTTGATTTCAGTGTCGACACCGATAACCGTTACACCAACCGCACACCCCATCGTCATATACCAATGACATTAATAACCGCTTGTGGAAAAAAAAACTGATTTGATTTGATTTTTATTTATAGATTATGTACTTTTTGTTACTGGCATTATCACTTAATTTGAAACATTTTTTTCATTGATAAACAGCTGCAAGCCGCCTTCAGGCACGCTTATGAGAAACGTCTCTGGACAGTGGGAACCTACGCCATGCAGAGTGCTCGGGAATATTTCGGGGAAGCGACCGAGGCCTGGTTCTATGCCACGTTGAGAACTGACGTCACCGGTGGGCTGAACATGTAAGTAGACACAGATAGCTTAGTCCCAGCTAAAAAAAAAAAAACAAAAAAAAAACTCTCTCAAAACATAAAAAAAAAACTAAGCAAATAGAAATTGACAGAATGTGGCACCTTAAAAGAATGTACAGAGTGCGATGGATAAATTGTCATCTAACTTACGCAAGATTGAAAATAACACTGACATTTCATTTTAACAGATATACAGGGTGCGATGGATAAATTGTCGTCTAAATGAGGCAAAAATACAAATAAGACTGGCATCTAATTTTAACAGATATGTTTACCAAAATGACACAAAAATATCTTGAAATACAAAAGAGTAAATTTATTCAATAAAATCGACATTGGCTTCAACCACGGCCTCCAGACGACTTCAGAATCTCTTCCAACTCTTCTGGATGCTCTGCTTGTTTAAGTTGGTGAATGCTGCCATAATCCTTGCCTTAGGTCATGTTTGTTATTACAAGGAGTGTTAATGGTCTCTCACTCAACTGTGCTCCACACATAATAATCAAGGGGGTTGCAGTCTGGGGAATTAGGTGGTCAGATGTAAGAGTGGTAATGTGGTCGCAGAAATTGTCTGACAGCCATGACTGAGTTCTCCGGCTTGTGTGGCATGGTGCTGAGTCCTATTGCTAGATATAGGGTCTTCCAGCAGCCACCCGTTTGACCGAGGATAGCACTACCTCCTCAAGGCACGATGTTGAGTTTGAGGCCCTGTGGGGAGATGAATGGAGGCATAACGTCGCTATCACTAGTGATCACTTCAAATGCCTTCGCAATCACTATCAAACTCATCAAAGTCTTTCCAAATGCTCTGCACTGTCCTCAGATTAACAGCCAAACATTCTGAAATGTTTGTATTTGAGTTTCCAGCGCGAATGCCAAGCAATACAGCATGTCGTTTCCAAATTTCTCGCGGTGGAGTGAATTGTGTCATAATGCTCTTTTCCTCACAGTAGGTGCCCAACTGACTATACTATATTGTGCAGTCGACAAAATAAAAAACAAACAACGCGCATGCGCAAAATTAAGAATATAAAATGGCGACAATTTATCGATCGTACTTTGTACACGCCAAAGTTAATAATGCACATATATATCTATTGCTTGTTAGTTTTAATAACACTATTTTCTGAAAAGGTATTTTGAGTGAATCATTCAAGTTTGAAGATTTTAAAACGATTTTCACTATTAAGCTAACATTAAAATATCTCTTTCCTGTTATATTTTTAATATCACCGTTTTCTGAAAATGAGATCCTGTTTTTCTGTTTGTACAAAATATTGTGTAACAGTTGAACTTTTCCAGTAATGCACTTATTAAAAAAGACATCTCCCAATATAAGTACGTATTTGGCAATGTTATTAAACTATTTACATTATTCGGACTATTGTCCCCATCTTTGTCGCCATATTTATTACAACGTTTCGATCGTTGTATGCTCCGGCCTTCTTCAGGTGGTCGGAATGTCGAACTGAACCTTTTATTTCGCACACTGGAGTAGACTGTTCTAGTACCACGTGCTATGTCTAATGGATGTCAGCTATCAGTTATCTCCTGTTAATTCCCCTCTCCAAGTTTTCCACCGCCTTAACCAGGTATTGAACTCACAGTTTTTGGGCCCTGTCACTGGATCTAACTAACGCCTTTATCCACTGTGCCATGTGTGCCAGTGAGCGAAATAAAGGGTTCAGTTCGACATTCCAACCACCTGAAGAAGGCCGGACCGTACAACGGCCGAAACGTTGTAATAAATATGGCGACAAAGATGAGGACAACAGTCCGAATAATGTAAATAGTGTACATGATACCTCATCTCAGAAATATAGACAGATATTGGCAATGTTATGTAATTCTAATCGTGAGACCCATACAATAACCATTTCACAAAGAATATTCTTCATTTATAAACCCTTTATGCTTGACAGTAAATATTTGGCTGTTGAATTTCACTCCAGGTGTGGAACCAGAAGCATTTGTAAGAGCGAAAAAGCTGTTCGTGACCATATCAGACAGCACGACCCTCAACTCTTTGAAGTTCTTTCCTACGCCTACACGAATGGCCGGCCTGAACTGGAAGGTGGTATGGGAGCTTGCGCTAAGGTCTCATATGTAGAAGAAGTATAAAAAAAAGTCATGTTAGATTATTATGCAAATTTCGTAATAAATTATTGCCTTTTAATCAGTATCCATCTTCGTATTTTATTCTTAATTGATAATATCGTTACCTGGAAATTAATTTTGACTAAGAAAGCCATTTACTTTTTAATAGGTACCTCCAAAAATTCGCTGAAAAAAAGGAGGATACAAGAGAGGCAAATGCTCAAAACATAGTAAAAACAGTAAAATATCATCAAATCACTGTGTTATTAATAAGAGTAAATATCAAAAGATGTTTTATGTGAAAATTATTTTTTAATCCCTCTTAGAACCTTGGAAATATGTGTTTAAAATCTTGTTTTTCTAGCGTCGACGTGACACCACAAATTTGCACAGGAAATTTAAGGATTTTTTTTGTTTTCGGGGAAAAACATTGATTTTGGAAAATCATGCAAAAATCAGATAATTGCCTGATTTTACTAAAACTTTCAGGATTTATTTAAAAATGAATTATATTATTTTTAAACGTTTTATTTTTAGTAGAATTATTTAGTTTTATTCTTTGTAGAAATATTTTTTACATCATTCATGGATGTAAAAAATATTTCTACAAAGATTTTAAGTTAGGTGATATTGTTATTAAAATCTCCGCTAAACATTTAATTTTTTTATGAAATTTCAAGAAATTCTCTTTTGTTTTTTGCTGAATGTTAATATTTGTTACGAGGAAAAGTACTCAGAGAATTGAAATCATCAAGAAACTGCCCTGAATCGTAAAATAAAAAATGCAATAAAATTAAGACATTATTTAATTAGAAAGTTTTTTTTTAATTGTTTTTACGAATAAAATATATTATGGACTCTATTGTCTTATGAAAAAGAAATCTTGAATAATGAATTTTTACAAGAATTGTTTTCTTTTTTTTTTTTAAATTAATTTAAATCTTTTAAAATTCTGTATTAATTTGTAGTGGTTACGTGATATTGTTATTAAGTAAAAACTATATTTACTAATCATAAATGAATAAGCTTACTACAATTCAACGACCTTTCAATTAGTTAGTTATATGCCATGCATGATACACGCTTTCGATACATGACCGACGAAGCAGATTTTTTCCCGCAGTAGGTTGCCATTTTTGTCTACGGTAGACCAGTTGCCATCCAAGGCTATACAACCCGGCATGTCCTGCTATTTACTCATAGCCTTAGAAGAAGAGGATTCATACCTTTCGCAAGTAAATGAATGTAATGGATTCGACTGGAATTCGAACTCGGTTCTCCGATTCCTCAATCCGAGCCGCTATCCATTACTCCACCGTTCCTAAAAAAGTTTCTGATTGTTTTTGTGTATATAACCGTGTCGATTTTTATAATTACGGTCTTCCATACACATTATCTGAAAATAAGAAAGGTACCTATAATAAATTTAAAATTTATTGGTAATTTTCTAACATTTTCTCAACAAGCGTCTTCGTAAGTAAGGCTATAAGGCCAAAGTACCTTAAATTCAATAAAATATTAGATTATTTAAAATATTTTCTGAAATTTTAAAGATTACTTAGTAGTTAAAAAATTATCTAAAAAATGTCCTAACGCTGTATTCATCAAGTAAGTTTTTTCAGTTCTGTCACGCTTGCTTAAATTTTCCAAACATCAGGATATCAATATATCAGAAAAAAAAACCCGTCCGTGTTAAAAATAATTTTCTACGATATTTTCAAATAAAAGTAAGTAATATTTCTTTATATTTAGGTTAATTCAATTTTAAATCAGCTAATTCTCTTCAAATAATGTTTCAGAAAGGTATATTTTATTTTTGAAAGATTTTTTTAATAAAGAGTATTGTTAGTGTTGAGAGATCTGCCAATATGAACGAATTTATAGATTTTACTGATAAAAAGAGAAAAGAATTCCAATCAATTTAAATTCGGTTTGAAATACACCAAAGTATTTAGCTTATTGGGAATATTAGATTTAATGTAATAGCCTGGGATTAAAACTAAAATTAAATCTTCAAGAAAGATATTTCATTTCTTTAAATGAATATTAAACTTAGATATCGTTTTTTTTTTTTGGATGTATCTCCATTTTCAGACCTCAAATGAGGCTCTGCATTCAGTTAGTGATGTATTATAACCTAATCTATTGCTTGTTGCATTTTTAATATAACCGTTTCCCGAAAAAAGATTTGAGATAAAACGATATAATAACCTAAATTCGGATAAATTGATCATGAAATGTGTCGTTACTAGGTTAGCGACGTGTATTGAACAAAAACTAAAAGTTTTGAGTTGGTTGAGCAAATAGACAGAAAAGTGAACAAATCGAGATAGAAATATTTATTCTGAGTGGAAATTTTCAAGGAATGTTCTTCAGAGTCTCTGTAAAGTTGGACTTACTCTGCTGATGAATTAGTGAGTAGTGTGTACAGTCTAAGCCTTGTGCGGCTATTGCCTGGAACGCTAATTTTAGCGTCCTATCCAAATCTCGGCCCGACGTGAAACACAACTAGCCTCTTCAGGTTCACAGCACCCATGCTTCCATTTTTTTTTTCTTTTTACGCATGCCTAAAATCTAAAAAGGGATTATCGAC
>OZ038498.1:54709406-54736906 GCA_964036315.1 Acanthosepion esculentum
TATATATATATATATATATATATAGATAGATAGATAGATAGATAGATAGATAGATATGTATATATTTGCATATATATGTATGTATCCATATATATATATATATATATATATATATATATATACAGTGTAACTTGGATATAAGAGAGTTGTAGGGACCGGAAAAGAAGTATCTTATATCCGGGTTTCTCTTATATCCGGGTTTGGTCTATTATATATACAATTTTACAGGAAAATAAGTTTCTCAACTTCAATAGCTGTTATAGCTCTTTCCAGTATTGATGGGGGTTTCCTTCCTAACCTTCTGTTTGAAGTAGTGTGGAATGTCATTGACTATATCCTCGAGTTATGTGCTATCCATTTTAGTTGTTGCCGCTGTTGAAAGTCCTCAAGTGATGTGGTTTCTGTTATTTGACACAGTCCTCTGTGATTCTGTAACGTCAATTCGCGAGGTTCAAAGAAAGATGTCCTCGCTGAGACCGATACACCTCACTCGCTCTAAACCATTTTTAATCATCGATCTGAGAAGGCCATCATATACAGACAACAGTTTCGAATTGTCTGAACGAGTTTGACGCCATGCATGACATCCATATGGAAGTTTCGATCTGATGAGACTATTTAAGAACATGACTCTAGCTTTTAGATTAATGTTTTGGTTTCGTAGTAACTTGCGGTATTGGGCGAAACTTCCTCTAGCACAGCCTATTCAATGTTCAGTTTTCTTATCTCCTATATTAAATATATTATAACTGATCCATACACCGAGGTATTTGAAGTGTTTCGTATTTTCTAATTCTACATCCTGAACTTTTAGGATGGATTCAGGGTAGGTGTTATCAGTGCTTTCATTCCAATTCCAGATCATAGTTTTTGTTTTGGATAAGATTTCTTGGAACATTTGGTAGAGGATATTGCTACTCAAAATTCTGGGTTGATGGAGAATATAGGGGGCAAATGCTAACGAATCTTTTTTTTTTATCACATTTTACTAAATTTTGGACAATCACGTCATAATTAGTTGTCGAAGGAAATCCCTCTCAGCGGCTTCATTCGTTACAGTTTTATTTTGTTTTGGTTTCGTAGCAACTTGCAGTATTGGGTGAAACTACCCCTAGAACAACCTATTCCATGTTCAATTTTCTTATCTCATATACTAAATTTGTTATAACTGATCCATACACTGAGGTATTTGAAGTGTTTACTATTTTCTAATTCTACATCCTGAACTTTTACGATGGAATTAGAGTAGGTGCCATAATTACTTCCATTCCAATTCAAGATCATAGTTTCTGGTTTGGACAGGATTTCTTTGAATATTTGGTAGAGGATATTGCGATACAAAAATCTGGATTGATGGCGCATATAGCGGTCAAATGCTAACGAATATTTTTTTAGTGTAGTGTGGAACGTCAACATCTTGATTATGTCATTATTTTCTCTTCGAGTTCCATGTGATATCCATTTTAGTTGTTGCTACTGTTGGTAGTCCTCAAGTAACGTGGTTTCTTTTAGTTGGTACAGTTCTTTGTGATTCTGTAGCGCCAGCTCACATTGTTCAAAGAAGAGTGGTGTTCGCCATAACCCAAAGGTTTCACTCACTCAAAGCCATTTTAACCATTGATCATAGAATGCGGTTGTTTACGGATGACAGTTTGGATATTTCTAAAATATATGAAAGTCTCGATCTGAAGAGCCTATTTAAGAATAGTGATTTTCCAAGTGTAGCTTAGATGTGGCACAAGGCTGGATGTTTGGGACACCCAGTGAGGATCGAACTCACTACTCAGTAGTAATTGTTCTAGCGAGACAAGCTTGCTAACCATTACACCACCTCGAGGTGCCCAAGGCTATTTAAGAATATAACTCGAGTTTTCACGTTAATGTTTTCTTTTTCAAAATTTTTACATTTAAGTACGCTCAAAAATATTCTTAAGACTAACAATGAAAGTCAAGGTAAACTATAGAGGCCGCTAAGTGCTTGCATTTAATGCCAAATAAACAAAAATGAGTAAATGTTGTTATTGTTGTTGTTGAATTTTTTAAGGGACAAACAATAACTGGCATGCATGGATAAAACAAAAACATAATAGTCAACAGAAATCCCATATGAACCAAACAATGGACACCTGATGATAACCAGAGGGTAGTTGGTTGAAACGTTGTGTCTGTAATAACATCTATATCAACCAAGATGAGCACAATAGTTATAAAAAATATACTAATAAATTGTTACTAACAAACAGAGAGAGATGGCCGAAATTTTCGGGAGACATAATGAAAAAGGAAGTCGTGGAGAATTTAACATTCACAGCGCGCAATGATTGCAATAAAAGCACGGGAAAGCAGTAAATAGATTGGGGGATAGGTACTACAAGGATACAGAGCGGTTGTAAAAGCAACAAGTATTGCTGGAAGCAACAAAAGAATGGAAACTGTGGAGAACATTGATCATCCACGTCCTGAAGAGTCATGGTACTGAGAGAGAGAGAGAGAGAGAGAGAGAGAGAGAGAGAGAGAGAGAGAGAGGTTGGGGAGGGAGAGAGAGAATAGAAAATTGGCATTTTTAAACCTGCGGCTGTGATCACTTTTCGGACTTTGGTTCTGTCCACCTGGTTCTTCTGAAAGTAATCAGCAATCGTGCCAGAAATGTTGGCTGTAAACATCACAGCCAGGTAGGGCAGTGACGAGTAAAGTCCGTTCTACGAAAGAGAAAATCAGGAAACTTTTATTGCCACAAGAAAAACATTGGAGAAACCTCGAGGAATTTAAATAAAATATATGAACACAAAAGGGATCATTTACAAAATAACACATTCAATACATTAGTTGCTCACCGTAATTAGTCTGACAATAATTTCGATTTAAAAATGCTAATTTCATTGAGAAAGAATACAATTTACTAATACGAAAATGTATAGAATGTACTTTAATGACTAGATCATCCACACTTTACGTCTAGGTTCGTATAACATTTCACCTTTCGCGGCAGATATTCTATTATCACAATGTGTGATATTTAATAAGAAAAATGATAAAAAAAAGAAGAAAGTAAATGAAACCGCTTAGGTTATATACCCCAAACACATACTTAAAAAAAAATGTAAATTTAAAATTGTAGCTTCCCCTCTCCCACGTGCGCATGTGTAGTTGCGTTAACGTAAGCATAACTTTCATCTAATGAAGTCCTAAAGGACAAAACGCCTCACGCGAAAACTTTTCCCACTTTGTCATAAATTTCTCTAAAATTGTTCTTGATATCTAAAAATTTATATACCGTTTTCCCATTAGAGTGCATCAAAAGAATTTTCAGATTTTTTTAAAGATATTTACTCCAAAGTTAATTTTATGTATACGTTGAAAAGACTATCTGAACCCTTTATTTAATATACGAAGATGGATTGTTAATTTATAACATTTTTTGAACCTGTGAGACTAATTCAGAAAGTAAAGGCAATTTTGAAATTACACAGTAAAAACAAAAGGGAGGCGCTGACGCGCGATACCACGCATGCGCATAGGATGACGGATAGCTAGCTGAATGGCAGGATGCAACAAAGCCTGATGCATGGACGCTTCACCATCGTAGAACAACGCGCTGTAGTGCGGTTTCTGTGGTCATAGGGAGTCAAATCTGCGGAAATCAATCGCCGGATATTTGCGCAGTATGGAGCATGCCCTATAAATCTACAATAGGTGCATCAGTGGGTAGAACGCTTTAAAGACGGGAGAACAAGTGTAAAGTACAGAGTATAAATTACGCTAGCCTGAATGTTGTCTGTGGTTGAATGGTTAACAGCACGTCAGACATATGACGATTTCCGTATGGGATACAGGTTCGATTCCTGTCGGAGGACACATATTTTCTACGAAATTTCTCGAACATTCATGCCGGTAAATCTCTTTTAGATATACAGGGTGTGCGGGGGGAAACAAATATTCGTACGCATACAAATATTTCCTAACTATATATAACTGTATATATATATATATATATATATATATATATATATATATATAATATATGTATATATATATATATAATATATATATATATAATATATATATATATATATATAATATATATATATATATAATATATATATATATAATATATATATATATATATATAATATATATATATATAATATATATATATATATATATATATATATATATATATATATAATATATATATATATATATATATATATATATATATATAACGATTAAAAAAAATTACTACGTTACTCAAAAATCGAAAACCGAATAGAGTAAATAAAAATATAGAAAATAAAAAAAACCAAATAAATAAGAAAAAATAAATAAAAATTAATCGAAATAAATAAATTAATTAACAAATCGCTTCCGCTAAAATAATCGTTAGAACTAATAAAAATAAACATAAATAAGCAAAAACAAGTAAAAATAATAATAAAAAAAAAAAAATAAACAAATTAAAAACTGTCCCCCGCCAAAATAGTAGAACAGACTACGGCAATCAATCCAAAAATTGGACGAATAAAAAACTGTATCTTCCCAGATAAAAACAAACTATTAAATAACTGACCTAAACAAATCCCCTCAATTTTTTTACTACGTTAATAAAACATCGAAAACCAAAATGAATAAAAAATGAAAATCAAAAACAGGTATAACAAATTAACCCAAATAAATAAATAAATAAACAAGCCACTCCCGCCAAAATAAACTCCAGAATGGATTATCCACAATGCACCGCTACCCCATATATATAAATAGTCGAGTAAAAATCCAACACTAGCGGCTTGACGATTGTGTCTAGCATGAAACAGCCTGTCGCCTCTGAGTCTTCACTTCAAAGTTCACTTTTATATTTATATTTATATTTACATACGCTCTATCTCTGATATTAAGCACTTTATCCCATAAATATAGCTCGCCTTAAAACTATATATATATATATATATATATATATATATATATATATATATAGTAGTTGAAATAGACGCTTCATTTCTGTTTATTAAACAGTGTGTATTACGTTTATCGGCTTGCGCATTAAAAGAAATCCCAACGAAATGTATTTTCTTTAAAAGGATTTCTCGAATGCGCAGGTGGAAATACATAATACACGCTATTTAGTACATAAATAAAAATGGAGCGTTTATTTCAAATACCAAGTATCCACTATAATAACGTTTGAATAATCTGTCTGTCTGTCTGTCTGTCTGTCTGTCTCTCTCTCTCTCTCTCTCTCTCTCTCTATACATATATATATAGAGAGAGAGTTAGAGAGAGATATATAGATATATATAGATATAGTGTGGATACCTCGCTCTCGTTTGCCGATTGAGCATTATAGGGAAAGGGGATTTTTAAAACAGAAGCTGCACCTGCTTATAACGCATCGCTCTTCATATATGAAGTGAGCACTCTGGCTGTTGATTTGGCGTTTATATACATCACGTATATAATACGTTAAAAGATTCCTTTTCTCTGCTGTGTGCTGATCTGGTAAATCTATTGTGTAAAAGGATTCAGTATTGTCGATATGGTGTTTTGCTACAAACAACGTGGACAATACTCTATGTTGATAGTCAGTTTCACGCCTCAACCAATCTTCACACCATATACTGTTGATTCCTTTGTCCACAGTCTACATCTATAAACATTCCCTGTCCAATATTGAGCATTCTCTCCACATTACTCTAGTAATTCTTTAACAATATATATAGAGAGAGAGGGGGGGAGAAAGAGAGAGAGGGGGAGAGAAAGAGAGAGAGGGGGAGAGAAAGAGAGAGAGAGAAATAGAGAGAGAGGGGGAGAGAAAGGGAGAAAAGCAAGTGAGATGAGCAGATCGAACGAGATAGATAAGAGCATATATAATTGGTGGTTATTTACTTACTTCTTCGATGTTGAATTTGAGGATGACTTTCATGTAGGTCGGAAGAAAAGTCAGGAGCGTGTAAAATATCCACATGTTAGCAAATGTAAGCGCGTTCAAAGCCCAAACAGGAGCCGATCTTAGAATTTCTCTCCAGGGAATGGGTGGCTGTGTAAGAGACAATATCTATTTCAATTTTTTAGTCTTAAATCTGCCGGTTATAGCATGAAAAATCCCTCCTAACATCACGCTCAAGGGAGATAATTCATCATTTGTATTTGTCATTTGGGGCGAATCCTGTAGCTGACTTAACAATTTTATTTCTGTACGTATTGTATCTTGAAATTTGGGTGTGCAGTTTTATGTATAAGTTATGATAATGTTCACTCGAAAATTAAGAATTAAAATGTGTGCAACTAACATAATAAATACGTAAATTTGGAACAGCAATTAATGAAATGTGTCAATTTATAGTGAAGCAAACAACAATGGCCGTTCAAAATACAACGTCTGTTCAAATTAAATGCTAACTTAATTTTGAAAGTACTACTACTACTACTACTACTACTAATAATAATAATAATAATAACAATAACAATAATAATAATAATAATAATATGATTCTTTTTCTTCTACTACTACCACTAGTAGTAATAGCAGTAGTAGTAGGTGTGACAATTTTCATTTCCAGAAGAGTCTTGTTAAAGTTTGCTTACCTAGTCACGATCATCCCGAGCCTCACAAGTAACTGTGACAGCAGGCAAGAGTAACCAAGCAAGTAAACTCTGCTTTCACAGGTCGATTTCGAGAAGTAAATTATCAAGGCACAATCGTCGAGGAAAAATATTTCTTATTTTATTGAAATATTTGGTGACAAACTTGAACTGTCTGCAGTACTAAAAAATCACTCCATTCCTTTATAGTAACATTCACTATTAGCCATTTTTAATAGGGCTAGCGTTTCACTCCCACTTACAACAGTCTTTACACAAAACGTAATGTTAGTCTGTTGCTCCAGGTTCCTTTCTCTCATTTTCCGCCAACAGTATAACATGAACTCGTCCAATTTCCACTACTGTTTGGTAACGAATGATTCATCAGGAATGCCTCTCAAGAAAGTAAAAGTTACCATATGTCCGGACGTGCTTGGATCCAAATATTTGTCCTATTTGATCACAACACGCTGTGGTCATTCTTGGAATTAAATTGTTATACCCTGTAAATCAAAAACTATCTAGAAAATAAGTAAAAAAAACTGTGAAGTTACCTTCTCTTTCCCTACTCGTAATCCTCTTTCAAAATGATTCCCTTCTCTGGAAACGCGTAGAAAGTAATGAGCTATCAAAGAATTTTTACGGGTTTAGCATCTGTTTATGGAAAGGTTGCACTTGATGTACGGCGATAGGTCAATAGAATTAATTACAATCTTAGTGACAGGACTCTCAGTGGCAGGTTACCTGCTGCAATGAATTCGAATAAAGCCAAAAAGGTTGACGGTCTCGTTAGAACTGAGAGATGAATTATTATTTAAAAATGGTAGTGATTGCAGTTTAGTACAGTCTGTTTGAAAGTTTGTTCAAATTCGGTTTCTAGAATGTTAACAGACTCCATGACAGATTCCTACATTTCGGACATTGATCAGATGAGGTGTATGGCTAAGAAAGCAGCCAAGAATCTTCTATGGAGCCTCGTTCAAAAACAGAATACTGTGATTGGGAAGGAAGGATACTATGTTGAAAACTAGATTCAGATAGGTTCGCCTATCGTCCGGTTTAGACTCCTTCCCTGTCTATTGAACAGGAATATGGGTTTATCCCTTGTTTCCTGTTTAGTATTTTCATTCAATTTCTCTCTTGTTTGCGTCTTATTCGCTTTATCGCCTTTCTTGAGGGTGAAATGATTAAAAAAAAGATTTGGAATCCTATGGTTTTTCTATTCATTTACGTATACGCAGTGTCACGAGTTCCGTAACCCCTGAGGATCGTAGGGGCATCACATGTACGGCAGTGGTGTGTCTTGGGCAAGCTAGCCTGGCTCAGCAACCCGACTTTCTCTAGAGTTTTCTTTTTTCTAGTCTCACCTGCCCATTAGATGGGTGCACACTTTTCCCAAGGGTATTTGCGCGTAATTAAATGTAACTAACTCGTCTGAAATTTGAACTCAGATCTCTGACTTCTCATTCCGAGCTGCTCTCCATTACACCACCGCGCACCCTCATATTTAATGCCCATCTACTAATAAATTTGTTGAAATGAATGAACAAGCGTTACCTTCGTATATTTAGATGTTTTTTTTAAAGCTTTTAACATGTTAATGTATTTTATTCTCTTGACAAAAATTAATTGTGGTTATAAATCAGCTTCCAGAATAATTTTCAGAACTACACATTGCTCCAACGATTTTAATGTTAGTGGAAAAATACATAATTAATTATATATAAATGGTAATAACTATTTAATTAATTAATTAATTTACTGATAAACTATAGTTTTATAAATACCTGGGGATCTGACTTTTTAATGAGAGACTCGCCGAGAGATTCCTCGATGTACCTCCGTTCTGCTTGACTAATTCTGGGGTGCGCAGCAGGAGTTTCCCATACCAAAAGCATCCATAAAATAAACCAAACGCTACCAGTCATACCTGATGTGTAAACAAAAACGACAGAAAAAGCAAATGTTTGGTGACTAACTTCAATTTGGTTGCTACTCGCTATGATTTCATATGGCATTTTTCAAGTCTTTTCATAATAAATGTGCGATGAAGTTGTCTCTTTTGTAACATTAACAAAAATAGCAAAAAAAAAAACGAAACAACTAAAGTTTGCTGCTTTCCATATAACTTTTTTGATAATTCAATTATATATGTATAAAGGCACTGAGATCGATCTAAGTTTTAATCACACAAATAATTAGGAAAAACTGAATTATTGTCTCTTTTAATTGGCTATAAATACTGTTTTTAATTACCCTGGTTTTCATTTACACGTATTTACAAGGTTAACTTTGACAAAGCCATGAATCCAATTTTTGGTTTTGTGAGATTGCCAATGTCAGCCTTATAAATAAACGTATCCAAAGGACTCGATGGTTTGATTTAAAAAGTTATTTTTCTTCAATCTTTCTTCAAGGAAGGGCGATTTCGAATTGATCCGTTCGTTATCTCCTCTCTAATAACAAGAATGAATAAAATTTTACAGGAAATGTTTTCATTTGTGTTTTCTTTTGAAAACCACTGCAATTAACCTTAGTGGCATATGAATGAAAATTCCCGTTTATCGAATGCTTCCTCTGTACAAGAATTCGACTTGCACATGCAATGAATTAGAATAGGTTTGGCACAAAGCACCGGTCGTGGGGCGTTTATTGAATACCGATTTAATTATATTAATTAATCAAACTGCGTGAGAAACTTGTTAACTCTCTCAACGGGGAAGATGTCTGAAGTTATTTGTTGCGCTTAGCTTTATTCTGTCACAAGGTACAATAACAGGGTACTTAGTGAGGGTCGAAATCACTAAGAAGTCGAACTGGCTGTGATAGGTACCCTACAGAGCAACCTCGGTTCTCGAACGTCTCGCATGTCGAACAAATCGGTTTTCGGACAGAATATTCGAGATGAAAATGCCTCGGTTATCGAACAAAATTTCGCTTCTCGAACACCATTGCCGAACCGAGCCGAACCGAGTTAACCCGAATGGAATCATTTCTGAGTCGACCGCCATGTTGTATACATTCGTGTCTTGTGCTTTTCCTTTTCAATTTTATTGTACTATGCTTTTTTCCTCTTCATTAGTCTTCAGTCATGGCTCCAAAGAATGCAAACTGTGATAGTGGTAATGGAAAAAGAAAAGTTAAGAGAAAAACAATTATGATATTGTCTCTTCCTATTCAGTTTCATATGATAAAATCAATAAAGAGGCGATCATGTCTTACCTTCCCTTTTTCAAACAATAAAATCCCTTTCCTTCTCCTTCCACTTACGCCATCAACTCTCCTACATGCAGGTACGGTAAAACTGAAGTGTTCGTTTATATTTTATTTATTTAGTATTAGGTTTATTTATCTTTTTTTCTTAGATTTAATGATTTTCATTAGTTTTGTGTACAAACTTGTGCACAAAGTGCTGTTGTAAAAGTTTAAATATGCAATCATTATTTATGGACTAAGAACGGATTAATGCATTTTACAGTGATTCCTATTGGAAAAATAGTTTCGGTTAACAAACATTTCGAGTTACGAACGGGCTTCAGAAATTCATGAACCGGGGATCCACTGTACCATTAATTTTCGATGGTTTCACTCTCTCTCTCTCTCTCTCTTTCTCTTTCTCCCTCAAATGCCTCCCTCTGTCTGCCGCTCTCACTCTCTCTAGAGAACTTGGAGAGGTGAATTAATAGGAGATGACTGATAACTGACATCCATTAGACATGGCACGTGGAACTAGAATAGTCTACCCCAGCGAGCGAAATAAAGGGTTCAGTTCGACATTCCAACCACCTGTAAAAGGCCGGAGCGTACAACGGCCGAAACATTGTGATAAATATAGCAACATAGATGAGGGCAATAGTCCGAATAATATAAATAGTTTACATAATACCTCATCTCAGAAATATACACAGATACTGAAGTAGACATGTCCTTGCCTGTTTTTATCCAATAACAAATTACAATTATATTACCACTATGGTAATGCCGTCAGCCATTTCAATAATAACTTATTTGCATTGTTCGTAAGGTCGTGGAACATTAAGGGATATTCACGTGTGTTTCCCGTGGCCCATTAGAGTCGTCGGGGCACCACATGTACCGCAGCCGTATCAGAAGTGGTGTAATATCGCCTGACGGGTTTCGATTCCTGTTAAGCCTTGTTTCTAAATTCAAAGTGTTGGTTCCAATCAGGAATAACTACTAAGAACACCCCCTCCCTAAATTTATAGACAAATGCTACAGATGTATATTGGGATTTCTTCCAAACCAATAAAAATGGACAATTCTCGATCTTATCCCTCATATTTATGTTATTTCTTGTTGAAGTCAGAACACTATAATCACTTGACTGTATCCCTTTTGCGTGTAAGCACAATTCTTTCTGAACTTTTTGCCGTATTACGGCTGCTTTAACTAGTTTTGACATGCATATATATAGTTTGCTTAGTATTATTTTGCCCTGTTCTTTTTCTTCCTTTTCTTATTGTTTATTGAGAACTTTGTCAATTCCGCTTGTCGAGAATTTTGCCAATTAGACTTAATCATGGCCAATTACTCCACACAATGTTTTCTTTTTCCTAGTTTGGGTATCACCTCATCAGCCCTTCTATTTAACCCATAGCTTGGGGGTGAAGAGATGGATTCATACCTTTCTCAAGGGAATTTCTGCAAAAGTGAACGTAACGAACTTGACCGGAATTAGAGTTGCTAAATTGCCACAATGCCACATTGCCACATTGCCAAATTGTCACTTGCCACATTGCCACTTGCCAAATTGTCACTTACCACATTGCCACTTTCTAAATTGTAAACTAATTATTTTTAAGCTTCTGGAGGTTGATATTTATGAGTTTTTAATTATAACAAATACAAGTGTTGTCTAGAATAGTCAGATTGGTGTGAATTTTTCAGTAAACGTTCCGATTTAAATAATCATTCAGCCGGGAATTTTTACTGTAGTCTATGATTCATGCTAGGAAATACCAGATGGTAAATAAATTGATCTGTGGAGACCCCAATATGTACTGGGCCCACTCTAAGAGATACTAAAGTAGTCTTTCCACTCAATGTCACAGCAGAGCATCAGAGGAGTCAGCTGCATCGTGGGCGGGGGACCTGAAAGGTAAACTCATATCCACCAAGTGTAGATTCGCGCCTCACAGGAAATCAGTAGCTGTTTCTGAAATGTAAACAGATGGTCGATCCTGTTGCGTTTCTAGTGTTCACACGTGGGACAACCGAGTGGCAGAAAGATAATAATATAAGCGTTCCAACCGAGAGGGAAAAGACAGTCTCTCGCATCCTCGCGAGAATAATATCCACGTTCGAAGAAAGCCCCCAAAGCCATACAGCCGATGTTAACTGGTAAAGTCCGAAGGAGAAATAAACAATGATGTTACCTATGGGATATTTACTCTCGTGCTTTTATTTGTCTTTTCAACGATAACCTTATATTAAATATTTTTTATGCATATTTACAACTAGCTTAAAGGCCGCCTTATCGGGTGACATTAATGCTAGCTCTTACGGAGGTCTCTTGATTGGGCCTTCATCGCAATAGGTAGGGAGGAGCAGATGCGATAGGCAACAATAAACTACAGAAGAGCTCGAAATTGATCACTGCATTTAAGTATTGCATTAATATTTAAGCTTACCTTTTAAAAGTTCAACGATAATTCTTCTGCCACCGCTTAATTTAAAGACAATTTGATGTACGTAGGTCCTTACTTTCCGTACAAACAATTGTTTTTATTTCATAGATGACTTTCGTTGGATTTCACAATTAATCTCGATTATTTCCAAATTTATTTCCAAGCTATAAAAACTGTTATCGTACAAAAAAAATCGTCGCAAAATAACGTAAAAAATCGTCGAAAACAATTGCAGTAATGAAAACTTGGGAATCCGAAATTTCATGATTGCGGATTCGGATCCGCAATATTTTTAGTTTGCTCACAGAGTCGGCCTGATTCTAAAATGGTATGATATGTTGGGCTATGGCTTCTAGGAGTAAAGTTGAAAAAGTGTGACACACTGACATTCGCATTTATTATATAGATTACATGTTATTATATTACATTAATTTCAATCGAGTTCTTTACATTCATTTACTTGCTAATACACTTGCGAAAAGTATGAATCCATCTCTCCCCTACCCGCAGTTATGAATAAATAGTAGGACTGTGTTGTATTTACTTAGGTGGCGACCCGTATAGGCGAAGGAAAACTCTGAATTCAAACCAGCCTGGAGAATGTTGGGTGCCGTCAGGCTATCTTGCCCAAGTCACACCACTTCTGCTGCGGCTGCAGTACGTGTGGTGCCCCCACGACTCTGATGAATTACAGGATTCGTGATATTACATTATACAGTGTAACCCGGATATAAGAGACCTTGATATAAGAGAAACTCGGATATATGAGAGATTTTCTCTGGTCCCAAATTAGAGCCTGTGTTAATAAAACCTTATATCCGGGTTACACTGTATACAGTGTAACCCGGATATAAGAGAGTTGTTGGGACCGGAGAAGAAGTCTCTTATATCCGGGTTTATCTCATATCCGGGTTTGGTCTATTATATATACATTAACACAGGCTCTAATTTGGGACCAGAGAAAATATCTCTTATATCAGGGTCTATCTTATATCCGGGTTTCTCTTATATCGGGGTCTCTTATATCCGGGTTACACTGTATATTTAATAAATGTAGAACCAAATAATCTTGCCACGAAGAAAATGCTGTAAAAATCATAAGCGTGACGTACCAAATAAGTCCCGTGCCTTTATGATAGAAATAATTTCACCTTGCTGGTCCTTGAGCACAAACGTATGTTACTCACCAAAGACGTAAAAAATGGACGGCCATCCACCGGCAAACCCGTTCTTACTGAGATAGCCGGACAACAACATCACTAGCACAGCGCCAAGAAAAGAACCTGAAGTTAAAAAAGACATTTTAAAAGATAAAATAAAATAAAATATACTTGACAAAATAGTGTTTTGTAAACTTTAAACGTTGGATTGCTTTTATGTATTTTTATTCCTGCGTGAAAAAAGCGGAGATTAAATAAATGCAGCCACAGAAGACGTCATCAAATCTTCAGTTTATTAATTTTATTTGAAGTTCTTTGGCAAAAAAGACACTACTAAGGTTAATTGGTTCACTTGTAAAAAATAGGGAAGTATTTCTTTTTTAATAATTTTTGTAGGTTAGCATTTTTAAGACGTTCCTCAAGTCACGACATTTGTCAGAATTGAAAAATATAGTTATTTTGTCATTTTAGAAGTGGGGGTCCTGTCCATAGTATAAATATGGTGTGAAATCGATCCCTGACTTCTTGAAGAATTATCTGTACCCACGTCATTCATCACTACGTACTAATGATGTAGTCATTTTTCTTAATTCGGGATATTTCTCTATTTTTAATCAGATTGACGAAACGGATCTTTTTTTTTATATATTTTACAAAGATTTATTTTAAATAAAGAACGAACGGGCATATACATTTTATGTGATTTATTTAAGAAAATATTTGAAGCAAAAACTTGTTTGCGTAACAAAAATAAGATTATTTTTAAAAAAAATTAAAAATTACAGAGTTTTTCATGTTGGTTGGTTGGTTGGTTGATTTTGCTTAGCGGCATATCAACACCTTTAGGAGTTCTTTAATGCCGAAATCTAAATATTTTGAACACAATTTTATGGCTTCAGCAACATATATAACATAAAATTGTATTGTTGGTAATTTTACTATAAATAGGTATCGTTAGTACTTTTTATATAAACATGTATTTTATACATTTACAATGTTTTGTTTTTGTTTTGGGGTTCACTATTTGCCCATAGCTGGGGCCCTAACAAGTGCTACCACCCCGGGTCAGGGTGGACCAGGGAACAGCAACAAATAAGACGTGGTTCCGAGCTCCTCAAAATCTCTAATCTCCTGATCAGAGGCCTTGCTTCTGGATGTAGTTTATCGTCATACCCAGGACTAGAGATTTGTCAGAATTGAAAAAATATTGATATTTTATCATTTAGAAGTGGTCGTCCTGTCCATAATATAAACACAGTGTCAAATCGATCCCTGATGTCTTTAAGAATTGTCTGTACCTTGTTTTTATTTACAAATGTCAAGTTTCAAATTACACCCACATCACTGATCACGACGTACTGCTGTTTCAGGATATTTCTCTTTTTTTAATCAGTTTGGCGAAACAGATTTTTTTTTCAGTTTACATTCTTTACAAAAGTTTAATTTTATTATAAAGAACAAACGGACATATACATTTTATGTGCTTTTTTAAAGAAAATATTTTAAACAAGCACTTGTTTGTGTAACAAAAACAAAATTATTTTTTTAAATTATTTTTTAAAAAAAAAGAGGAAAATCCCGAATTGGGGAAAAAGGATAAATCCCTTGACATTTGTAAATAAAAAAACAAAATACTGATAACTCTTTTAACACTATATTATGAACAGGATCCCACTTTGAAAATATCAATATGTTTAGATTCCGAGAAACGTTGTGCTTAGAAGATCTATTTTTTTTTAATTCCTATTTTTTACGGGCGGACCACTAAATCTCAGTAGTGCCACAAAATGAATGGATGTGGTGCGTACTGAAAGTAGAGTGTATGATATAATACATAAAGCAGAATGTGATTTACTGCAGACAACAGGCTGTGACACAATATAGATCACGTCAAGATATAGGTGACTATGGCTCTCCACCACTTCCTGCCTTTTATTGCCCTTTGACCATTTACCATCCATTGCGCCTGTTCTGCTATCCATTAACCAAATCGTTACTCATTGTTTCCCCCGTTTCTCTTGCTTTCACTGTCAATAGGAGTAGATACATTTGCCTATCGCCCGGTCAGTACTCCTTTCATGTTTATTGAACAGGAGTAGAGGTTTATCCCTTGTTTCCTGTTTAGGATATGGTTTACCGGTTCCTTTCTTTCTTCTCTGTCCTTAATGATATAACTGCCTTAACTCATTGGTGATTTAATTGATCAGTGGTTGTAAATTTTCATTTATTTTTTGACAGTGAAGTTCACCCTGTACAAGGCCCGAGGGGCACGGTAGAGGGTTATTTTAGGAGGCAGTTTTTTTATGGATAGGAGGGAAAGATAACGGTTAAAACTAGACTTGAACAGGTTAAGATTGTAGTGATCGAGGAAGCATCCTCTTGGGAGTCTGTTCTACAGAGCAGCGGTTCGCGGGAAGAAGCCGTTTGAGTGGAACTTACATCTCAACGATGGAATACGGAGAGAATGTCTGTGGTTTGCTACGATGTAAGTACCATGGCGGATCCGGACCATGAAGGTTAGACCTGGTGGAATCAAGGAATGTAATTCGTCCGAGCACTTTCTCTGGTATTAACGACAGAGCGGTGAGAGGCTCGCCACATCCCGCTTGTAATAGAGAGGTTGGAGAGTGGAGAATAATTCTTCTCCAACAAGGATTCGGCGACGCTTTTGAACTCTATCAAGACTGGAAAGTAAGGTCTGGGCAACTCCCGCCCAAATATGGCAACAGTACTACATTTTGAGCCTGTCCTGGTTCTTATAAGGTTAGCGGTTAGCATGACGAGTCAGGCCCTTCCTGGAGCGGTACAAGATTAAAAAAACTAGTAAATATAAGAATCTTGAAACTGAAACAGAAAAGTTTTGGTGCTTTAAAATGATTATTTTCCATGGAAGGAACGACAGAGCAGTGAGAGACTCGTTACATCCCGCCTGAGAGAGAGAGGTTGGAGGATGGAAAATAATTACTTCAACAAGGACTCAGAGACGCTTTTGAACTCTATCAACGCTGGAAAGTGAGGACTGGGCAGCTTTCGCACATATATGACAACAGTACTCACATTTTCGGCCTGATCTGGCTCTTATAAACTTAGGAGATAGCATGAGGGGTCAGGTAATTACTGGAGCGGTATAGGGCGCCGACAATTTTATCTGCGTTTTTGTGTGGGTACCATATAAACTACCCATTAATCTAACACTCAACCTCGAGTTGAGTTGAACCTTACTGTAAAAAAATCCCCCAAACAAACCAGTAACCACAAAATCTCGTAAGTTAACTTGTCATTTGTCGAAGGTTAATGCTATCTCTATCCATATAAAAGCAATGTACACTTCCGAAACATAGAGATATGTTACATACCTGATGAAACAAATGTGCTTAATTTACTTCGTTCTAAAGGTGGCGCCCATTCTCCCCACAGACGATGCATTCCAGGAAAGCTGAACCCCTAAAAATAGTGAAGAAACGAAGAAATTGAAGAAATATTGAAATAAAAATTATTGCCATATATATATATTAATATATTTTATATATATTAATATATTTTATATTTTATTTTTATAGATACAAATATTTAAGCAAATGCTCTGTTTATAATAAACAGTATTAACAACATTTACCGGCCAGAGTGTCCGAAAAATTTCATAGAAAATATGTGTCCTCCGACAAGAATCGAACCTGTATCCTACACGGAACCGTCATATAGCCTGACATGCTATACCATGTAACTACAAAGAAAGCGTCTGGTTTACAATATATATATATATATAATAGCTGCCCACTCGTATTCGAGGATACCCGTCTATTAGGGTGGTTAGCCAATCCCTATTGCAGTTTTGTTCAAGACCCACAGGGCCAACCTGTGGTTTATACTTGCAACTATGCTGAGCAGACCTTAGTTATAGTTTCTGGGAGAGCGTGTTATCTAGCGCGATCAACAATCTGAACAAGGCCAGGACACTCAAACTCTCGACGGCCCGCAAGGTTTCCGTCTACCCTATTTCACTCACAAGTCTTGGGTCAACCCGTGGTATGGTTTTCAGGCACTTTACTCACGCTGGGATCGTCAGACCGATAACATCAGGAAGTCTACTTCCTGACAATCAACCGTGGCGAGATTCGAACCCGGGTCTCATGGTCAGAAAGCGAACGTTCTAACCACTCGGCCACCTAATATCTCTCTCTCTCTCTCTCTCTCTCTCTCTCTCTCTCTCTCTCTATCTATCTATCTATCTATCTATCTATCTATCTATATATATATGTGTGTGTGTGTGTGTGTGTGTGTGTGTGTGTGTGTGTGTGTGTCTATCGTACACAATTTTTCTCGCCAGGCTCTATCTTACATATTTATAAGTCTACTATTCAGCCTTGCTTTGAATATTGCTGCGACATATGGTCCGGTGCTCCTGCTATATATTTAGAGATTCTTGATAAA
This sequence comes from Acanthosepion esculentum, assembly GCA_964036315.1. Classification (NCBI taxonomy): domain Eukaryota; kingdom Metazoa; phylum Mollusca; class Cephalopoda; order Sepiida; family Sepiidae; genus Acanthosepion; species Acanthosepion esculentum. The sequence continues at coordinate 54,727,222 of OZ038498.1, forward strand.
ATCCAAAGAAGAATCTGTAATGTTATTGGTCCTGACCTGGCATCTCACAAGCATTTCTCATCACTTGCAACAATGCAATGCAAAAATTAAAAGACTGCTGCAGATGGTAGGAGCGTTTTCTATCGGTTCTCATGCGAAACCTTTTTTGTGCTTGAAGACGTTTCTTCAAAAGGTTCTTCATTCAGAATGGGCTATCTTCCAGAATGAGACCTGTCGGCTATGTCACAATCGACAATTTTGTCAGCCTTTTAAACAGCTGACATATTTCACTGCACATGTATACACTGCAAAATGTTTTTTTTTAAATCTCAGTAGTTGTACGATACTATATGAAATCAGAGTAAGCAATGAAAAAGTTATAATCCTCCATGAATTAAACTCTGAAATAAAAAAAAAACACACTCTTGGATAGAAGAGTTGTTAAACTATTTCTAGACGCAGTTTTGTATCATTCAACTTTGGCTTAGGATTGGTTGGTTAACTCATTACTCATAGCTGTGGAATATGTACTTATTTTCTGGATACTCTAATATTCCATGGCGTTAAAAACTAGTGAAGATGCTATTTCAAATAAAATCATTAAATCGACAAAAAAATAAAAAATAAAAATAAATGCAACTACAAAAATAAGGAGATAATCCTTATTTCATAAACATTAATAATCTAAGGATGTTGAAAATAAACATCGAAATATTAACAAAATCAGACAAACTTTTTACTTGTTAGTGAAAAATGCTTATAAACATATTTTTCGAAGTTATATTCTTTTTTCATATTTTCAAAATGCCTGATGGTTATATTTGCGGTAAATTATTTAAAGCCTCACCTCCGCCATTCCCATGATTACTCTGATGGCAACAAGCAAGTAAACATTGAAATCGACCGCCCATGGAATCAGAAAAGTCAGCAAAGATGTGACCAAATTGCCGATACCAAACAAGATTTTCCCGCCAAATTTCTGGGCCAAAATGCCGCCAGGTATTTGTGCAATAAAGTAGCCATAAAAGAAAGAGGATTGGATGAAGCCTTGTAAGGACGGATTCCAATTATAAGTCCCCTGAGCCTGGAAATAAATGAATAGAGTAAGAAATGAAATGAAATAATCAGAGCTTTAAAACAAAACAAAACAAAAACGATAAAACATTTTTTCCCTTTTGAAATCGCAAAAACATTTTTCTTCAAGGAGACGCCATTTTAGACATAACGTGTCTGGATAGATCTTAACGCGTTAACAAAAGAAGAGTAATCAAATGGACAGTAGATAGCGATTGACACTGCATTTAAATTTTTGCAGATTAAAGTTGTCTGGAAAACATTGAACAGGAATGGAGTTCCACCAGAGAGAAAAGTAACTGTTAGCATAGAATTTACGTTTACATCTAACCAACTCGACTGTAAATTGATGAGACCTCATCGCCAGTCCAGTACTGTGCTTAAATTCAAAGAGTCTAGGCACCATTTATTACTGTAAACTACGTTCTGTTGACTGCTATTCGTCCTGTCCGGTCTTACATGCCAAAAGATGACCAGCATATGGATTTCATTTTTATTGTGAAAACATCGTAATATATCGACCTTAAGACAGACTTATTATTTACTGACTGCGCGGAAAAGGGATGGACATGTCATATGCTACCTATTGAGGTCGGGTGGCGTGGATTCCTTGGACGGTTAATCGTTTCCTTCCTTTCGAAGGTGGGCGTCAATGGCAGGAACCTAAATCTGTTTACCTTCTATTCTACGTCATTAATAACGGCCGCTACGAGTGTGTTGTGTATTCTAATACAACGCGTGAACGTACAGTTGCAGTTGTAAAATGAAATCGCAAGAGACTGACACGTATACAAAAAACAATACCCTGCCCGGTGTCAAAAGCTGCTGGTGACGCCAGTGGTGGCAGTACCACCTTAGCCACCGAAACCGTGTTGCCTCCCCTGGTTGGTGGCTGACGAGGGCAAAATATCGCACGTGCTTTCACACGTTGTATGTAGAGAATTAGTTATGAATCCGTGACGTCATTTGACAGTTTAACTATTTTAGCACAATCTAACTTATAGTTACGTTCATTTTCTCGACTGTTAACCGATTGACCAAAGTTACCTTTCCTGGTATTTCTTAGAAATAATATAATTTTTTACATAGACGCCTCTCAATTACGGCGCTTCTGGTTTATGTAGTTTGGACGGAAATAGCAATTTTTACCTTACATTTAGCCGTCGTAACCTCTAGCTATGTCAGAGATCAGCGTCACGTATCCAATGTCCATCCTATAGTCAGCTTACCTTGATGAACTAAATTTTAGCCCATAGGGTCCAGTCGTCTGTCCGACCATAAGACGCATACAAACGAACAATAGCCAGCTCTATAGTAGTAAATTCTGCATCTCAACCCTGAATCGCAGAAACAAAATCTCATTATAGCGAGATTTTAAAGCGAATTTTCTTTATGGCGGGATTTAAAAATAAAAGCGGTGGTACACCCACATTGTGTTTGAATTTTTTATTTATTTATTCGTTTGGAAATGCATATTTTCTATTTACTGACCTCTTTAATTGCAGTATCCGCGGAAGAAGTGTTGATGTTGCACACCAAATTGAAATTGTCGGAATGCTTTTTGGAAACAATTTCCGTTCGGTTAACCATGGCGACCATAGCGATACTTAAATCGAAACGCAGGCAGTAGGCGTTTAGGTAACCCAGAAATGCCACAGCGGCCAAAACATATCGAGCCGGAACAAAATCTGCAAAAGATCAAATAACAGTATATTATAAATACGCATGCGGATGAATAAATAATATAAAAATACGTACATTCACATGCACCACATCGTTAAATAAATAAAGAATAAGAGTGACAAAAAAAAAAGAAAGAAAAAAAATCGTGATATTATTGAATTCCCTTTAGATGTATAGTCACGTGACACTACCGTAGTCACGTGACACGGTAGAATATACTCTACACCAGTGTTTCTCAGTCTTTTTAAGCAACGGCACGCCTAGGAGCAAAAGAAAATATCACGGCACACTTAGCAAATTTTGTTAATGGAAAAAAAAAAAATAAAGACCCCGTGAATTTGAAATTGATATAGAACGAACAGTAAAAAAGTTTTGAATATACAGAAATGCATATACACATCCACAGACAATTTAACCCCCTGAAGATGGTCTTGGATGAAACAGAAAGTACTTGAGAAAATAAAACATATTTGTACAGTATTTACATTATTCGGACTATTGTCCTCATCTTTGTCGCCAAAGGACACATGGTACGGTGGATAAAGGCGTTGGTTAGATCCAGTAACAGACCCAAAGAGTGTGAGTTCAATACCCGGTTCAGGCAGTGGAGAACTTTCAGAGGGAAAAATTAGCAGGAGATAACTGATAACTGACATCCATCAAACATGGCTCGTGGAACTAGAACAGTCTACCCCAGTGATCGAAATAAAGGGTTCGGTTCGAAATTCCAACCACCTGAAGTAGGCCGGAGCGTACAACGGCCGAAACGTTGTGACAAATATGGCGACAAAGATGAGGACAATAGTCCGAATAATGTAAATACTGTACATAATACCTCATCTCAGAAATATAGACAGACTCCAAATCATATTTGAAAGAAAATTTTGACATTTTTCTTCATCAATTTTCTACGGCTACCAAGAAATTGATTCGTGGACTCGAAAGGATTAAAACAAAAATAAACAGATATAGTATGTCTAAATTATTTTACTAAATCTGTTTGAATGAAAATATGCTAAATACACAAATTTAAAAATTTAAAACGCACACACACACACACACACACACACACACACACACACATATATGTATGTGTGTGTGTATTTAGGCAGCAATCCTTCCTTCATGCACATTTCATTGAATACGCCAGACAAGGCGCTTTGATTTAGTTTTTTATTATTAAAAAATATTAAAAAAATATTAGATCACATGAGAAATTGTATAAAAACTAAATCAAAGCACCTTGGCTGTCGTATTCAATGAAATGTGTGTGTGTGTGTATATATATATATATATATATATATATATAGAGAGAGAGAGAGAGAGAGAGAGAGAGAGGCACACTTAGAAACAGAGAGAGAGAAAAAAAATAGAAGTTTCCATAATTTCATAATGCCATTACTAATATTTGATTGATATTTTATTTCATCTTAATTTCAGTTGTGTTTTATCGCAACAACCCAGTCTGCCATTGTAAGATTGTCAGTAAACAGCGCAGAGCGAAAGTAAATAACAAGATTTCAGCGAGGCTCGAACTCGCAATGTCTTTTTCCTTGGAAAGCCTATGTTAACACGTCTGCTGCCCCACCATTTCAATAATAATAATAATAATCACAACAATAACACCGAGCGTTCGGGAAAGGTGTACAACAAGCTTTTATGGCTTAATATGATCTTCTGCAAATGTTGGCTTTTCTAGTTCGTCAGAAACATACTTCGTCTATTAGGTACGTGGTACCCAATAGATGAAGTATTTTTCAAGCGGGAAAAACATAAACAGTCATGGCGACGTTAGGTAAAAAATATCTCATTTACTGGGTCGGTAACGATAGAGTAATTAAAGTCTAAATTTACTTTCTTTTTTGTTTCGTTGTCAATTTCCATATCATTACATTTTTCTCGTATCTTTAATTGGATTAGGTCACTCGTAATGACTGTTTTCTTACTGGCCCGATAGAAGGTAACGCTTCATGGAGTGTGACAACAACCAGTTTTTGATGGGCTATCCGTGCAAAGTTCCACGCCTATTTCGACAATGAGAGCACGGATGGCGCATTTGTTCTCGCGTCTATATTATAGGCCATAACCCTAACCCAAATTACTCTCTCTGTCTTTCTCTCTGTAGTGGATAGTTTCACTTGAATGACTCCCTTGGATTCCAACCAGATGATTTTACTTGCCCTGCGTTTAGGGTCTTCAACGCACATACAATTAATCACGCTTTTAGGTGATTGTCAGGAGCTGTTTGCAGCATAGCATTTACCTTGACACTTAAAATTACTGAAATTATTCCTCATGTATCTATTTTTCCATGCTGCAATAGATCCACCCACCTTTGGCCAGTTTAAGCAGATTTCAATTATTTTTTAACACATTTTACCTCCTGTTATTTTTCACCAAAGGACCCAAATACATCATCCTAACATAATAATAATAATAATAATAATAATAATAATAATAATAATAATAATAATAATGCTTGTTAACTAGGAATTATCAAGCACATATACTAAAATACTGTGTTAGCCCAAGATGCAGATTCTGTGACAAATATCCAGAAACCATTGATCATCTTATATCAGGTTGCACGATATTGGCATCCACTGAATATAAAAACCGGCATGACAGAGTGGGCCAATATCTGCACTGGAAAATTTGCAACTCCTATGGGAAGGAAACTGGAAGAAATTGGTACGAACACCACCCTGACCCGGTCACGGAGATAGGACCTGTTACAATTCTATGGGACTACACAATATACACTGACAGAACAATCAAAGCCAACCGCCCAGACATTGTTATTAAAGACCACAAACAAAATAAGTGCCTCCTTATTGATATGGCAGTCCCTGCAGACTGCAATGTGTCTTTGAAGATATTCGAAAAACTGTCAAAATACAAGGACCTTGAAATCGAAATCTCAAAAATGTGGCACATGGGAACATCAACAATTCCTGTTGTAGTTGGAGCCCTTGGACTGGTTGGAAAAGATTCCAGTAGGCTGATTGAAGGGATCCCTGGAAGTCCATGCCTCAAAGAGATACAAAAAATTGTTCTGACAAGTACAGCCCACACTTTACGAAGGGCTTTATCTATGTAATTTTTTTTTTTTTTTTTTTTTTTTTTTTTTTTCAGTGGAAAGTGTCATGATGCCATTTCTAACCTTAGGTCCCTGGGCGGGACCCGGAAAGAAATGTGTAAACGCCAGATATCAAAGGAAATAAAATAATAATAATAATAATTGTTCTCACAAGTACGGCCCACACTTTACTGAGGGCTTTATCTATGTAAAATATTTTTATTTTTTAATTTTAATTTTTTTTTTTTGTCAATGGAAAGTGTCATGATGCCATTTCTAACCTTAGGTTTCTGGGCGAGACCCGGAAAGAAATGTGTACACGCCAGAAATCAAAGGAAATAAAAATAATAATAATGAGATGGAATACAGCATACTCAAATGAAGGAGAAAGTAAGGAAAGAATACTACAGGCGTGTGCGTCTGGTGTTAAATACCGAAGTGAATTCACGAAACAGAACACTTTGGCTGGGACAATACAGTTTCAACATCCTTAATTGGACCATAGCTGACATTAAGCGAATGGATGTCAAAACAAGAAAGCTCCTCATTTTCCATCGCATGCATCATCGTAAGGCTAATGTTGATCGTCTCAATGTGTCCAGATCCGAAGGAGGTAGAGGATTAGTTCAACTAGAACTGTCTTACAAAACAACAACAATCGGTCTTTGAAGATACCTGAAAACTACAGAAGATTCGATAATGATCTGTCTCAAAGAACATGAAAGAAATAAGAAACTTTATTCAGTAATAAAGAAAGCAAACAGATTCAAAGGGAATTTCAAGTCGATGATGAAGTGCAAATAAACCATAATGCATGTACAGCGGCGGCAAAGAACCTAAAAACGAAACCAAAAGCAAATGCAATGTACCAAATGCAGAAACGATGGAAAGATAATCCTCTTTATGGTCAATACTCTGCTCGTACCAAACAAGCTGATGCAGGCAAACCTCGTACCCATCAGTGGTTACGTAGTGCAGGGTTAAAAGCTGAAACCGAAGGTTTTTATTTTTGCTACACAGGACCAATACTTACTAACTAGAAATTACCAAGAACACATACTGAAAAAGTGTGTCAACCTGAACAGCAGATTCTGTGATGAATATCCAGAAACCATTGATCATCTTATATCAGATTGCGCGGTATTCGCACCGACTGAATATAAAACCCGGCACGACACAATGGGCCAATAGCTGCACTGGAAAATAAGCAACTTTTACTGGAAGGAAACTGCAAAAAACTGGTATGAACATCACCCAAACCTGATTACAGACGTAAGACCTGTAATAATTTTATGGAACTTTACAATACGCACAGACAGAACAATCAAATCTAATCGCCAAGACATCATGATTAAAGACCACTTTCTTCTTGACTTTGCAGTCCCTGAAGATTGTAATCTATATTTAAAGATCTTAAAAAAAAAACTATCAAAATACAAGGATTTTGAAGTGGAAATCTAAAAAATGTGGCACATGAGGACATCAGTAATTCCAGGTAATTGGAGATCTCGGATTGATTGGAAATGTTTCCGATAGACTCATTGAAGGGATTCCTGGTGGCCCATGCCTTAAAGAACTACAAAAACTGGCACTCGCAAGTACAACTCGAAGTACGAAGAACTCTAAGTAAAAAAAAAATGATTGTTTTTCTTTTACAAAAATGATCAGTGGAAAATACCATGAAGCCATTTCTGACCTTAGGTCTCTGGTTGGGACCCGTATGGAAATATATTTAAAACAGAAATCAAAGGAAGAAATAATAATAATAATAATAATAATAATAATAATAATAATAATAATAATAATAATAATAATAATATTGTTTTGAAGATCTTCAAAAAATATCAAAATACAAGACAGAAAATCAAGTAGAAATCTAAAAATTGTGGCAAGTGAGGACATCAGTAATTCCGTTTTTAGTTGGAGACCTCGGATTGATTGGAAAAGGTTCCGATAGATACATTGAATGGATCCCTGGCAGCCCATACCTTAAAGAAATATAAAAATGTTATCACAAACACAATCCATCGCCTAAGAAGTAAACCTCAATGGGACCCAGAAGAAAATAAATATACAACAGAAATCAAAGGAAATAATAATAATAATAATAATAATAATAATAATAATAATAATAATAATAATAAGAAGAAGAAGAAGAAGAAGAAGAAGAAGAAGACTGACAACAAGAACAAGAACAACAACAACAACAAAAAGACAGAAACTTTACTTAAATAAATGTTGGTGGTGAAAGTCTAGTATTTAAACAGCATATAATGAATTTATTTTCCTGATTAAATATGTTTATTCGAAAACACGTTGTCTCGGTCTAAACGAGGCCTGCATAAAATACAGCATGAGGTCTGCAAGAGTCCCAGGTGTAGTCCGCGGTTGTTTTTCAAATAGTCAAATTTATAATAGTCAACAGAATAATTTCGGCAACAAACCATGTACAAAATAAATTAACTTTTGTAGAAGCCAGACTTTATTCAACTAATATTTCACTTTGTATCTATTTAAACCTTTTAACTTTTTTTACAGAAAAATCTTGTACAAAGCCCAAAAGCCATTCGAGGTAGAAGGTTATAGAGTAAGAGGCACAGATTATGGGGATATATGGGGAAGATAACGGTTGACCCTAGCCTTGAACAGGTTAAGATTGTAGTGATCAGGGAAGCATCCTCTTGGGAGTCGGCTACACAAAGCAGTGGCTCATGGGAAAAAGCTGCTCGAGTGGAATTTACATCTCACTAATGGAATAAGAAGGGAATGAAGGTGGTTCGCTACTATATGTGTGGATGGGGGGGGTCTTAGCCATGACAGAACTGATGGAACTAAGGAATGTAGTTCGATTGAAGATTTTCCATGGAAATAGCGATAGAGTAGCAAGAGGCTTGTAATGTTTTGTCTATGAGAAAGGGATTGTAGGGTGAAAATAATTCATCACCCACAAGGACGCAGATACGCTTTGGGGCTCTATCGAGACTGAAAAGTGAAAACTGAGCAGCTCCTGCCTATATATGGCGGTAGTACTCCATTTTCGGTCTGATCTGGCTCTTGTATAGGTAGAGGATAGCAAGAGGAATTAGGTACTTACTTGAGCAGTACAGGTAGCCCGCCATTTTTCGAGCATCTTTAGTCTCTTGTAAATAAGAATCTAGCATTCCTTTATCTTTGATTCTATAATTGTCGCGCGTCCTCTGTCATGCAGCTTCCTGTCCGGCATTTTCAGCAATTGAAGAAGTGTTTATTAGCAAGGAAAATGGCGATACACTTGGTGAATACGATCTTCTGGTAGATTTTATTTCATATTTTGCTAAGACATAGATAACGAATACAATCAACTCATGTACACTTTGGATCAGAGGTCAGAAACCATTTTTGAAATTTATTTATTTTTTACGGCTTATCAACCCTTTGTGGGTTATTTAAAACCGAAACATATTTTGGATTGTATTAACAATTTCTTTAGAATAACAATAATTTTCCCAGATACAAGCCCTACTATTTAACCCATGGCTTTGGGGAGTTGGATTCAAATCCTTTCCCAAGAGCATTTGCACCTAAGTAAATGTAATGAACTTAGTTCTCCGATTTTTCATTTCGAGCAGCTATACGTTAATACCTGCACACCCAATCGTTTTTAGAAGTGAATAAAATATATAGGCCATCTCCCTTTGGTAGATGACTCCTGCTGATAATGAGAAGAGTCTATTAAAATGATGATAATGCGCATGACCCCAAATTAGGCGCGAAATAGGATTTCGAGAGCCAACTGAAGACGCCATGAAAAATACAGAGTGGAGAGGCGTGTTTCTGTCCGCTTCCAGATCAAGCATGCTGGTCACAAGCTAACCTGAATAATACATGGAC
>OZ038498.1:54741906-54866123 GCA_964036315.1 Acanthosepion esculentum
TTGAGGTAAGAACTTTTTTTCATGGTCAAATTTCCCAGACCTCTGGCTACCAAGTTGAACATATCAACCGAAACATTGTGATAAAACAACAAAGAGAGTGCGAATAATTTTCAGACCCTCTGATCAATTTTAAGCTGTTCTATATACCATACATCAAGGAGGGAACATTTGAAAACAAGGCAAACTTGCTCCTTCTCCGCAAGAGATTTGAACAAAGCCAAAATAATTTTTATCTTACCTCTTTTAAAGAAATCTTTGATATTTTTACCTCCTGTCATTTTCCATTAAGTCGGTCAGTTTGGATTCTCGGTGTGCCAAATACAAGAAACAATTTCCGATGTTTGAACGGCTATGTCTTCTGAAGAAAAAAAAATTGCCCTGAATGATTGCTACTCGTCACCTACAGGTGTGGACACATGTGTCTAAACTTGGCAAACTGTTGGCTTGGACTGATATAATTACCGACCTAATGCTAAAAATATTTACTATTGCCTACTTAATTGTTGAACAGACATTTAATTTGGGGGCTACCAGTGGTTTATGTACATACATACAGTGCTGAGCAAAAGTAAGTGAACCCCAAGATAATATAAAAAAAATGTCTCTTATTATTTTTTGGATATAATCAACAAATATTAATTAAACTATATATTCATTAAGAAAAACCTCTATTAAATGAATTACAACCACTTTAATTTTTTCTTATTTAGCTGGAATAAAAATAACTAGTGTCCACAAAGTCTTTAGACATTTTAAAAAGTCGTTACGAGTAAAATTAGAAGCGGTGACAATGAAATTTTTGTCGTATATTAATGTTACTATGTTCTTTTAATGATATTAATAGTTTTATTGATGTTTATATTTTGAGAGAGAGAGAGAGAGAGAGAGAGACAGACAGACAGACACCTCCGAAGATTCGCTAAAAATGAGCATATATTTGTGTTATTATTAAGAGGAGAGACCAGAGGATTTTTTAATTCTTAATACTATTAATACTTAATAGTGAAAAAAAACATTGATTTAGAAATTCTTGCAAAAATCAGATAATTGTCGCGTTTTAATGAAACTTAAACTAGAAGCAGAATTTGAAGGAACCATCATCTGATCTAGCGTGCTTTTACTGCTAGACTACGGGTGAATGACGGAGTTGTTAGTATTGTTAAATTTTCATAGAGTCGACTTCTTGATAATGTCGGCCACGGAGGAGACAAATCCCAAAGTGCGGCATCGCCTGTAAGTGTCTGAAAGACCATTAGTTAACCAAAGCCATGCAAGTGAAATTGAGATGAAACTGTACGGAAGTCGTCAAAAGTTGTGCCAACACAAAGTCACAAGTCATCGTGACCGAGCGTTCAAGTATACTGGCCTTGTTCAATGACTGACTGAATAAACAAACTTTTCTTTATGATCAAGTACGCTCAACTTGTCGGATGAACTCTAAGAAACGTTTTCAGATGTAAAAAAAAAAAAAATATATATATATATATATATATATATATATATCGCACTGTAGGTGGACAAACTGGCTGGCGGAGAGCAAGCCAATGAGAAGGTTGATTTGTCATGCAAATCGACATAGGATCGCAGATAAAGGTGCTGAGAAACTCTGCTTGAGATAAAATTACTGTTTGAAGTTTACCAGAGCAGGTTCAAACCGTGAACTGCAGCTAAACTGATTGAGCGCAAATTGCTTTGGGCAAATAAGCAAATATTTCTCGGTCATCTATTAATCTTTCAACAAACATGAGATGCCAAACTTTCATGTTATTTTTTCAAACTGGTTCATTCTGCTTTTTAATTTTTTTTAGACAGCCATATGTTTATTGATAGATTCATGGCAAGCCGCAAGTATATGAAAATAAAATTACTTGGATAATGAAACATTTTTAGCATTGACCATTAAGAGTAACCAATATTTGACTAATTCATTCAATACTGAACAGCAGAAATATTTGATTTGTTATTGTAAAAAAAAAAAAATTAATAAAATATACTTGATGTGATGGACCTGCAAACACACCTGGATCTTATATAGAAAATAAAAATGAATTTCTCATCTGGCAATGCTTTATTTAAAAAAAAAAAAAAAAAAAATAATGATGGGGTGTGTGATATCCCATCAAACATGCCAAGTGATGGAGTACCAGTAAAAAGAGTGGGCAGCAACAAGAAAGGCTCAAACCACGTCAATATAAATAACAGACAGAAGCAAAATACAAATTTTCTCATGTTAGCTCCAGAATTTTGTCATTTTTTTAATACCATGTCCTAATCAGGATGTTGGCAATCATGGGTCTCCAAAGATTCCTTTATCTATGAATTACTATGACGTCATGGTGAAGTAATGGATAAGCAGCTCGGATTGGAGAGCTAAGTCTGAATTCCAGTTGAAGCTATCATATTCACTTACGTGCTAATACCCTTGGGAAAGGTATGAATCCTCTTCCCAGCTATGGGTAAATAGCAGGACAAACCGGGTTCTATAGCCTTGGATGGCAAATGGTCTACTGCAGAAAGAAATGGCAACCTATTGCATGAAAAAAATCTGCCTCGTCAGTCATGTATCAAAAGATACATGACTGCCTAAGCGTGTATCACACATGGCACTTAACTGACTATGATCTCTTGGTAAAGATAGTTTCTAATTGCTTTTTCTACACAGCCCAGACTGCCCTGGCTATTTAATGCCTAGCTAAGAGGAGATGAATTTTCACCTTTCTTGAATGCAACTGATCCAACAAGGAGTTGAACTCCGTTTTCTAGCTCCACTTTACAGTTTTTTCTTGTAGGAGGGGGAAAAAAGAAAAAACATCCACCAGGAAATAAATTACATTATTTTCTATGTTCCTTTTCTAAACCAAGTTCTCCAAATTTGAGAGTAGAACCTTCCATAGCATATAAACTTTCATTGTCATACATTGGTTAGGAAACTGGTTTCAAAAGTCCACTTGGGAGTAGGGGAGAAGCACAGTAAAATGACAAAACAAAAACAAAACAAAGTAAAAGAAGAATATTTTTATTATTTCACAATTATATAAAATCTGAAATTTGTGATTTTTTAAAAATTTTTTAATGATTGCACAGGACAAGTCATGATTGTAGCCCCTTTCAAATCACATGAAGGAATGATACAATATTAGACATGGCTACATGTGTGACTAGGGACAAGAGACAAGGAGAAAAAGCAAATGCAAAGAGTAAACAACTCAGAATGGCACAAGGATCAGAAAAATAAAACTATTATAGAAATGATAACAAGTATTTTAATTTTATTATTATTGGAACTTCCCATGATCCTGTGTCAGACATGGCATAATTCAGGTAAATACTTTGTTTTAAATGAAATGTTTTGGCTTTATGACAAATATATTAGCAGCATTAATGATAAACAATAACCATTTATTATTAATAGTACAATTTATTTAATGATAAAGACATGAAAATAAACTTAGTATTTGTCAAAGGCAAGCAAAAGGTGAAGGATTTAAAATTTAGATCTGAACAAAAGACGACTTAGGAATAAAAATAAGACTAAGTTATAATTGGAGATAAAAAAAAAAAATAAAAAGATGGGGAATTGAAAGAAGCAAAGAGAGAAAGTAAGATAGAGAGAGTGTAAATGAGTGAAAGAAGAGAACAGAAGAATCCACATATCTTTAATTACCTGACAATAGCAACAAACAAATCATACTTGGAATGATGATCAGAAAAAAAAAAAAAAAAAAAAAAAAAAAAAAGAAAGAAGTGTACTTAGATGGAGCAGAGTCAATTATTTTTTTTCAACCAGCAGCCTTTTCATTTTAATTGAGTTTTATCACAACATTCTCCGTTCATTTTATAGCTGTTAGTAAACTGTATAGATTAGAAACCATTCCAGAAAACCTACAGGATTACTTTTGCTTACTCATGGTAGAAAAGTGCTAGAAGGATGGCCTGCAAGTTGCGGTAAAACAATTGAAATTTAAAAAAAAAAAAAAAAAAAAATTGTCGGCATGTCAATTGTTGTCAGAGATCAAGCTAGTATATAATAAAGTCCAAAGGGGGAGGGGGGGAGAGAAAAAAAAAAAGAAAAGAAAAAAAAAACACCAAACCACAAGGACAGTTCTTATTTAAGCACCTAAAATTAAAAGATGCTTATAGAACTATGTTTAAATGTCACATTTATTATGATATACATAACAGCCATCCTCAAAATAAAAGGCTACTATTCTCACATCCACATCCACTTGGTAATGAGTTTCCCATAAAGACAAGTGTTCATGAAGAGTACATAGATTTTCTGCCAAGCAGTAGAATACATTCTGGCACACAGCAAAAGAAAACATGACAGAAGACTGTTCGGACATGTTACTGGCACATAGGGCATATATAGAGTCCTGCTGAGCTATCAAGGTTTGCTCTGATGAGAAATTTGTAGAAAACTGTAAAACTCATGCACCAAATAACATTGCAGTCTGTATCCACCATTCTCAATACTTAGGGAGATGAGTAATGTCATAATAGTACATGTATTCTTTTGGCTAAGATATGTAACAGTTTCCATTTTTATTCATTAATATTTACCCAAGGCCTTTTGTATAATTAGCAATAAGTATATTTTATGAAGCAGCAACATAGAAAATTAAATGACATGAAGGTCACAGAAGAGAGAATCTATTGAACCAAGTTGCCATTTTCTTTTAGTCAGGGGAAGGGAGATAAATAAATAAATAAAAGGAGTTTTCCCCAAAGACCTTATACAATTTCAGTATCATGGAAAAAAAAAAAAAAAAAAAAAAAAAAAAAATTACTAACTCTTAATAAAATTATTTTGTAAATTCAATATATTTTTCTGCTCTGTTCATTTATATTTTTTCCTTTATTCAATTTGACAACAGATTAGACATAGTGAACCCAAATAAATTTTAAGCTAAATTCAAAAATAAATTTGAGAAAAAAAATAAAATATTTTATTTGTTTTATTAATTATTTTAAAATAAATATTTTGATTAAATTTGAAGATTTCTAAATTGTAATTTTTTAAAATATTGAGAAAAATATATTCTCTAATAAGTACAGAAAATATTAGATTAAAAAAAAAAAGAAAAAAAAAAGAAAAAAAAAAGAGAATTTATGAAGAGAATGGTTCTTTAGAAGAAAGAAAAATATAAAGATTAAACTGAAAAATAAAATTCATAATTGCTGCTTAAAACTAAACAAATTAACATTTAGAAAATAAAAAGTTAATATTTTCCACAAGAAGAAATGAAGAGCAAAAATAAAATATTAAAGAGTTTTTTTGTGGTAAGCAAAATATATAAAAAAAAAAAAAAAAAAAAAAAAAAAAAAAAAAAAAACAACCAACAAACTTTAAAGTAAATAAATGGATTTGATAAGTTTTGCTATGTAATGAATGTTGGCAACCAATACACCAGTGCTGCCTGAATGAACATCCTTGATGTAGCAAAAGTAAGAGAGCTTTAAACCAATGGCATCCGAATCCGATCTGATTGTTTCTGTCTGCTTGCCTTCCATCCTTTTCAGCAGATGAAAATGTAATGATTATGACCCGCCATGCAAAAATTAAGCTGACCAACTTTACGCGCCACGGTTGTCAAGGTCTTTCACTTTGTAGATACGCACCAACCAGTGCTCTGTTGTGTAGGCCTCTTCTAAAACATCCAATTCAAAATCTTTGTTGCCAATTTCTGCATTGCGAACTCTGTCGTAGCCAGTGGGCTTTCCTGAAGAATAAAAGAAAAAGAAACAAGAAATAATAAATGCAAATAAAATTTGTAAAAGTATCTGACCATAATTCAGACTTTAAAAAAAAAAAAAGTTAAGTTAATTAAAAGAGAGCAGTTTACTAGGACAAAATGTATGGAAATCTCTAATCACTAGACCATCCACAGTAAATTGATGTCCAGCTCCTCTTATAGCACTTCACCTTTCAGGACAAATCTATTATCACAATGTGGATATTTAATAACAAGTGATAAAAAAAAAATAAAGAAAAGGAAAGAAATCAGCTAGACTCAAAGCATACACACACATATATAGATATATATATATATATATATAATTTTCAGCATCTCTTCTGCTTTGTGAGCATGTGAAGTCATGTAAACCTCACTTTAGTCTGATGAAGTTCTAAAGGACAAAATGAGTTGCACAAAAACCTTTTCCACTTTGTCATACCCACCACCTCTGCCATAAAGCACCAGTAAATAACTTGCATGCTCAATGTTATGGTTAGAGAATTGAACTAAATCTTGAAAGGTCTAAAGTTTTCTTGAAAGGGCAAAGGTGAGTGGTGATTACAAATAGCCTAAAGTGACCAACTGTCATAATGCTATGAGGACTGTTAACTCCAGAGCTCTGTAAGAGAGTAGTGGCTAAAATTACTATCCTGATCCTTTTTGGAAAAGAACTTATTGTTATGACACACATTTTGAAGATTATGCAAATACAAATAAAAATAACAATGCGAATATGAATGAAAAATATTGTTTTATTTGCTAATCAAATATTTTATGTTTTTTTTTTTTTTTATTACTTTTCATGTTTCTTCTATTCTAGCTTGACTACTCACCAACCATTAGTATGAAGTTGGTATAAAGTAGCAGCTTTTGATGAAATTTGCATCTCTTTTCAAATCTTGTTGAAAGTTACTTCCTTATATTGATTTTATACAAACAGCCAGAACATTGCAATAAAGTTGGAAAAAAAACAAACAAAAAAGATTCCAAAATTAATAATAAAAATACTTCATCTGGAGACTATTGTTCATTTTCAGCCATTTAGGTCTTAAGCAACCCCTTAGTGCAATTTTGAGTGCTAGGAACATATTTGGAACATTAGAGATGAGAAAAAAAAAAAAAAAAAAAGAGAAAAAAAAAAAAAAAAAAAAAAAAAAATATGGTCAACCAAAACAAATCTTAGCTGAATTTGGTCAATTAAAAGCAGATGTAAATCAAAATTTTGAGATTATGTCACTTCCCCCGCCCCCCAAAAAATAGAAAATAAATTTTGATTTTAATGTGAAATGGATCATACAATTTAAATTGAAAACTGTTGGATTATTGTGGCAATGATCAAATGAAAAAAAAAAAAAAAAAAAAAAAAAGCCAGGGGTGGGAGGGGTATTCTTGTTTTTTGTGCAGCTGCCTTCATCTGAAATTACTAATAAACTCAAGAAAATAACAAACGTTATTGCCTGCTAGTAGTAGAGGGAATAAAACCAAGGTACTTACCAGACTCAGTGTATACAGATCCAAACTGGTAATAGCACATCTTGTACATAAGGCAGTTAAGAAGGACGGGAGAACCTTCTTTGTCAATTCGGAACTCACCCTGGGGAGTGTAATAATCAGCCTCTTTAATGTGGGTACCTTTCTCCGTGCTGCCACCAATCCTCACCATCCACAAGAATTTGTTGATATCTGGTGGAAAACAAAAAAAAAAAATGTACTCAATATTGACAATATAAAGAGAAGGTACATTATGTCAACGTTGAATGGGAGTTAAGGAAAAAAAAATGTCCTGCCTAGAGATTCAATGTAGAAGGCATATCTAGAAGTTTTTGTTTAGTACACCTGGATAAATTTGCTAGTTACTTAATAAATATATAATAAATAATTTTAAAATATCTGTTAATCATCTAAGAGAACCTTTTTTGTCTTCCTGCTTCTGGCTTTCTAGTCAACTTTGAAATGCAATGTTAATTGTTATCTTCTTTCGTCTTAATTCCAATTCTTTTATTGTCCTCTCTGCTTAATTTTTCTTTTTTCATATTCCTTTACATTCAGCAAACTCTTGTGCTTAAGTGGCCTTATTGCTATGCTTGGGGTGAAATGATATATAATTTTATACTCTTCCTAAAAAATAAGTTATCAAAATTGTTTTGTAATTAAAAAAAAAAAAAAAAAAAAAAAAAAAAAGAGCAACTGTACTCCTATTAACACAAAGTAAATCCACTACTAAGATTAGGTGTCTTAACCAGCTAAAAAAAAAAAAAAAAAAAAAAAAAAAAAAAAAGAATTTACTAAATCTATTAGACCCAAGAATAAAAAAATTATTTAAGTAAGCAACCAGAGTACAAATTCTTGCACAAACATTAAGCAATTCATGTACTGGTTGCTAACAAAGTACAAGTCATTGTTTTTGCATGTTTATTACTTCAAACATTATTATATAGTGGTCACATCTTATTTGAAATAGCTGCCCCATTTTTATCTATTAGAGAGTGCTTATGTCTTTATTATGCCTGCACACTTGAGAAATCTTAATAAAATGTGTCCCCCTTTGTAGGGGGGAAACTACCATCTGACCTGGCGTGCTTCACCACTAACCCTAACCACAAAGGACTTCAATGAGCAAGGCTATTTTTACTCTAAGGAAAGCAGATCCTCTTCACAGATTATTATTTTTAGATGTGCTGCTCTTGACTTATCACGTTTCTCTGAATTAAATCAAAGACAGTCCTCACCGTCTGATGAATAGCCTGTCAGGCCTCCAAATATAACAAGAACATAATTAACATCAAGCTCTCGCATAATTTCATATGCTTTGTCTTCTGATGATGCCATTGCCTGTAAAGAGAAGAAGAAATACAAAAACAGGATGTGTCAAAATTCCAGAAGTCTGAACAGTGTTCCCAAAGCAAATGGAATACAAACTATAAATAATAGCAAAAGTCAGAGATAACCGAAAGCAAATCCCTGCTTGCTTTCTTGGTAAAATTCACTAAACTTTTAGTTAGAACTTCGTATATGTTATTTGTATAGTCTCAACACTTAGGCTTATTTTTCATGAATACAACAACTGACAAAGAGATTTTCTTAAGCCTTTCCTCTATGAACTTTCATGACTGAATATCCGTAGTTCATGGCCAAGATTTACTTGATCCATGGAGACCAGCATTTCTCAACTGTGCCCTGAAAGGTAGCCAGGTGTGATTCAAGCTAACAGAAAAGTAATTTATGAATTATTTTTATATTTAAAAAAAAAAAAAAAAAAAAATTATTTTAAAAATCTAGAGGCACCAAGAATATGGCTTCCATGTACAAGCCAAGTCTTTAACACCTGATATTTTAAACCCTATGCTAAATCCCTTAATCTTTAAGAAGGAGTGGATAACCCCGCCTTCTTCAGGGGATTTAAATGTCAGTCATTATCAGCCTCACTCTATCTCAAAAAAAAAAAAAAAAAAAAAAAAAAAGTACTTTTAAATATACAATGTAATATCTAAAAAACAAATGCTTATTTATTTCAGGAGACTTCTTTATTATTGTCCTAAAAATTTAATCACTAAGTATTTCCTTATTAAAATTTAAAGTGCACCTCAGGGTTTTAGTTATTCTACAAGTGCACGCTGGAATAAAGAAAGGTTGAGAAACACTGATGTACACAGTAAAAGGCTTAGAATCTCATCTTAAATATTATGAATGATCAAGCATTTTCTATTAATTTTTTTTTTTTTTTTTTTTTAACTAGTATTTCATTTAATCTCAGTCACTTTCTCTTGCAACTAGTCAGTCATTCTCTAGCTATTAATAAATAGCAAATCTGCAGTGTTGACTAACAGTTGAAAAATGTTAGTCTGAAAAGTTGCAATAGAAAGCAACTGAAATTAAGACGGAGGAAATACTAAGCAAATATAAATGGTTGGACATGGAAAATCTCTTCAATGACAAACGATCACATCAGAAAATCTAACAATTTATTGATGGGGAATATTACAAACAAAAAGCAAAACAGAGGTTTGTTTCCTGATTGCTTCAATTCTCCTCGTTCTAGCTGTTATTGATAGTAGTAGTAGTTGCCTTTTCAGTTCCACAGGAATATTCCTTTTGGTGTTCCATCCACAGGATGAATGTGCCCCCCCTGTCTTCATGTGATGGAGATCTTCTTAGCATGCTATTCTGAGCTTTTCCCAGTGACTCTTGAAACCAAATGCCTCACTAGCTTATAAAAGATTTCCCTGAGCCACCCCACCCCATTTGAAAATTTGACATTGATGTATGTAAAAATTTCCACTTTCATTTGGATTATCTAAATGCTCATTGGCAAAACATTTCTCCAACTTTTAATGAAAATTACCTTATGGCTTAGCATTGTATTATTAATAATTTGTTGCTCTTGGATCAGATTTCAGCTTGGAAATCCTATTATCAGACCACCTTTGAGAAATTCCAAAGTTAATTTACTTTTTCACCAAATTTGCTTGGGGTTAAACTCTTGGATTCCCCGCGGCAATTACATTTTATATATCTGATGTAATTTTATGTTCCATTTTTTCTCCCAACTGGGGAAATCACCATTTTGCATTCTCATACAATGAAATGTCATACTATGGCCAGTACGCAGTCACACAAAAATTAATAGCAGTTAGCTGAAAATACTTTTTATGGATATTTTTGAAGTTGCTGAAATAAAAAACTAAAAAAAACAGAAAATACTGACTTTTTGATAAAATATTCAGTTGCTAATGAAGAATTTAATACAAATGAGAACAGGCATCTTCCAATTGGTCCTGAAAATTAGAGCAATCAGTTGGCAACATTGATCTTTTTCTTTTCCCGTATAGAAGGGAGTGCCAAAAAGTCTGTTTCATCTGTCATAGAGTCAGATTTTGGAAAGAGTTGGGCTGAAAATTTTTCAGCACCCCCTCATACATCTTGTGCTAAAACCAGTTTTGGTAAGATATTTGCTCCAAAAGGCCAGGAGTAGTTTTTGAAAATAGCTAAAAAAAAAAAGGGTTGAAAGTGTTAAATAATTAAATTAAATTCCTCATAAAAACAAGCTTCCTCAAACTCAAAGGATAAAAGTAGACTGTAATTATGTGTGAAGTGTCAATTAAGAAAGAAATAAAACAAGGTTAGCTAGTTTACTTACCTGACCAACTCTTGATATGTGTGTATTATTCCAGGTATTATTATCCACTAATATTGTCCGATTTGCCATTGCTGTAATTTGATAACCGTAATCCCACCATGACATCACTTTGGCATTCTGAAGAAAAATAACAGAATTATATATAAGCTTACAAAATGGTTTCAGCTTTAAAACAAAAAAATAAAAAAATCCCATTGAAGTTTGGGGAGTCCACTACAAATCAACATATTCAGAGTAAAAAATAAGTTACTGTTTATGCATAAAACTTTGTAATGTTATTAAAGGTTTATTAGTGAAAAAAAATAAATTGTCATGTAAATAACATTAAAAAAATTAAAAGCACTCATGTAAAATACCTAATGAATAATGGACTATTCAATTTTAAATGGGAAGAAAGAGGAAAAAAAAAGATTTAATGAGAGAAAGAAAAAGATAAAGGATGCAATAATTCTTTCATGTGTTTAACATCTGCTTTAGTGAAATGGAAAAACCTTGTAAATTTTCAATCTTTTTATTTGTACCCTCTTCTTTAAAATAACCTGCATTCATACTTATAATTGTTACTGCAATATTTGGTTAAGATACAATGGGGTATTTTAGCCGTACAACTTGTAAGGATCTTATATTCAATCATTAAATATTATGATAGATCAGAAAATTCAAATCGAAAAATCCTTAAATTTTCACTGATACTATTTATAATAATTGTATTATAATCATGTCTATCAAGAGAGATAACCAGCAGAATATGTTGCCAGTAAAATCTTTGGATATCCTTGAGGTGCTACCAAAAGTTCAGAATGTGAATATAATGTAGTATAGACATGTGTGCCTGTAATGATTGACAGATACCTGCATGCCTGTTCAAAGAGGTTTACTTTGAAGGAGAAAGTGGAAACAAGATATTAAGGCAAGTAATTCTTTCTTTTTTTCTTCCCTAACTTCTCATATGCTCTCTCTCCCACCTATTGTGCACAGATCAGTATTTAAATTTATTTTTTTTTTACAACAATTTGTTTCTGCTTTGTATTGAAACTGTTCCCAGTGTTGTAATTATAAGTTTCATTTACTCTTGCAAAATAAAAATATTTAAATATAAAATGCTTGGAAAATATTCAGAGGCTGTGGTGAGCCAAATATTTTGAGAACAGATGCTAAATATAAAGCAAAATCATAAATTACTTCGGGTGTATTATGTCGCAACCAATAGTAAGCTTCTCTGAAATCATCAAATATAATCCTGCCTCCATCTCCTGCTCTTGCTGATAAAACAATAGAAGGACTTGAATAAGCCTCAGACGTGACCCAAGTGCAGTGGAACGTATACATTACGAGAAAAGTGGTGATCATTAATACAACACCAGACGCAATCTGAAAGAAAAAAAGAAAATATAAATAAACAAAAATTAGATACAAATACATGAAATCAATTAAATCATTAGTCTGGTGACTAATGGGGCAAAATGTATTTTACCATAAAATACAAAATTTATGAGAGTGGGAAATGGGGGAAGAGGGAGGGAGATGATAAAACTTACATACTCTGTTGTATGAAACTGTGGTTAGCATGATGACTAAGACAATGTAAAATGGAATTAGTGAGCAAGATTCAAGTTCCAGCTGAGGCTGCTTATTTTGTATGCTTGGTAAAAGCAGGAATTCATCTCTCCACCCAAACCCTTAACAAGGGGTGAAACAGTAGGTCAGACTAGGCCCTTTAGCCTTTGTATGACAACCAGTATAAGAAAAGGACAACTCTGAACTCAAAACTAGCACTAAGTGGGTTTCGTCAGCCTATGTTGCTCTCAACACCAACTGCAGTTACTGTAGTTGCAGTACATGTGAGTTACCAATGTCCCTGCAATAAATTACTTAGCAAATCATTTGAATGCTTTGAACATTTTGACTGCAAATCCTAAACTAAATATTGAATCAAGTATCTTATCAATTGGTAAATGTGCTGAAAATTAAAAGCTAATTCTTACTAACCATAAAACATTACCACAGACAATATTTCATATTTTTTTTATTACACAAAATAAATTTAAGTACATGAAAAATTGAATTTAAAACTTGCTCAAATAATTCAATGTGACTCGAAGGAGAAATCAAAATGGAATTAAAAAAAATAGACAACGGGGTTGTTTAAGCCGTAACAGTTATTTCCCCTTAACACAAGAAACAAGAGAAGCCACTTTCATACTTACTTCATTTCTGAGAGGATATGACGAATCTGGTCTTTTCAATTTCTTCTCTTTTCGTGATGCATCTAAATTTTTCATGTAAGTTGAAAGTGTTGAAGAGAGTCCAATTCCTGAGAGGATGCACATGACAGGGGCAAGTACCAACATCAAACGCACCATCACACCCTGAAAAAAAAAAAAAAAAAACAGAAGCAGAGGAGGGGGGTGAACAGAGATTTAGATCACAAACAATCCAACATAAAGCAACAATGTAGTCAAAAATATATATCAAAATTTATTTACTTCCAACCCAAACAAAGAAACATATCCAATAATATTTAACAACTGGACTTCAAATTCAAGAAAGAAAAAAAAAAAAAAACAAAATCATCTTAGTTTCCTGGTAGGCTCTGATGATTATTAGACACACTTCAAAAGGAAACATTGTGGGTTGTACTGAGCTTAAAACAATGTCTATGTAACAAAGCTACAAGTACAAAGTAGCTACCGATAGAAATACCCTGCCTGCCTAATACGGCAATGCCAGTCTTTGCCAATCCAACAAATATTTACCCTGAAGAACCCATAATGACAACACTAATATATAAGTGAGTGAGTGAGTGAGAGAGAGTGAATTTCTATGAACTGTCTTGGAAAATAAATAGCTTTCTGGCCAGACTAAAGAGAATAAAAAAAATACAAATTCAATACCACTTGGTTAGGATCAGGGTTCTTACTATTTTCCTAATAATTGATATTTCTTTAAATTTCAGTTTTTTTATCTCTTTCTACATAAAGTGTTTTAAATACTTTATTTTTAAACTTGAACAATATACTTAAACAACAATTTCTTTTAATTGATAAATTTTTCAACTATTGCAATCTGCTATCGGCAATATTTTGTTAAAGTTAACAACTTTAACAAAATATTTTGAACTTAAACTCAAATACTTAATGTGATATGAGAATATCTAAGTATATTTTATTGTTGTAGAACTCACCAGGAGCTTATTCATTCATTAAGTTTCATCAGAAAATTCAAATAGGAAAACTACAATTTTCGCATTCTACTTTATAATGGTCCTCTATCTTTAGTTAGATTTGGATTCAAATTAAGGTTAAAAACAGATCTCTATTATTATCAAAATGATAAAATAATTAAACAGATTATTATTTTTAAAACTTGTTCCTATTTAAGCTACAGATGTCCTCCAATTATAAAATGTTTTTAGTAGTTGCTCAGAGATAAAACCTAAGCCAATTGTAGGAATAACAAAGAGTGGGAAATAAGTTATCTACTTACTGCAAAGTAGATGCTTGTCACACCATACATAATGATGAAGATGTTAGCATCAGTAAGTCGAGTAAAACAGAAGTATAGACCAGCTACAAAAGAGAAAAATACAAATTTAAATGAAGAAAGTTCATTGTTCAAGACGGGTTGCCCCCGAATAAAGATGGCAATTTTATTTGTTTTTTTCAATCAAATTAAAACGAGTTAACATTTCTAGTAGTAATATCAGAGTAACAGATGAACAGAACGGTTTCAAATTGTCTTTTAGAAATAGAAGAAAATTGTTATTTGTATATTGAACAGCTTCTTAATGAGTGCTCAACCAATATTGCCATGTGCCAGACCAAGCAAATTTCAGTGTATAAGCAGTAGGCAATGGCAAGTATGTTGGTTGTACAAGCAATTGAGAGCCAGATAGATGTGAGGGAGTATAAGCAGGCTTAACCCAGCATATACCTATCAATCTATCTCTCATATATATATATATATATATATAAAAAAGGCAGAATGTGTGCATGTGTAACGAATGCACGGCCGCAATTTTCAACAGATTTGCACCAAAATTTACATGCATTTTTTTTGTCATCATTGAAGACCAGGTACACCTTTCCTGTGATGACAGTGGCAACTTTGGTGTATAAATATGGTTTTAGAAGCATGACAAAAATATTACTGTGTTGCCCTGGTCCCCATTAAATCCTATTGCAGCAGTTAAAGCACCTGCTGTTAACATCCTGACACCCAATTTTAGAGGAAACTTTCAGAGTACTTGTAGATGTATACTCTATACCTAATCAGGAACAGGGAGAACCAACACTGGATAATATTTTGGCTTATTAGTGTTTGTAGGCATATATTTTTAAGAAATTTGACAAATGACAAAAAACGTTTCATTGAAACTAGATCTGATTATGCAGCAACTTGTCTAATTTGTTGTCAGTAGAAACCACTGAACACGTCCCCAGAGAATATAGATGGAAGGAGTGCATTTCAGCTAAGAAACCACATTAAGCAAAAAGGCATTTGAAAGCAAGAGGGTTGGTTGGTTGAGTTTGTCATAACTCTCGTTGGGTTATTTAATGTTGGATTTTTTATGGGGAACCCAGTGAGGATCAAACTCATTGCTCAGTAGTAATAGTCAACCAGACTAGCCTCACTCAATCTTACACTACGCAAAAGTGCCCGAATATGAGATACTTGAAATCAGATGGCATCCAGCAATGAAACTTGGATGAAGCTGTATTCTATCTAATAAGCAGGAATTTGTCAAAAGTGAAACAACTCAGGTTAAATCATTAAAGCAGTAAAGTTCATGAGCTAAATGCCTGATGATTTGTAGATCCAGAGAAAACAACAGTTCAAGAAAGCTGGTTAAAATTGTTGGTAGCTTGAATGTCAAATAGATCCAATTGTTGAAGGACCATTTGATACCAAAATTGGATCAAAGCAAGATTTTTTTAGCCTGATGGATCTCCATGCCACAGATTGTGTCCAACACAATGGAGTGTCTGATGAAGGTATCAGTGTAATGAAAAAAATCAGTCTGCTCAAAGTCTTAACTTAAATACTATTGAGAAAATGTGAATAAAAGTAAAGAGTTTGCCAGAAGAATCTTTACACTCTTTAAGAATTATTTGTTCTCAGTCACAGATTATAAAATCTCATACCTGTGAATATAGAGTAAGATATGTACACATCCTACCCCAGGTACACTAAAATTATTTAAGCAAAGGGAAGCCACATGAAATATTAACAGCACACAGTAACTTCTTGAAATGAAAACATGTAAGAAATTTTTATTGTAGACATTTTGTTTTAAAACAAAGCATCTGACTTTGGTTAATGTAAGGTGACTGAAATCTTCTGTACAGCCACTTTTGACAATTGTATTTACATTTTCCCTCCCCACTCAGAAGATCTGCTACAAAATATGATAATTAGGTTTAAAAATGACTCCAATAAAGTCAATGTTTCATCTGTAGAAAACACATTACAAAAGATCCACTTATAGGCTAACAATTATTAGAAGTTTATAAGAGGCCAAAGACTTCTTTTGCACAGTAGTACAGATTTAAATTCTATATCTGGTAATTGTACATGTCTCTATTTTCTCTGGTGGTATCACAAATAAAACTTGGCCAGATTCTAGGTATTCATTAAGTGTACAAATTTTATTAATCAGCTATGAAGATAACGTTGGAATGAGAAAAAGAAAAAAAGATATGCATATAACCTACTTGGAAACAAAAAGACCAACATTTGAAGATCAAAGTAGAAAGAGCTCCAAGTTGTGGGTTGATGTTCAGAAACAGAAGCAATAATGGGTATGTTATTTTTGGCATAGGAAGGATCCAAAAGGGCATAGAAACGACCCGTCCAGGGAGAGATTTCTGAGATCACAAGTTAAGGAAATAAACTTCAAAGATGAAAGGCAAACAGGATGTTACATCACCTGAAATTATACTGCCTAATATTAAAATTAGTTAAAAAATAAAAACAAAACACACACACACATATATATATATATATAGCATGACTCTTTGGCAGAATTGAGTCACTGTCAGTCACTGTGTGTTTATCTAAATCTAAAAATAAACACGCTAAAATTCACCTTCATCCCTGCCGTGCGCCAACGACTTAGTGGTAGAAGTTCCGACTGACGCCAATTCAGTCGGGTTTCGATTCTAGCTAGAGGCAACCAGACGTCTAGCCACACTGATGAGCTGCGAAACAATGAAACTGTCCGTGGATGACAAATATATATATATATATATATATATTATATATATATGCAAATATCAGTGTGTCACACTTTTTCAACTTTACTCCTAGAGGTCATAGCCTGGCATATCATACCATTTTGGAATCAGGCCGACTGACTTGCAATCCTGAAATTTTGGATTCCCAATTTTTCATTAATGCAATTGTTTGGTGATTTTTCTGCATAATTTTCATAACTTTGAAATAAATTTGGGAATAATCAAAATTGGGTAATCCAGTGAAAATCACCCATGAAATAAAAACAACCGTTTGTATGAAGGACCTACGTACATCAAATAATCTTTAAATTAAGTGACTGCAAAAGAATTATCATTTAACTTTAAAAGTTAAGATTAAATAATTCACTACTTAAATACAGTGATCAATTTTGAGTTCTTTTGTAGTTTACGGTTACCTATCACATATGGCAATAGTATGCCTTGCAAAAAGAAATCTCTGCCAACAGAGAACCAGATTGCAATGAAAAGAGCCAAGGCTGCAGTAAGGAAAAAAAAGTTCCATGCAAATGAGAATCCAGATCAAACAGCAGCCAGGAGAGCTTCCAAAGCTGAGAATATGCAAAGACTTAAGGACTCTCAAACTCCTGGACAAGCTGAAGGCCCAATCAAGAGCCCTCCATAGGAGCTAACTTAAATGCCACCAAATAGAATGGCTTTTAAGCGAGTATATATATGGTTATTAAAAAAGAAAGAGCAAATTTCAAAAATTTAATAGAAACAAATGCTAAGAGACAAACACATTCAACAGATTACTGGATGAGAAAAGGTTCAAATTTTATTATTTTAAAGTTGTTCAATTTGTATGCACTCAACATGAGCACTGTGTTGCATGACAAACATTGAAACAGTATTCCACTTCTTGCCACACTCAAATCAATTGATCTGTGGATAATGACTCCACAGCTTCAACAATTTGATGTCTCAAATTGTCAAGAGTAGCAGGCATAGGTAGAACAAACACTCTTTTATATACCCCTTCCCTGATAAAAATCACGAGGTAAAATCTGGTGACCTGAGAGGCCACAGAGAACAAGATCCTCTTTTCCACAAAATTATAACATTTTAAATTTATATAAAATCTGAAAAAAACCCCAAAAAAAAAAAAACAAAAAAAAAACAAACAAACCCAACCGACAAAAAGCAGCATTTAAATAAGATTAAAAAAAATGTTCATTTATTTTAATAACTGAACCTTTTCCTATCCACTAATGTGTTGAATGCGTGTCTCAGCATTTGTTTATTAAATTTTCAAAATATTTTTAATAACTGTATATGTAATTATTTAGAAAACAAGAGGCTTTTGTTGAAAATTGTTTATTTTAGTACATCAGATTCTTTTAAAATAATTTATTCTAATTAAGGTCCCATGGGCCCCACTAGCCTTGTGACTATAATTAGAGCAGTTTTCAATATTTACTTCCTATACATACATATTTCTAGCATTTGATGAATTTTAGGATATATAATGTTGAAGAGTCAATTTTTTTTTTTAAATACTCCAGAATGTAAGAACTTTATTTCCAAAGTCCTGGTTATGCCTCTTCTAATTTCCAACAATCATCACAAAAACTAATCTCGTAAAACAAAACTTTGTTACCTCTTTTCTATATTTTGAAAAGAAAAAATACAGAGACACACACACAATTGTTTCACATTGTAGGAAGAAAGTAGTTGTATCAAACAATGAAGTGTATAAACATTGCATCAGCATTGCAAATAAAGGATACTTCCTGTAGCAGTGAGAATAGCACCAACAGCAGTGACTGCACCAGTGGCCAACATCACCATTGTACGGAACAGCAGCTGGAATTGTTCCTTGTTCAACTTAGAACGTACATAATCAATAAATGCATGAATTTGACATAGGCCAAACACACCAAGAGCCTGAAAAGAGAATACAGAACATACAAGGAATAAGGCAATTAGATTCTAGAGGCTAACAATTTAGAAAAGAAAAAAAAATTTAAGAAAATAAATGCTTCTAAATGTTTTAGTTAAAGAAAAGTATCAGATATTTCTATTGCAAAAAAAAAAAAAGAAAAAAAAGTTTATTTCTATTTCAGGAACCAATTGCTTCATATAAAGCAGCCTTTATCCAAAAATCATCATTTGCTGCTCTTAGGCAAGCAATTAAGTTAAGGGGTATTTTTATCAAAGTATTCGCCTAGCCCCACTCTTTGGCTACAATTTGTGACAACATTATAACAACTTCATTAATGGATGTAAGAATTTGTTCATGATAAAATTTAGGGGAAGTGATGTTGTAGATTAGTTAAAACATTCTACAAGAGTGAAATGCAATAATAGTAATTATCAAGATAAGGCAAAATTAATTTATTAAAAAATTAAGAAATGAATTAGAGGCAGCAACTTACAGCCATATGCTCACTGGATTGCACAGGTTGGAAGCCAACAAAGGAAATTTGCATAGAGAGAACAGTACCCAGACAGTACACCTGTAAATAACAAAAGGT
This sequence comes from Acanthosepion esculentum, assembly GCA_964036315.1. Taxonomy (NCBI): domain Eukaryota; kingdom Metazoa; phylum Mollusca; class Cephalopoda; order Sepiida; family Sepiidae; genus Acanthosepion; species Acanthosepion esculentum. Next base: position 54,761,513 of record OZ038498.1, read on the forward strand.
TAAGAGAAGAGCTTGATTAAAGAATAAAACATGTAGCAGACAGCGTAACCAATTCTATAAGACTAAAAAAAAAAAAAAAAAAAAAAAAAAAGCAATAGCACCAAAAAGTACTTGATTCAATCAAGAAGCCTTTCCAGAAGAAAAAAAGAAATATATATTTTCACATAGGATAGCAATGAAGTCACTATACAGTCACCTCCAGTAACAATTAAGACAAAGCAATTAATCAACAGTCTAGAAATTTATTAGTAAAATGGTTCTGGTTGATAACAATAAAATAGTACATTAATTACCAGTACTGTTTGAACTGCAACCCACCTGCTTCAATGCTTTGATTTATTCTAAATATATAGTGACTTTATTGCCACTACATATATGCTATACTCTGATCATTCTGATAAGAAAAGAATTCCCAAATTTGTTGGTGAGGGCCTCAGACTCAACATGGAGGCCTACTTCACCTTGAGGAGGTAGTGCTACCCTGGGTCAAGAGGATGGATGCTGGAAGACCCCATGTCTGACAACAGGACTCTTCACCATATAACACAAGTAGGAGAACCTAGTCATGGCTGTCAGAAAGTTTCTATGACCACATCACCCCCTTACATCTGGCTACCTAATTCCCCAGACTGCAACCCCCCTTGATTATTATGTGTGGGGCACAGCTGAGCAAGAGACCAACAAAACTCCTTGTAACACCAAAGATGAACTGAAAGCAAGGATTATGACAGTATTCACCAACAAGGAGACCTTCAAGAAGAGTTTCAGGAGATTCCGAAGTTGTCTGAAAGCCGTGGTTGAAACCAATGGCAATTTTATTGAATAAATACTCTTTGGTATTTTAAGACATTTTTGTGTAATTTTGGTAAATATATCTTAACACAAAATATCAGTGTTATTTTTATTTGTGTGTAATTTAAACGACAATTTATCCATCGCATCTTGTGTGTGTGTGTGTGTGTGTGTGTGTGTGTGTGTGTGTGTGTGTCTCCAGGTTTTGGGAAGTAAAGGACTTTCCCCTATAAATTTGTGCATTATAAATAGGAGTAATGTTCTTAGGCCCATAATATTAATATTTCCCTACAGCTCTTAACGATAGCCGATAATGCATAACTGATAGTGAAAACTGAAACCAGCAACCTTTTATCCTGAAAAACGTAAATGGCTGAATTCATTATAGAGAAAGGATTATTAAATATTTTTAATTTCACAGGAAGAGGTGGCTTTTAATATAACATTTTTCTTTTAAAAGCTAAAAGAGGTAACATTTTTTAAATGTGATACTAGAATATTTATTGGAATGGATTGATTTGTTTTTTTTATGGCTTAAAAACCTTTTGCAGACTATTTAAAGCCAGAAAATCTTTTTGTGATAATGATTTACTGATAAATATCCTACTAATTAACCCATGGTTGAGGGGAGAAGAGGTGGATTCATACTTTTCCCAAGGGCATTTATGCATAAGTGAATATAATGGGAGTGACTGGAATTACACCACCTGCACACCCAAGCTTACAACGCCTGGTATTCTTAAGGCGCTCACCCATGTAGGTACTGACCAGACTCAATGCCGTTAATACAATAGGAGGAAAAACACTTTTCTTAGAATAAAAAGTGACAGTGAATCAAACCAACAATCAAAAGATCTAGTTTTTAGAAAAGCCTTGCTAAGTGACTAAGCAACAAATTTGTAATGTCTTATTGGTTAAAAAGCATTGGTCAGTTTTATTACATTGATAAAAAGGCTATTATTCATCAAAAAGGTGCTGAAATGAGCGAGTTAAACAAGACAAGATTACAAGATCAAGCAGAGCCTTAGTTGCCACTGCTTGCAAGACATCAGCAAGAAAGACATTTCCTCCTGTTACAACACTTTGTAATTCTTTATTCCTCCTCTCACTCAACAGAATAGAATTTTTTTTTTTTTTTACTTAAACATTACACAATGATTTAAAAAAAAAAAAAAAAAAAAAAAATTAAAAAAAGGCAGAAGAGGAGAATTTTAAATAAAAAATGTTAACGGTAAATTGGAAAAAATTTAAGCAGTTATCAATGAACAAAAAATATTTAAATAAACCTAAACTGACCTTTGTCTACCCTCCACTTACAATAATGTGTTACAAGGACCAAGTAAATGAAATAAATCATGTTGCAAACTGAAGTGATAAAATTTGGTGGGAAGGTATATGAAAGGGCATTGGAAAGTTCTCAGCCAAACTCATTTCTCAAAATCTGACCAAATGATTAACATCAGAATTTATTTTGGAATCTTTTTGGTCAGGCTGAGAACTTTTCATGACGTACTATTCATAAATGAAAGCATCTCTAAAGACAATGGGTGCCACAAGGAGAATAAACCAAGAAACTGACTGCAGTTGGTTTACTGTATTGCTTGAATGACTTACTGTAGAATATGCCACGTAGATGCGATGGGAAAAACGTCCAGTTAACATCAGAGCAAGGACATGAAGAGGGATCAAGTTGATAAGAAACACATAGCCTCCCCATGAAGAGACCTGAAAGAAAAAAAAGAAAAAGGATTTAGTATTGAATTAAGAGTTAATGCATAAGTGAGCCTTACTTATTTTCTAAAAACAGTTGTTAGTTACTGTGTATAAGGGTTAGGCCAGATATTCTTGAAAGACATGACTGATAATTTTGTAGGGGGAGGGACGCAGGGTCAACAATTTCAAGACTTCCAGTATTTTTAACCAAATCTTTAAATCCATAGCATCTTTATTCAGCCATTAACCTAGTCTGCCTGGCTTTCTATAACCGTATGTCATTTTTTAACTAAATTGGATATTTCACTGTAAATCAGTATTATCATGAAATTGTTGGAACCACAGACTAAAGAATGTTGTATGGATTGAAACCAGTGATAATATGAAGATGACCAGTCTGGAGATTAATGTGTTTGTAGAACTTTCCATGATAGTTTGCTGTGTTGCATTTGCAACGTGAGGATAAGTGTTGTTACCCAGACAAGCAATAAGATGAAAAATTACTTTCACAGTGGAATATACTAGTTTTTTTAAAGTTTTTTTAATAAGCAACCATACTCAAATTTGACTAAATCTTAAGCAATTTCATGACTGATGTCAGTGTGGGTTAACCATTTAGCAATCAATACATTCAAACCCATCCTGTAAACATCAGTGGTCAAAGTCTCACTGTTTGCGTGACTTCCTGCATTATTTACAATGTCGTCATATTAGGCCACAGTATACACAGAGTGGGAATTTTATGGGGTAGGTTAAGCAATATAGTACTAAACACAAAGACTTGTTAAATATGTTATTTTATACTGTATTCAAGAACTGTACAAATTCTATTAGTTTAGGTAGACTGGGTCTAATAAATAGAAAAATATATTTCAAACATAAAATAATTTAAGCAAGTTGCACAAAAATTAAGCAATACCATTATGGCTGAAAAACCTAATCTGAGTGTCCTGGGTATGATGATAAACTACATCTGGCAGGAAGGTCTCTGATTGGGAGTTTGAGGAGTGTGGAACCATCTCTTAATTGCTGGTGTTCCCAGGTCCACCCAGGGTTGTAGTACATGTTAGGGTCCCAGTTACGGGCAAATATTTAACTTCCAAAATGGAGTCAAAACGATATGAAAGTATAAACATTTTCAAAGTAAAAATACCAGCAATACATTATCATTGTTAAAAAAAAAAAAAAAAAGAAAAAAGCCAGTAATACATTTTTGTAAAAAAATTACTAATTCTTCCAAGAAAATTAAATTTCAGCATTAAATGATATACTGTTAAACACCTAATCTGAGGAGATTTACTTAAGGCAATAAGAGAAAGGCCATCATCGTTTAGACTCACCATGTAAAAGTAAGCAAGTGCACAGAGAGCACTCCAGAAGAGGGAGCCAGTTTTGACAGCTTTAATCCACATGGTGTATGTAAGTAACATACAAAAGATGGCAATCCCTTCGTTATCATACGATCCAGCAACTGATCTGGAGATATAACCAGGAACAATGGAGATGAGAGAAGCAGCAATCAAACCGGCACCAGCATCCTGTAAAGAAAAAAAAAATAAATAAATAAAAATAAAAATAATTTAGATTTAAAGATTTTAAAAAGTATATTGCTATTACCATAAATTTGTTTTTAATATCCATATAATATGAGGTAGCCCATCTAAATGATTCTAGGTTTTAGACATGGCTGAATAATGATTCAGCCAAAAGGATATTTGAAGACAAACTTTTGCATGCTAAGTAAGTCTATAGCAATTCTTGAAAATTATTGGAGTTATTTATTTACATTTTTTTTTTATAGAGACTGATGAGATTTAAGAGAAGGTTTTTGTCATTGTGAGCTTTTGAACTCAAACAGTTAAATAAAATGCACTTGTGAAGAGTTACGGATAAGGAAATCAAATCATTAAATCAAGACAAAAGTTGATTGATTTATGAGCAAACTAATAAATGAAAAAGTAAAAGGCAGTTTATTAAATGCAATACAATGACTGGCTACAGATTTTGTCATCTGTTTGATCAGGCTAAACTACAATCATCCTAAAAATGAGCAAAAATAGCAGTCATATTAAGAGAATAGATAGAGTTACTTAAACTGAAAAAAAAAAAAAAAAAAAAGTTAATTTATACTTGTTTTGATATATACAATATGTAAAGAGGTGTTGAAAAGTTAAGTCCCTGATGTCTGGCCAGATTTTTGAAAATGGGTCAGGATAAGAACCCCTCACTGCAATATAATAACACTTGAGTGACTGAATGAGATCAAAAAGGATGCAAGTTAAAAAGAAAAAAGTTGACACATTGAAATAAAATGAAAGACATTAACTAGACTAGTAGGCACCAATGTGATTCAGCACACACACAAAAAAAAGGTGTGGAATAGAGTTAGTCATGGAACCTCCTAAGCAGGCACACATTATTTTCAGGTTTTGTTGTGATTAATAATTATTTACCCAAGTTTCATAGACACTCATCCTGCCTGACATTCTTTTGAGTAAATAATAAAAAGGTTTAAGCATATATGAGAAAAGTAAGTAGAAAAAGACAGACATTTGAAAATATCAGACATAAGCCTAATTTCCTAAAAAGGCTTTAGCAGCAGAAGTGCACAAAACAAAATTTAATTTATAAACTGCAAACAGGGGTCCAAGATAACTTGCACAAAGAGCTCATCTTTGGCTTTACTTAACTGTATACAGAAATATATGCAAATACTTCAAGTTTTTTTGTTTAACATTTAATTCTTAAAAATTGTGTTAATGTTAAATTAGAGTAAAAAAAAAAAAAAAAAAAAAAAAAATTAAAATTTCATCATTAAATTTACAACATACAAAATAGGTTTACATTTGTACTAAAGATGCCAGTAACATTGTTGCCTTAATTTTTTATTGGTTTGAATACAAGACACTGATATGTTACAGATTTACTAATTTATCTCTAGAAGTGTTTACAAGAATATGCCAAGATTTTAAACAAGATACATAATTGACTTCCAGTACAACCAAAGTTTAAAATATAAATACATAGATAGATATAGATATCATTTTGTATAAAAGAGAATGGTGATTTTTCTTTTCTTGTATAATTGTGAAGATGATTTTACCTTAAGTTCTTTGGTTAGTTGATATGTGATAAGGGTGGTGAGGCTGGAGAAGAGAGGTGCCAAAAAGACACACACATTACGAATGTCAATGGTGATATGAATCATATGCAGAACATTGTAGATCACTGCAGATGTTACCATAAGACCTGAACAAAACAAGAGAAATTAAACAAATATATTACAATTAGGCAGTATTAATACACAAAAGACATTATGATTTCAAAGGAATTAATGAATTTCATTTATAATCCAACATTATTTCTATTAAAGACTATGTTTATTGGATAGATGTGTTTGAGTAGACATCTCGGGTTTTAAAGCAGTGTAAATTTATGTCTACTGGCCTGTGCATTCAAAAGTCTTAATAATAATAATAATAATAAAGCTTAGTCAAAGTTAAATTAGCCCTTTTAAGAAATGCACATCTCTTGTTTGGATCTCTCAAAGCCCAAATCGGTTTCTGATCTGAAATGTAAACTAAGGAATTTCTAAGGAGTTAACAGATTTAATTTATAACCCAACATTATTATTAAACATTATAATTATTGGATAAATGTTTTTGAGTAGACATCCCTGATTTTAACCAGTGCAAATTTATGTCTATTGGTCTGTGCATTCAAGAGTCTTAAAGAAAATGTGCCTTCTGATAGAGTTTGAACCTGTGTCCCCCTTGTAGGTGAAACCGACATTAAACTCAGGGTGCTTTTAGACTGCTCAGCCACAGAAGACTTTCAGAATCAAGAAAATTTCAATTAACCTATTCAAGAAAATAATGCATTATTATTTATAATCCGACATTATTTCTTATTAATTTTAAATGTTATATTCAATGGATGCACATGTTTGTGTAGACAGTCCTACTCAGAAGAATAGGATATATGAGGGCATGAAATTGAAAATGTGTTTTTCTAGCATGTCAAGATCTATATGGGTTATTGTTAAGAAATGTTTATTTGGATGCCAAATAAAAACAGAATTTTTTGCTTTTTAAGACAAGGTCTTATCTTCATAAATTCAAATCAATTTGTTTAGTTTCCATGACCAAATGTCTATACATCAAAGGAGGAGATTGAAAATGAAAATGTAACCTGGTAGGTTAAATAACTGCATAACAAAAACTTATTGAGAGAGATGCAAGTAAAAATGGTCGGAGATGTTAATCAAATTACCTGGGTAAATGGTTCCTCCAATGATACGACCAAGTGGATACCAGGCCCGATCATCAAACCAATTGTGGAAGCTGTAGAATCCTTCTTCAGCAAGATACTTAGTGGTTCGAAAGTTGAAATAAGGATCAAACTCGTGAATCACACTCTCAAATCTCAACACAGAGAAAAGACGTGTGGAGAAAGCTGAAAGAGAAAAAGTAAAAAACAAATTAGATGGTTAGGTATTTACAATTGCCGTTTCCTTCCTTGTCCAAGGAGATTTTTCCTTTTATTTACATGATTGAAATGTAGCTTTCACTTTCAGAGAATTAATCTTTATATTTTATGCTCTTGTTAATACAAACAGAATTTAGAAATTTATACCAAGAGACACTCATGGTGTTTGATTTTGGCTCTGGTAGCAAAACAAGAAACTAAACCAAGTAATAAGTTGTTGGCTAATTTTATGACTTGTAAACTGTTGTTGGGTTATTTAATGTCTGTTATAGAATGAAAATCACAATCAATTCATAGATAGGTAGACATGGGTTGGATTTGTACCAGTCTGCAAGTAGCCAGCCAAAGGTGGCTTCTTTGGTTGGGTGAGTGTCTTACTCCTCTTGCGAGGATGCAGTTGGTGCATTCTAAGCACCACCAACATGGCAACCAAGCAGAAACTGACATGTATGTGACTATACTAGTAAGGCTAAAATTTGTGCAAAGCTGGTTAATTCAGTAGTTGTGAATATATGTGTGGAAACAACCATTTTGAAAAGACAATTTGGTCTTTTTTGTTATTACACACAATAAAAAATAATTTCTGTTATGTATGTCATTTTAATCATTTCTAATTAGAAGGAAGATGATAATCAGATCTTCAATCAGAAAATAAATGTGGTGATACTTTGGCTTGTTATTTACATGTAAAAATATCTACACTGTACAAATTTTATTTTGGAATGATATCTACATAGTGAAACAAAGAAAATGTAATTAAAATTTTTCTTTTATTTATATTCTAGTGATAAACAAGCATGTACATCAGCTAAAATGTCTACAATTTTATTTTAGAATGATATCTGCATAGTAAAACATGGTGCTACTTTGGCTTGTTATCTACAAGGGAAAGATAACAAGCTAAAGTAGCACCTGTTTTACTATGTAGATATCATCCCAAAATAAAATTTGTACGCTGTAGTAGATATTTTTTCCTAGTAGATAACAAGCCAAAGTATCACCAAAAATGTTTACACAGAGTATTTGAGATTACACTGAGGGAAGGAAGAACTGTTGAAAATGTTTCTAACTATGTGCACCAAGAACATTGGCTTTGGTGTAATTCTACAGTGTTCATATCAGCTTGTTCAGAAACTAATGTTTTTTGTGGAATAAAAATGGATACAGATGTAATTAAGTTAAATTTGATCACTCAATGAGATAATCACTGTAATTAGCAATTATCATAGGTCTTCAATGATTGTTTGCTTTTTCTTTTTTTTTAATATATAGGAGTTGAAAACTCATTGAACAATACTTGTCCTGTTCCTCTAAATCAGTGTTTCCCAACATGGATGCTAGCACTCCTTTGTGGGATCTTATATTCAAAGGCGGTACTGGGAGTTTTTATTTCATTTGGTGGGCAGTCAATACACTCAGGAGAGCAGTGGGCATTTATTCATTTTTTTTTTTTCAAATTTTCAAAAATATATTGGCTACAAAGGAAAATTTCTGAAAGGTATCTAAAGCTGTGGGAAGCTATCAAACTTTTCTTCATTGTTTTCCAACTTTCTATATGGCTGAATGTGGTTTCAACTCAGTTACGCAACTTACTAAGCAAAGAAACTACCTGTAAATTACAAAATGAAGAGATCTATGATTACAAGCAGCATGGAACCTAGAGTAAGAGCCTTAGCCAGTAAGCACCTAAGTCAACCATTGCATTGAAAAACTATAAATAATTTTTTTTTAAGCATTTTAATCATTTGCTCTTATAATAGAAATGAGAACTATTAAAATTATTTTTGTAGTAATACCTAAGTGTTATCTTGCTATGAAAGATGAATTCAATATTCAGAATCTGACAAGAGGGACATTGACAAAAAAATTGTGCCCAAAAGGGGGGTGCTAGTTGAAAAACACACATGTACATAAAACCTTCTGTAGATGAAATACCGATTTCAATGACAGCGTTCATTTTCAAGTTTGTGTAAGCATAGGTACCTCCATGAGATCGCTAAAAAAAGAGCATAGCATGATGAAAAAGACGCCAAACTTGACGAAAACAAAATGTTATCATCTAAATATTTGTTATTATTAAGAGGAAAGATCAAAGTTTATTTTAATTAATTTTAAAATTTTTTCCTTCTTTTTAGAACAATCTGAATTTTTATTTAAAAATCCTTGTTTCTCTTTGTATCACCGGAACTAGTAAAATAACATACAATTTTTAGCACGTTTTTTTTTTGTATGACGCACATTAATTTTAGAAAATCTTGCAAAAATGAAAAAAATCAACTTTTATTGAAGTCATGGCAGAAATATTTTTAATATTCATTATACCCCACTATAACTAATTTTATGAAAACGCTAGAAATTCGGTTGCATCAGATTTAGTGATTACAATAGTTAAAAGCACAAGGCTTTGAGGAATGCAAATCATTTTTTTTTTTTTTTTTTTTTAATTGGACCCCACAATAATGAAAATCAACTCTGAATTGTAACATACAAAACTCAATAAAACAAATATATTATTTAATTTCAAATGCTTTTATTTACTTTTAGTTGTTTTTATGAATATGGACAATATTTTCTGAAAGCAAAAAATTTTTTTCGATGAAAAATGAATTTTTAATACAATTATTTGTTATTTTTTAATTATAATAGATTTTTACATTTAAGTTGTTAAAATATTATAAAATTAGTTAAAAGCCACATCAGGTTTTGTAAGTGTCCTGATGAGATAGATCTTTGTTTAGTGCATTGTAAATTGTATCGTTTTGACTAATCAGAAGACCCACAGTAATTAAGAAATGTAATTTTGTGTTTGTAATCGGGCTCTAATTATAAAGTACGGAAGACCAACCAGAATACAATTAAGTTGCGTTATTTGAGTTAAGCATTGTTCTCCGCTGTTAAGGCCTTTAATTTTGCGAAACACGTGTGAAGTTTATTTGATTTTTCAATTTCAACTGAGAAGGGTACCTACAAGTATCAGTATCATATGAAATTTATATGATCTTATTTTTATATTAATCTCAGTTATGGCATTTATTCCATAAATGAAATATCAAAATAAATAAAATGAATGGAAATACAGATAACACAGTAAAATGTAGTAAATGTACATAAAATTATAGTATTTTATGTACACTTCTGATAAAATTTCATGAGAAAGGTACCTATAAATTAATTAGATACCTTCCTTATGAAATTTAATCTTATTCGTAACAGATCAGTTATGGCATTTATTCCATAAATGAAATATCAAAATAAATAAAATGAATGGAAATACAGATAACACAGTAAAATGTAGTAAATGTACATAAAATTATAGTATTTTATGTACACTTCTGATAAAATTTCATGAGAAAGGTACCTATAAATTAATTAGATACCTTCCTTATGAAATTTAATCTTATTCGTAACAGTCGTTTTAATTTCTTTATAATATATTTTCCATAAAGCATCATAAACGTACACAAAAAAAAAAAAAAAAAATAATTAGAGCGCTGAAAGTTTTCCTTAAAAATAACGAGGTAAATAATTTGTTCATTTAAATGTAAAATATTTCACTTTTCTCCTTCTGTAGAACAAATTATCCTCACAGAATCTGTCAATATGTCATTCAACACCTGTCAAGTGATGTGAAAGTTTATGACCGGCTTTGTTTTATTTTCAAATTACATCTTTTCGGCGCAGAAGCTAAGTTAAGCTTGGTTCAAAATATTTTAAATAAACAATTTCTGATTTTCTTAAAATAAGTTTTGAAAAAATGATAATTGATATTTAAAAGAATTTCAAACAGATTTTCATTGATTCTATAAAATGGAAAAAAAATGGTCAATTTTGCTGACTCAAAAAAAAAGATTTTTAACAAAATTTTCGGACGTGTTAAGTCCGATTAAAAAATGTAGAAAAATATCACAAAAATACTTTGATCTTTCCTCTTAATAATAAAACATTTAGACGATAAAGTTTTGTTTTCGTCAAGTTTGACGTCTTTTTCATCATGCTATGCTCTTTTTTAGCGATCTCGTGGAGGTACCTATGTAAGCACAACTCCCTCCTGTAACAATCTGGTAATAAAAAGGAAGGTTATCTGTTGTTTTTTAAATCCCTGGTTAGCAGACCATTGCAAAAACTGACCTTGACTCTCTAAGTGAGAATTTGTTGGGCAAATGAAATTCTCTTAGATTTCTTTCCCCATTTGCTTGGGAATGGTCATAGATTAATAAACATGATGCATTGTTGTGGTTTGTTAAATCTGCCACATTGACAAGAATCTGCTTCAAAAGACCATTATGTAAAGTGGTTTTCTAGAACTAGGCTTAGCAGAAAGGTCAGCCTTCCTTTTAAATTTTCCAAGCCACGCAGTAACTGCAACTGAAGAACACATCACAGATCATCCTCATTGCCTTTGTTGCATTACAGCTTTCTGAAAGTTGCACAACATGCAGTGACAAACATGATGCTTGCTAAAATCTGCCTCCCATGGAGCCAAACATGACTATAAGCTAGAAATAATACACACAACCTAATAGGAAAAATGATAATCTTGCCTCTCAAATAAAATGAAAAGTGGGTGGGGAATAAAAAAACAAAAAAAAGGCGAGTCTTGCAATTTCCAAAGATTTAATAAACAGGGAGGGGAATGTATATAATAAAAAAAAAAATTATAAGGGAAGAAAAGGGTGGGTACATTTTCCTGAAAACCAACATACATTGTTTAGTCACAGAATTTAAAAAATGGGAGATGGTAGATGTTAAATAATGGTGGCAGTAGATTATGGATGGAGGGTGGGAGTCCTGATCTTTAAATTCTGAAAAGTGTACACATCCTCACCATTTATTCAAGAGGCACTCGTACTATTTTTGTTCCAGATGAGTTACCTTTGCATATTTTTGGATTAGTGACACCACTTACTAAATGTTACATTTACACACCCTACCAACAACTTTGTGCTGTAGAGCAACAATATTTCTTTAAAAAAAAAAAAAAAAAAAAAAAAAAAAAAAAAAAAGAAAAAAAAAAGAAGTCTTAAATTTAACTGTTGAAAAGCAAGCAAAAATTGAAATTCTCAAAATTGTGCTGCTGCATTCTAACAGATAACATTAACCATTTGTGGAAATTTAAGAACTGGAAAGACAAAACTTGAAATGACAAATGATACCTGAAATGCTGTGTTACACTTTTAAGTCTTGTCACCCTTACATAATATAATTTTCTGTTTCAGATGGCTGACACAAAAATGATGTTCATACAGACCTTATTGATGTGTGACAAAGTTAATGAAAGTGAATAAACTGAATCCAGTACATGTGTTTTGAATTACTTGTTGTTCTATTGTTCTTATTTTTTGATAGGGGATGACGAGGTTATAAGGTTATCAAATTTCATTAATTTTTGGCCAGGGGATCAGTATATATAATGGTTTTTGTGAGATCATTGTGTTTGAATGTAAATTAGGCCAGTTTCTCAGCATTAAATTAATAAACTATTTAATTTATATAGAGCTTATTTCTTGTTTTTGTTTACAATTATAACAATTCCAGGAGAAAATCCATACATTGAATCTAACAATTATGGGACTGAGATGGCTCTTAACATAGGTCTTGAAGCTGTTGGTTGATTCAAAATTTGGGTACTTAAAAGCAATATCCATTTCTGAACCACCTCATATTTCAGTAGTGCCCATTGAGTTTTCTTTAGATGGAATCATTTCATTTTGGTCTGTCAGATTTTTTTTTACATCTTATTTACATTATTTAAATTCAGACTTCTAAGGTGTGATCTACATGACCTTCAGGTAATTTCAAATAGAAAGCTATATTTAATCTACAAAGGTAGATTGTTATCGTTGTCTAGGGATATCTAGTTTTGTTCTTTTTAGTGCTATCTGCTTGGTGCTTATCCTATTAAGAGGGCTAGAATTGGTAGCTTTGAGAAACAGTTAATGAAACTTATTGGGATTTATTCCTCAAATACCCTAATTTTCAAATGTTGTGCCACCTTTTGCTACTTTTAGTGATATTTCTCAATTTTTCTGTGTGGTCGGCCATTTAAAAATCATTTTTTTTCAGCAGAAAACTGCTTATATCTACTTTTTGGTGACTTGCAAAGTTTTCAATATTTGGATTCGTTCACTAAAAAACTATAAGGGTATTAAATTTCATTAATTTCTGGCCAGTGAATCAGTATATATATATATATATATATATATATATAAAAATAATGGTTTTGTGAGATCACTGTATTTGAAAATGGAAATATCCGTTGATGGAAAATGCAGCAAAAATTTAACTTTCATTATCTTGAGAACAGTTAGGAATTTTTACAATTTTCTAATGACTAAGACCTACAATATATCAAATTGAACAAAATCTATATTTTGGGTTACTTTTATTTTGGTTGAATTGACATGGAATGGCCCCCATATATTCTTACAAATTCCATCTACCTAAGTTTGGGAATTTGGTTTTCCTTCTCCTAGACTAGTTGGCACCTCAATACAAAGGAACCCAGTTTGTCTATTTAACCTATAGCTGAGAGGAGAAGAGATGGATTCATACCTTTCCCAAAAGGTATTTACACAGAAGTGAATGTAATGAACTCAACTGGAATTTCAACTCAGCATGCCGATTTCTCATTCCAAGCTGCTATCTATTACATAAACCATACATCCAGCTCTTTTTAGCACTGGTCAGTCATTGCTTGCTCTGTTTCCACTGGCTCTGAACTATACAAACCTGGGATTGAATTCGAAATCACCATGCCATCAAACTTATGAACCAAGACTATTGTTGTATGGTAGATTCACAGATCTCATTTTAAGCTTTTTCTAATGAAAATTCAAACTGCTTTGATGAGCAACCAAATATGCATACGTACACAGAACAGCTGCTATTGTCAGGATCATCATTTTTAGCAGAGTGTCCTGCTTCTCTGGCGACAGGCGTAAACGCCATGTTTGCGCAGTTTTCATCTTTTGTCCACTTCTGGAAATAAAGAAAAATCAGAAAGCATGATTAATAATAATAATAATAAAAAAATTGTGTCATGTGAAATTGAAATTAGAAAATTGAGAAAATAAAATATTGAAGCAAAAAGAGAAAGATTTGTAGGAGGAAAAGGGAAAGAAACAGGTTGGGTAAAACCGTTTTTGGAAAGAATACAAGTACAAGGAATAATGAGAAGAATATGAAAGTCACATGTGAATGAGAGAAGATTTTTCAGGCAAAACTGGGAAAATGAATCAGAAGAAATGGAAAACATAGTTGGTAATCTTGAATTGATTTTCTTCCCATCAGTCAACCAATTATTTTAAGAGCAGCAGAAAATGTTGAAAAAGTTGGGCAATATTTATAACCTTGGTGTCTACAAAAAAAAAAAAAGACGTGTCAAAAAGATAGTCATTCCTTTGACACCACTATTATGGTTTACATTTTTGACCCCCTCAGTAATGTTTATTTATAAGATTATAAAAGTTTGTGAGCTAAACACAATGCTATATTTATTTACCTTTTTATAAAGAAATAAATTTTTTATTCCAAAATTTCATAAAAATATCAATGAACTATAAAAATGAGAAAATTTGAAGAAACATGACATTATCTATTTCGCTTTTTAAAAAATTGTCGAGGGAGTCAAAAGTATATACAGTAATAGTGGTATTAGGGGAATAACCCTCCTTTTGACACTGTAAATAAAAATGAATGTTAATCTGACAAAATGGTTATACATGTAAAATTTCGAGAAATTAAAAAATTTTCTTCTCGAAATTTTATGAAAGTAAGTATTTACAACGTACTAGAAAGGATTTTAAAAAATTTTAATACCTTGGTCTTTCCTCTTAATAATAAAATAAACATTTTGATTTTGACAAAACTTTATTTTTATTAAGTTTGGGACCTTTTTTTTCATTATGGTATGCTGTTTTTTCATCGAAAAAGTGGGGGTACATAAGATTTGATGAAACCAATTCGATATTTATAGATACTTTGCAATATTTTTTACGAAAAACATTTTTGGAAAAATTTGTTTTATAAAACTGAAGCTGCCTTCATTAGTTTCAACGGGGATGACATCGTGAACATTTAGTGCCTTGTTTGAGAACAGATTGAACTCAAACCCCATTGTAAACAATGTAGGTCTCAAATAAATAAATAAAATGCCTGACGAAAACAATCAACATTGCAAAGTCCCATTCAGAGTGCTGTCAACATGAGGAATACAAAAAAAAAGTTTTTGGCGAAAAATATTAACGTGTTTCGAATTATAAAAAGAGAAAATCACATCAATCCAAAAAGCATATGGGAGAGAATCGTCAAAAACGTAAACCATGTTTGCTCTCTGCAGAAAGCTTGATTTACGCAAGTTAATCGAATAAGGAATTGTTGAAACCAAAATCCACATCATAAATAATTTCTAGTCTAGTCTCCTCAAAATTGGATATCATTCATATTGGAATCACAAGCACCATATGTGATATGGCAGAAGCAAGTTTTTAGCATAAAAAAAAACCCAAAGTAATTAAGGAGAACAGAAATAAGGTTCTGAATAACAAACAACTTTAAATTGCCGTCTCAATATTTTTTAAATAAAAGAAAGAACTATGAACAATTTGTTTCAAAGTTCAACAAATGAGCAATAATTCTCTTCATAAAATCATCTAGTGATGTGGACACTTAATTCTACATACGTTGTCTTTTTTTTTTTTTTTTTTTTTTATACAATCATACAGTGCTGTGAACTTCTCCGGAGCAGTGTGTCCCATTCATTATATTTTAATCTGGCGAAAATTATTTTAGAAAATCTTTTCTGGAATTTCGACAAAGGGTGAATAATATTACGTTGCGAGATTATCAAATTTATTTCTTTTAAAAGAAATAATGATGTAAAATAATTACTACAAACAGGTGCCTGGAGTGAACGAAATGGGATTTAAAGTTAAGAGAGTTGAAAGGGGGGGGGGGAGACGACTAGAAAAATCAGGATATAGAGCCCAAAATTAAATATATGCACATAATTTTAAAATCTATCATATGCATTTATTAAATCATTAGCTTAGCATATACAATTTTTTTAAAAAGCTATCATTACAATTCATTAGTAATTAGACTAAAAAAAAAAGCCGCCTTATGTTTTGTTAGCAACCTTCTTGCCTTATTATTGGTAATTAAATTAACGAACAATAAAATTGTAAGGAAGGTTATTTTTAAAATAGTGAATATTTCGACCCCCGCCCCCACCCTTATTGCGTCGGGAGCATATTTTTAAGCACAATAATCTAAATTAAAAATTAGATGCAAAAATATAAACTTATTTTTTTTTTAATTTAAATTGTATAATTTTAATTTTGTTATAATTTTTTTTGTATATACGCGAAATGTGCATTAAAATTTAAGAACTTTGAAAGTTTTAGAAATTTTTTTTTTTAAAACTTAGATTTTAGAAAAGCGTATAGAACTTTATTTGCTAGCTTATTGAATGCATATTATCGTCTAAATTTTGAACATGTATTCTATTTTCTTACTGAAAAAAATTTAATAAAGTTTTATTTCTTGCAAACGAGAGATTAAGTTTTAAAATTAAAACAATTTTCTATAACTTGGGAGATTTTCTCCACAAAAAAAAAAAAAAAAAAAAAAAAAAAAAATGATGGTCCAGTTTATCATTGTGAAAAAAAAAAAATTTAAGAGTATGTATGTACATTTGAAAAGAAATAAATCTGTCTGTCGATTTGGTCTTTTCTTTAAATTTTCAAAATCAGGAAGGAACAAGAAAAAGGACACTTAGGAGAGGCGTGAATTGTAAAACGTGCAACCGTGAGAAACTAAAGAACTAACAAAGAAATATTTTTTTTTTTTAAATTCCATCCAACGTGCATCAAAACGACAAAAATAATCAGTAAAGGATTTACTATAGGATAAAACATATTTATAATGCGAACTAAAGGCATTAAAAAACATCACTTGAGGGTCTTCGTCAAGCAGACCGGTGTTGTTATGCCACATCAGCAATCAAATCCTAACACATGAAATACGCAACGTTTGCAGTTATTTACGGTCATTTTCATTGCTTAAATTTTGATTTTGGACGAAAGATGAACAATGGATGATTTTGGCAAACTTAAACTGTTTCATGCAGTCGTCTTCTTAAAACAAAAACAGAGAAATTTGGAAAAATAACAAGAGTAAAAACTCACATCCAACACCCACGATAGAAAACGCCGACAATGTTGAAGAAAAGGGAAGTGACGTATACATTGATTGGCGGAGCCGTAGTTGCGATAACACCGGCTATCAAGAATTCAAATCTAATTTTTTTTTATATTACTCAAGAATTTTTAGCATTGTTAATAATTTTATATCGAAATATATGCTCTAGATTAAAAAATAAGTATTTTATATTTTTCACTAGGCAAGCTCAGTTAAAAATGTAACGAACATTCTGATTGGTCGTTTTGACCAAGGTGGAGGAGAGCTTTGGGGGCAGACGATAAAATCGGTGAGTCAATCACAGCTTAACGTTAAGTGCGGACGATTTTTTCCCAACCATAAGAAGTGGAAAGAGAAAAAAAAAATTAAGTTCATCAACGCTCACAAAAGAGGATTTAATTAATTTATTTACTTGAAAAACAAAAAAATATTATTATCAACAATGATTAAGGGTATGAAGTTCATTTTTTTTTCTTTATTTTAATTTAAATTCAGTAGTTTTGATTTTTTTTTACTGTAATTTTTACGTGGTAAAATAAGTAGAAAAGGAAAAAAGTTTAAAATTAAATGAATTCTAAAACGTTTTAAAATTGATACAAGATTAAAAAAACAAATCTACAAGAAAAAAAAACTAAAAAAAAAACTAAATGTAACTTTAAAAATGTTAATTAAATTATTTTTTAACCCCCCCCCCGTCTCTTTTTTAATTTTTTAATTTTTTTTTATTCGGTCAACTGTAGAATTTAAAATTCAAAAAAAAAAAGTCTTTATTTTACTTTATCAAATGAATTTAAATGATTTTAGTTTCACATTTGGACTACAACTTATCATCGGCCCGCATTTAAAATCCTTAAAACTTTGCAGAAATACTGGATGATTTTTTTTTTTTTTTTTTTTTTTTTTAATTTGTTTTTTATTAAGAAAAAATGTTGTATATTTCCCTTTTGCCCATGTGTAAATAGAATAATAATAAAAAAATATAAAGATAGCAGTCTCACACACGCACGGATTTTATGTCAATTTTGAATTCGATTTTTATGAGATCGAATAAAGTTGATAAAGGATTTTTTATCCTAATTCTCATTTTTCCTTTTTGGCATTGGATCGCAAATTAACTGATGATGAAAAAAAAATTCTTTTGAATTGATGTTGCTATAGCTTTTTTTAGTCTTAATAAAGAAGACTAGTGTCTTCCAATAAGAAAAATGTCTTTTTGCGGTATTCTTGTACTGAAAAGAAAAATAAGTTCGCAAAATTTTTCTTACTTTTTTCCTCTTCATTTAGTAATTTTCGTCTCCCGTACGGGAAGATAACTTTTTTTTATCTTAAGAAAATTGCATCACATAATTTGGCAGCTTAAAATATGACCTTTTTTCCCATAATTGTTTTGTGTGTGAAATTGATAGAAACGTAAGAAATCAGCTCGAGTAACGTGGGAAAAATAACATCAGGTCATTTAAAAAATGAAAAAGATAACATGCATTTCCATTTTATCTTTTTTTCTTATTCCTTTCTAAAAAATAAAATCACTTTGTAGGTATCTAAAAAGGAAAAAAAAAAAAAGCGATACCTAAATTTATGCATTTAAAAACTTTCGTAAAGCTTTAATTTTAAATTACAAGCTAATAGATTATTCGCAATAAACAAAAATACTTTGGTTTAATTTAAACCAAATTTAAATTGATTGGAATCTTTTTTTTCTACTTATCACTGAGTAAAATCTATAAATTCGTCCTCATTGACAGATCTGTCAACGCAAAAGGCAAAATAATTGTCTTTATTAGAAAACTTTTTAAAAAAATCTCCTTTGCTGAAACGATATTTTGAAGAAAATTAGCTGATTTAAAGTTTAATTAATTTGAATTAAAACAAATAATATTACATTTGAAATATCGTAAAGAAAAGCATTTTAATACCGAGGAATTTTTGACGTATTGACTGATTTGACAGCTTTAAGCGGTACAAAAAAACTTTTCAACATTTCATAAAAATTGTGTGGGTGTGTTAAGAATAAGATGTAAAAAAAATTTATTTTGCGAAGTTTTTCTGGAAAAACAATAAAAAAATAATTCCATTAATTTCTGAATAAGTCTTGAAAGTTTTAAAATCCGACAATTATCTGATTTTATTTTTGCAAAAATTTCCAAATCAATGAGTTTTTGACTGAGAACCACCAAAAAAATAAAAACGCTCAGTTTTACTTTCCCGTACAAATTTAAGATCCCGCGTTGACGCCCAAAAAACATAACTTAATAAAAACTCCTAAAAAAAAAAAGGATAATAATATAATAATTAAATAACTTCTTTGATCTTAATAATATCACAATGATTTTGACGATAAAATCTTGTTTTTATTGTGTTTTGCGGGCATTTTTCATGATGTATTTTTTTTTTTTTTTTTTTTTTTTTTTTTTTAAGTAGGTACGAACGTTAAAAAAAAAAGTGGGTGAACAAATCTAGTGACTCTTTTCTTGGGGTAAACTTCCAACTATTTTAAAAGTTATTCACAAGTGACCAGGAAGCAAAGATTGAAATAATCAAGTAAAGTTAAAATTCCCATAATTTAAAAATAAAAATCACCTTTAGGGATTTATTTTTATTTTTTTATCTTAAATCATTTTTAGTTTATTTATAAATATTTTCCTTAGCTGAGAGATTCTTTTCCTCTGTACCGTGTCCCTTCAGAATGTTGATCATAGGTCTCCACAATTTCCTCCTGACATTTGTCGCTCTTAAATTAGCTTAAGATCTTTTTTTAAAAAAAAAGGATCGGTTTCACTAAATTTTGGAACTACTTGTCATCGATTGAGTGCGACCTTTTCCACTAACAATCGTTTTAGAAACGATGAAAGTGCGACCCCTGAATTCTTGGCATGAAATTGAACCCCCTCCAGAAAAAAATATCTGTGTATAAGGGCAACCGGTTACCTCGCGAAAATGCACGATTTTTATTTTTTTATTTTTTTTTTTTACCTCATCAAAAAAAAAAATACCTGTGTATAGTGTGAAATTTTTGGTGTAATAATGCTCTCAGTCTGATAATTATAATTTTTTACTTTTGAATTGTTGAATATATTTTCTTTAAAAAAAAATAGTTGCAGTTTTTTTTTTGGTATCGTTATTGAAAACTGCAATTTCGAAATTGAAAACTACTTTTTTCTTACATTTTTGTTTGAAGAAAACCAGTTTTACAGGAATTTTATGATTAATAATACTCAAGAAGAGTGAGACATTATCGCGGGACAAAGTATCCACTTACAAATTTTGATTCAAGTTTGTGTGCATGCTTTCTTTCTTTTTTTTTTTTTTTTTTCTCAGTGCGGATAAAAATAGCCATATTTACATTATTTACTGTCTGTTTAATAACCTCATCTTGGTTACAATCGCAACGTTTCGACCCGTTCTGTTATAGTAGCGTGGGGCTTCGGGGACAAAATTGAACAGTTGATTTACCCACGCCAAATGATAATGACGAGGAAACACACGGGTAATTTTAACAAACTAATATAAGGAATTTAGTTACGAATTTACACGCTTGAAGTAGTATCAGGAGCTCGTTTCAGGAAAATAAATTAGGAATTTTTAAAGTCCATAGTTTTAACGAATTGTTATGAAGAGGAAATATTTATAAAAGATTAAATGATCTGACACAAAATATTAAAAAACTGTTTAAAACAAAGGTAAGAGTTCGCTGCTCACGGAAGGGATATATGGTTGCATACATTCAAAAGTAGATGAAGGGATAGTGAGAAATACCTAGCTATCTTGGATTGTTGAAAGAAAGTTCTTTGAAGTGTCGCGTGCTTGGTTAAAAGTCGATAATATAATTTTATACTGGCGAAAACTTCAACGCTGGACACGGTGAACAGAAATGAAACCTTTCACATGACTTCAGACACTCTTTTCTTAATTTAATTTTTCTCATTTTATATCAAAAGGAATTTAGCATAGGCTAGCTACTTTCCATACTTTCTTTTAATTTTCGGCTAATTTCTGTGGAGACAAGGTTTTCATTTGTCCCAAAACAATTTTACATAGGCTCACGAATTTATTTCCGTCTTCTCAGCTCAATATCTGTGAAGGCGAAGTTTTCCTTGGTCCAAAGAAAATTACACAGGCTCGCGAATTCCTTTCCTTCATTCTCGGTCGTTCAAATTTGAAAGCGGGAGTATAAAGGGAGTTATTTTTCGCACTCACTACAGTGCCATCTGGTCTTCAGGTGTCTGTCGATCCGGATAACTATCAAGGAATTTCGAACTGACCCCTTTATTTCATACACAAGGGTAGGTTGTCCATGTCTAGAAATGTCATGTTCTGATTTTTTGTTTTTGTTTTGCTCAGTTATTGCTAAACCTATTTCTACTGATTCTGTACCATAACGCCCAGGAATTGAACTAACACTTACGATGCCACCAAATTCACGAACCAATATTTTCATCCTCTGTGACAATAGACAGAATAAAATAGCTATAGTTTACGAGTACAATATCACTAACAGTAAGTGGTTTTATTTGCGGGAAAGATCGATGATTCCAATATAGATTCATTACTGTCAAGTGGCTATGAACCTGAAACATTTGACGTGTAAAATTCAAATGACATCTGTAAAAATCTTTAATTTTTTATAGATTTTATCTTTGAAAAAAAAATACAGTCGGTTTCATTTTTTCCATGAAACAAAACGCTAACATTTAAAATTAATGCAATGCATACACGCAATTTTTTTTTTTTTTTTACTATTCAACGCATAAATGAATATTATCCACGCAGAAGCAAAAAAGGGGTTCAAGACTGTGACATTTATAAAGTTAATAATATTGTTAACGTTTGAAAAAATATCTTGATATAATTTAAGAGTTTAGAAATAGCTAGCTTCATTTTTGTCTGGAAGTTTTCAGAAACTTGATAAGAAAATAAACTTGAAATTTTTCCAATTCTCAATCAAATGACTTTCTTTTTTTTTTTTAAATTGTGATTCCACTATCAATTGAATTTTAAAATCTGAACATGTTTATTTTTATTATTTGTGTTTCTAATTTTAGTTTTAAAATTGTATTGGTTTTAAAAATTCAATGCAAAATCACATTTATACACGAGACCAGATTTAAAAAAAAATACAATTTATATTTGTTTGGATAATGTAAGGTAGGAACAAAAATGCCTGATTTCAACGAAAATTTTAAAAATTACCATAACTCTGCTCAAAACGAATGTTATTCGTCAAATGGTAAGCGCCATTAGAATCGACATAATAATGTTAGTAAGAAACGATCTGGCGATTATTTAATCACAACAAAAACTCTTTCTGGGCTTTCCTCCTTGATACCTCGACTGCATGAATTTAAGCATACTACTAGATTGGCAATTAGGTCTCATCATTTTACTGTTGAAATAGCTGAACGTAACCGTAAGTTCTATTCTAATAGTTTCTTTTCTCACCCGTGGAACTCTCTCCCAGTTTCTCTCCCCATCACCTACGATCTTTAAAAAATTAAATGCAAAATCAATCGTTATACTCTGTTCTTTTATTGTCCTTCTCTTCGTTAACGTTTTCTTTCACTCTCAGTAAGTCTTTGCGTCTTAGCGGCATTATCGCTCTGCTTGGGGAGAAATGAGTACAATATCACTGACAGTAAGTGGTTTTATTTGCGGTAAAGATCGATGATTCCAATATCGATTCATTATTGTCAAGTGGCTATGAACCTGAAATATTTGACGTGTAAAATGCATGGGGAGAAATGATAAAAAGCAATTCACGTGTCAATAAAGTCAGACGGCATTTTCGACCTGGTCCGCATTGGTGTACACACGGTACACATACTGGCTCATCTAAAGGTTAAAAATGATTGTTAGGTAGGGTGTGGCAGGTCTTTGAAGTCTAAATGCATTTCTTTCTCCCAAGTATTGTATGGGGTTTTATGTTATCCTTTTCTATAACACGATCTTTCTATCCAAATTGGTTGTAGTTATCCATGCATAAGTTCCAAATCATGTGTCCCTTGCCAGGTTACAATGTTGATTGATTAATGTATTTGTTTTTATAGCTTATCAGCTCTTTGTGGGTTATTTAAAGTCTAAATATATTTGAGATTGTAGGGGCTTGCTTACAGTAGCCGTTGCTCCCTCATCTAAGGACTGACCGGGCTTGAAATTGCTTAATTTTGTCGACCGAACGAAAACCGGTGTTTTCAACGTGATCAGAACGTAAGCTGCCAGATTACTCGGGGGTGTAATGGATTATTCCATGCAAGCATCACCAGACAATAAGATGATATGGGATCTTCGGAGGAGATGAAGATTTCTATTGACCCAAAGAAAGCCGCATTTCCAATTATCGAGCAAAATATTTCATTAAAATCTCAAAGGATGACATATAAAAGGCTCTAACACTAATATTCCATGGTTATAATTTATTACATTGGAAGCGTAATCATTCCAATGTAATACATTCTAACCATGGAATATTAGTGTTTGAGCCTTTTATATTATATTCTTACTCTGTCCTGGACACTATCCTCTTTGAGATATCTATCTATCTATCTATCTATCTATCAAATTGTAAGTGTCTAACTGTGCAAGCTGCTGATCATCAGTCAAATCATGGAGAACCCAATTTTGCATTGCCTCCATTTTGTTGAACTGTGATAAATATAAGTTGACTAGTGTAGGGACCACTCCAAATTTGGTTCAAACACCCAAATGTTTATTCCTGGACATGAGCCTTCACAACTGCCTCCAGTTCTTAATTGACAAGTGACAATTTGCAACCAGGTTTCGTTTATCTTGGAGATAAGTTAATTTTTTAAACCAATTATACACGGTCTATTTTTTAAGATAACTCTAGCCCCCAAGTATTGTTGATGTTGCCGGTGGCTTCAGCAGCGCAATGGCAATTAGGAATCGCTATGCATTGTGACACTAAATCACGTTTTTATCCTTCGATGTCGTAGAAAAAGAAATAATGTAATTAAAACAGTCCAAATATCAGTCGGAAGAGTAAACTCAAAGCTTTAAAATGACGTATCCATGGAAACGATAAGAAAAGATCTAACAAAAAACTGCTATTTATTTTGTTTTTGTATATTTTAAAATACTTCCATGGGAGGGAATGGGAGAAGAGAGAACGCCCACTCTCTTATTCAGAACATTAACAAAGGCGCATACAAAGATTCGCGAAACTATTGCGTGAAATTAAAAAAGAACAAACATTTATTATAAAACAGAACAATATTTACAAAATAGGCATGCACAAAAATTTCCTTTCGTGCGCCTTCTGTTAAGCAGAAAGATATATGCGAATTATATTAAGATTCTCAGTCAGTTTCGTACCATGCGTGAGGCAGATTTTTTATCCCGCAGTAGGTTGCCATTTCTTTCTGCGGTAGACCAGTTGCCATTGAAGTTGGGTGTGTATGTTGGGGGGGGGGTTGAAGAAGATTCATACATTTTCCAAGTGTATTATCACGTAAGTGAATAATGGATTCGACTGCAATTCGAACTCTGCTCGCCGTTCCTCAATTCGAGCCGTTATCCATTATTCCACCGTGCCTCCATAAATTATAGGATTTACAAAACAATATTCGAAAAATGGGGGGGGGGACTTTGCGAAGGCAATATAAACTTTGAATAAAGCAGAAAATACTATTTGAAAAAAAAAAATGGTGAACCCACCTATTAGAAAGAGCAAAAAAAAAAATCACAGAATGAAGGGAGCTTTGGCAATTTCAAACCACTGATGTCACGGGGACTTTTTACAATTTATCTTTTTTTTTAAAAACACTGTTCTATTCATAGGTTTCAGTTCCTTTTTAACGTGTGTTTCTCAGGTGGCAACCAAAAATTGCTTTCCTTTCTGGGTCCTTATCATTCTTCCTTCAGGATGAAATTTTCGTGTCTCTTCTGTCTTGGTCGAAAAGGTTGATTACACTCAAACTTATCCGCTAACCCTTCTCTTTAACAACCGAAGGGTCTCCACCAGGCCTTAACTTCACATTTACGTGGGTTTAAGACCGCGCTCTTGATTGGATAATAAATAGAAATAGAAATATATATATATATATATATATATATATATATATATATATTTTTAATTTAAAAAATAAATTTTAAACAACCCACCTTGACCGAAAAAATTTTGGCGGTTCTTTACAGCAATTCTAAAAATAGAAATTGTCACAGACAAATGTAACAATTGAAATACACTTCTCTAAAAATACGTCTATAAAACTAACCTTGACGATTATAATTTTTTTTTATTTACACATTTTTTATTTATTTTGGATTGCTGAACAAAAAAAAATTTCTTATGTTGTAGAGGAGTAAATAATTAGAAACGCTTTAGCATTGTGTGTGTATGTGTGTGTGTATATGTATATATATATATATATATATATATATATATATATATATATATACTCGTAAAAATGAGAAGCAGCAAGACGTGGAAACGAGTATTATTTATTATCTGGTTGTGGTGTCGGAGAAACGAGACACTAATACTGAGTAAAAATGTGAGTTTGGGGTCAAATGTATACCAATATGGATCGGAATCCGACAGAAGGATAAGCAAAGTGTATACAGTCTTTTTCGTGTTATCTCTCTCTCTCTATATCTATATATATATATATATATATATATATATATATATATATACACATACACACACATACATACACACGTGTGTGTGATGAGTGTCCAGATAATTTAGTTGGAAAAATACAAGTGTTTGGGTTTTCTTACCTCGAATTTTTGTTGAGTGACAACAGATAAATGTTATGGCCTGAAAAAGTAAAAGATGAAATTTTCGTCGACGCACGTGTTAACGACCTGTCCGTGTGAACTGCTTGTTCGATAGTGAGAATATCACGTGTTTGTATGGATAAAGGAAAAAAGTGGGATCGATTCTCATTGGTTTAGAATGAGTGAATTAATGATAGTTACAATTGTTCTTGACACCATAATTAATTTTTATGTATTTCTTTGTGGACACGACAATGTACTGTTTCCCTTCAAGATGTGGGTGATCATGGCTCCCCATAACAATTGTTGCTCTAAGTTCTATATCGCATTCTCCTTGTTCTAACATTTATTCGTACAAATTCGTTCGGTAGGTTACTCGCTGTTTTTCTTCGTTTCTTCTACCTTCAGTATATCCTGTAAGTGTTAAAATCCTTTTAGACCCCCTTTTTTCAGTATGTGTCCCTTTGTGATTGTAAATCTGTGTCCCTTTCGTTCCTATTTCCCTTAAATCGTCTTCGTTGCTCACATGTTCAGTTCATGGTGTTCTCAACACATGTCGATAGAACCACATCACTTCAAGTCCATCTATGAAGAAATTGTCTCGCGTTCACTGCCATATAGGAGATATTTTTGTAGCGGTTCAATACTCTTTTCTTTGTTTCTAACGAACTTTTCCCATCTCTTAATGCTTTACTTAGTTTCTATGAGCCTTTGGATTTCTGTCTCATTTTCCGTCGTCTGTTACTACACTAGTCAGTTAAATTTCAGTTTCTGCTTGATTATTAACGCCCCCAATATGTAACTCGCATCTGGAGTTGTCTTTTTTCGCTGATACCAAACATTTTGCCTTCTGATAGTCGGTACCTCCAAAATCATGCGCACTTTCAACACGTGAAAAAGAATTATACTACCCGTTTTAAAAATTAACCAAAAATCAAGGAATTATCGGATTTGAAAGTTTTCAGCATTTATAAGTTAATGAATTAACTTTATCACACACACACACACACACACACACACACACACACACACACACACACACACACACACACACACACACACACACACACACGTCAACACCACAGTGGGTGTTGACTTCAATGTTCACTTTTATTTACATACGCCCAATCTCTGATATTGAGCACTTTATCCCATAAATATAGCACACCTTAAAAGTAAAACTATATTTCTTCACACACACACACACATATATATATATATATATATATAATTATTTATTTAAATATTATAGCATAAATGTTATAAAATCACTACAAAAATACCCATTTTGTTTCAACACTTCTGGTCTTATCAAGTGATGTTGAATGTAGAATATATATATATATATATAATTTTTTTTTTTAAGCTTTGTGGAAATAATTTTTCAGTTTCGGTTCACTCGTGATTGATCCGTACTAGTGAATTTTGGATGTTCCTAACTTTTACATTTTTTTTATAAAGCTAAATCTCCGAAGGTGTTTATATTGTTTTATTTAACTAACTAGACTGATCGAAAATATGGCTCGAAGTTAAAAAGAATTCAAGTAAATCTCAAAAAATATTATTGTTATTGATATCACTGTATATTTTTTTGTTTCCACAAGAAAAAAAATCTGATGTATATTTGTGAAAAATTGACGTATTTTTATAGTACGATTTTAAAACTTTTCCAGATAGGTACCTCCACTTTGTTGCAGAAAAAACAGCATAGCATGATGAAAAAAGTCCCAAACTTAATTTTAAAAAAGTTTTATCGTCAAAATGTTTGTTATTAAGAGGAAAGACCAAATTATTTTTTTTATTTCTAGCACGTTGGAAATTTTGGTTAAAAATCTTTCCTTTTTCTTTTTCGTTAGCGGTCGACGTAAATAGTACGATATTGACGATATTGTTTTCATGTGAAAAACACATTGATTTGGAAATTCTTGCAAAAAGCAAATAATTAACGGATTTTAATGAAACTTTCAATACTTATTCACAAACAAATTTTTAAAAAAATATTTTTTTTTAGAAAATCTTGGTAAAAAATATTTATGCAATAAAACCAAACCATGACAATTAGAAAAAGCTTTTAATTGCTTTTATAAATAACAATTATAACATTTATTAAGGGCATTATTGTCTTTAAAAAATTCTATGAATAATGGATTTAAGAATTGTTTACATTTTTTAAAAATAATTTATATCGTTTAAATCACCGAACTTGATTAAAGTAATGCAAAATTTTAAACGATTAAAATTATAATTAAAAAAAAATGAAAACAATTCTTATAGAAATTCATTATTCATCGAAATTTTAAGGCCATAGCGTCTTTAACAAATCTTATTTATAAAAATCAATTAACAGCTTTTCTAATTAAATAATGTTAGTTATATTGCGTTTTTATTTTACGATTCGGAGCAGATTTTCGGAAAATGTGTAGTAGTTTTAAAAAAAATTGATTGATTTACATTCTCCGATCTTATAATTATTTGACCTTTGAACGTGTTGACAGTCGAGGGTATAAGTTGCTGGAGAAAAATCTATTTTCTTTTTATTTTAAGCAAAAGATAAGTAATGTTTTTTTACAAAGTATAATCCATAAATTTAAGATTTTTTTTCTGTGAAACAAATGTCTCGGGCATATATTGAATTGAAGTTTTAAAAAATTTTTTAAACTTTTAAATTCTCTTTTGTTGGCATCCATCAAATTAGAAAATCGAATCGAGTGGAAGTGAGTTTGTTGGGGACAAGTGAAATGTATTAAGTTTTTTTAACTAGAATGTTGAAATTAATCAGAAGGATTTTTGGGTTCGGCTGGTGTGTTCTAATCATTCATCCTCAACAATAAAATATTTTACAATATGAAACACAACGAGGCAAAAAAAATCAATTCAAACAATACGCACATTTATATACAATTAAGAAAATATTTACAATAATGTTTTGAGATATCAAATGTTGATGTTTGTATTTGTATTAAAATATCAGGTTTGTTTGAGTGTTTCGATATATTTGTGAACTATTGCAAAGTTTAGTCAAATGAGTGTTTTGTAAATTAAATGTTCATTTGCTATTCAACGTGAATGTGTATGTAATTATTTATGTACTGTTCTTTGGTTAAGTCGTTCGAAGTTGCGTACCCTTAACTGTAGTTTAAGGTTTTAGTTCGATCGTTATTTTACTTGAATAGTAGTGAATATAATTGTTCACTTTAGTTAAGTAAAGTTGTTCGAAGTTCTTTTTTGGTCACAGAGGATTATTCGAGCCAAGTTGTCGTTGAGTCAGTGATGTTCTTTTGCGCGGGAAAGTTATTATTTTGAGTTACGTGGTTTTGTTTGGCATCTCTCTGTGTTCGATCCGCTGACTCAAAGGTTCGTTGACATCAGTGTTGCCGAAAAGTTTAACGTCTCGATTCGTCGAGACAGGTGTTCGTAATTGTCACATTTTGAAGCTTGGAGTGAGCGGTCGAAATTGTCTGCTGCTGTTGTTGTTGTTGTCTCTCGCGGATGTCGATCTCTGCTCTCGGTCACACGTGTTTTTGGGTTTATATAAGGTCGTAGTCACGTGGGGTGGCTCCAAAACGATTTGCACCAAAATTTGCTTATGCACGTGCGGGTGACTTGATTGGTCGAAAAGTATCAATCAGTGAGCTAGATTTGCGGAGAATAACCAATAGTAGCTCGCTGACATTGCTTGTATGAAAGTTGATGTAATGGAATAGTGCATTATACGAAGAGGGTAAAACTGTAAAAAGTTTGCTTTTACTTTTTACTATTTTGTTTTAAAAATGTCTAAAATCCTTATTTAAAGCGGTAGAAGTATTTTTTAACGTGTTAACTTTTACTATCCTTCAAGTCTTTTAAATTAAATGTTTTTTTTGTTTTTTTGTTTTTTTTAGCTTTTTAAAATTTCTTTTAGAAATTCCCCGGTGTTACTTACAGGTTAGTCATTTCTCGCTTTCCTTTATTACCTTGTCTAAGAATTCTTTCAGTTTTCCTTCTGAGACTTTAATCAGCACAATACCATCCGCGTGCGTATCGCCAAAAATAAGTATGGATGACGAAAAGATGCCCAAAACATAAAAAATAAAGTTTTATCATCAATATCTTTAAGAGGAGAGACGAAAAGATTTTTATGCAATTTTTTTTTTATCCTTTTCAGAACTTTGGAAATTTTGGTTAATTTTTTTTTTTTCTGGCGTCAAGGTGGGACCATAAATTTGTATGGGAAATTTGAGCATCTTTTTGCGATGAAAACACATTGATTTGGAAATTCTTGCAAAAATTAGATGATTGTCAAATTTTAATGAAACTTTCAGGACTTATTCATAAATGAATGAATTTTTTTTTTTTAAGAAAATCTTAGTAAAAATACTTTTCGTGGGGCTTAATATTTACGGACAAGTCCTAGGAGAATTTAAATCCTAACATTTTTTTATTTTTGTCAATCAGGACCATTTTATAGATTTTGCTGATAATCAGAAAAAATCATTCCAATCAAAGTATTTTACTTATTGGAAATAATAAATTTAATCTCTTAGCTTGCAATTAAAACTAAAAAAAAAAAAAAAAATTTTTCGTTTTTAATGCATTTTAATTTTAGGTATCGCCTTTTTGTTTCGTTTTTAATGCATTTTAATTTTAGGTATCGCCTTTTTGTTTCGTTTTTAATGCATTTTAATTTTAGGTATCGCCTTTTTGTTTCGTTTTTTGGAGGTACCTACTATATCCAACTATAACAAATTCTGGTACACTACTAGTTCTTTTTTTAGGATAGTCTCTCTGGATAACATCAGTAGTGAGAAAACGCACCCTCGTTTTACTCTTTTTTTTTTTTTTTTTTTTTTTTTTTGTGTATTCAATGAACAATTTCTCTATTCAGATGCAGACTGTTTGTTCCCCGTAAAGAGAAGTTTCAGAATGAAATATTACAATGACAGTTTTATTTATTTATTTAAGATTTATATCCTAATATCTCTCATATGCCTTAAGAAACTAAAATTGCCTCTGCTTATACTTTTACTAGTATTTGTCGTGTCACTATATTATTAGTGGATTTTATTTGTGACATATTTGTTTAATAAATAAATTCTGTTACAATTAGGGCGTAGCCGACTGGTTTGAACGTTAGTTTTTCAACTATGAGTTTGATCGATTTGTCAGGGAGGTGACGCCTTGATCATATCGACTTAAGGAGACGGCCTCTATGTACAACATCATTGGGGAGTGTTTGAAAACTATAAAACAAGCTTTGTGAGTGAAATTGCGTAAATAAAATTGATAAGTTTGTTTTATACGGCTTATCAACACTCTGCGGGTTATTTAAAGGCATTTTTTAGATTATTTCTTTTTACATAATGATTTAATCTTACTAATTAATCCATAGCTAGGGGAAGGAGAGGTAAATTCTTACCTTCCTCAAGGGTATTTGCGCGTAAGCGAATATAACGAACCCAACTGAAATGGGAACTCGACTTTCCGATTAACAATTCCGATCCATTACTCCACCCGCATAAGCTAACAACACTTATCATTCTCAAGCAGCCACCCATATAGGTACTGCCCACATTCGATGCTGCTTAACTTCGGTGAAAGTATGGAAACCGGTGTTTCAACGTGATATGGTCGTAACCCAAACAAAACTGGGAAGCTGTCAATGGTTGTGCTAGTTCTAAGTCATCGTGACCGAGAGTTTGAGTGTACTGGCATTGTTTAAACTATTGATTATCCCAGATTACTTGTGGTATAAACCACACGTTTACTCTGTAGTTGTTAAAGAAACACAAACGTACTTGATCAGGCGTCTGTCACATAGATTAGCTAGCCACCCTAGTAGATATATTGTCGATACATACTGAGAAATGGGTAGCCAGCCACTGTATTTAAGGATATAACCCAAAATAATTAATATTTTAATGAAACCTTATATCTTACAACTTGAAACTCTTCTCCTTCAAAATACTGAATGTGCTTGTTCCAACATTGCCTTTTTATTTTGGTGTTGCCTTTTCTGGTTTGCTGCTATTGTCTTTTTAGGGAAACTCTTCAGTGTGGATTTTCTCTAAGGTTTTCAGTATTTTGGTTTTTCATGTTATTCAACATTTCATTTTCATTCACTGACATGAACTCCAAGACAAACTCGGTACCTTCATCTCTTATCAATGGTTTTGACATAGATTGTCATTCAAGATTTTTATTTATTTCAGCTTCCGTGAAGTCAGCCAGATCATGGTTGGTCTTTAAGTAAGATTTTGCCTTGTTGATAGATGCTTCTCATATTTGGTAGTTGTCAGGGAGTTTTGAATTGAAATCTTTATGAGCATAGTGGTTAGCAATAATTGAGCTGTACTAAATAACAAGATGATATTGTAGCGGACCGTGGGGGGGGGTGAAGATGTGAAGAGATATCAGAAGGTTAAAATTTCCTGCTGGCCGATCCAGCTACATGGGAATGTCGGACTTTAATTAAGTCCAAAGAAAACAAACAAGCCCGATATACATGGGTAAACAAATATATATTAATAACAAAACAAGTTAAACAAAGACATGGACTGTTACGCAGAGTTTATATGGAGAAATTGTGTTTGTGTTGTAAGTGTTCGTTCGTACGTTGTTCTTAGCGCGTTCCCGGGATTTGGGAAACGCTGTATCTGTGAGAGGTCACATATTGGCCTAAGTGGGAAAAGAGTTTTTTTTTTTTTTTTTTACCTCGCCTCCGCGCGCGCCCGCGAGAGAGAGACCGAGACCGACCGACCCCGAGACCCCGACCCTCGTTGAAGGATTAAAGAACTGAGGAGCTAACTGCGACAATATATTCCTAGACTTGGACAGTAGAACAACAATCTACTTCTATAGATTAAATAAAGGGTTCAGCTTAAAACTACTTGAAGGTTACCAGGATTGACAAGCACCTGAAGAAGGCAGGAATGGCTGAAACATTGTAACAACAACAAAGATGATTAATTCAAATATAAATAATAATAAACTTATTAATTTTCGGCATGAAAAGAAAGTATTTTATTTATTTTTTACATTAATATCAAGGTGATTGTGTGGGAGATACTTGCTTTGAAAAATGGTTTGTTCATTTTAACACCTAAAATGAAACTGTTCTCTATTTATAACGCCTTTTACCGCCACCTAAACAAAGTGGTGCAACCACGTTTAGTTGTCCGATCATCAGGGTTTTAAGACGACACTTAAACCACAAGGCTAACTCTGCGCTGACGCTGGGTCAAGCTGGTTGTTGGTCGCTGGCCGCTTCGATCCACAATAACTCTTTCCACGTTGTGTTCTTGATCTCGGAACAGTGGGAAAAATGTAATAGCGCTGGCTCGAGCCATGGTAGGTCTTATATTAAGGAAGAAATATATCTTCACAATGAAAAATAAAAGCGAAAGATTCATTAGGTTAATCTACAATTGGTTCATTTAGTTCTTTCTACCACAAAAATTAACCCTTCCCGCATCAATCACTATAGTGATACTGTGCCTCGCTTAATAATTTGACTTCAAAGTTTTTCGAATCAGGAAATCTGATGGCAGCTGACGTGGATTCCAGAGATACTCGATGCGGGTTCTCAGCCCAAGTATTTGATCTCTCAAACCTATCTGTCTATATCCACTCCGGCCTAAAACTGGCATGGGACCGAAGGATTCTTGGAGTTCGTTGCTTCTTCAATTTCCACATTAATCCTAATAAAGGTTCCTTGTTCCATATTTCTACTTTCTTAATAAAGTTTCCAAATTTGGAGAATTATCCACCTTCACGGGAGTAGTTACAGCGATTGCTCCTCCCCAACTCCAACCTGTTTCACTTCATATCTCTCACCACTCTACACAGGCGGCACCAAATCCTCCCTCCTCCCTCTCAGCATCCTTCCTCAGGCCACCTCTCGGGGACTGGTATAACTGTCTCTGTGACAAATCTAATTCTTAAATCGTGTGGGCGAAAGGGCGTAGCTCACGCCAATCATTAATATTAATTTCCCTTGTCTTCTCAAGATAGATAAAATTATCTCTCCATTCTTGGACATATTTATGTCCAATGAAAACACAAACCAGATCACCCTCTTAGCAACTACAGGATCTGTTTTCATAACTTCGACCCTAAGAAAAAGGGTTCATTCTTTGTTTTCATTTCCCAGTTCGTTTTCGGCGATGAAAATATTTGTCTAAATTCTCAAGGAAGAGAAAAAATTGTTCTCCATACGTGGGCTGTTTTTTTTTTTTTTTTTTTTTTTTTTTTTTTTTTTTCTGGCGAAAACAAACCAGGTCATCTTGTCACAACAGTATCGATCTTCATAACTTCGACGCTCACAACGGGTTCGTCCTTTGTTTAAATGTCCCAATTCGTTTGCGTCAACAAAAATAAGAGATCCGTCTCTCTCCCCTCTCGTTAATGAGATGTTTTCCTAATTCCTCAAGAAGTCTATTTCTCCAAATCTGTTTTCGTCCGCATGCCAGACACTTGATAGATAAAAAAATAAACTTTAGGAGAGAAGAAATCCAGACGGTCCCATTTTCACCAAGGAAAATATCTCGCTTTCTATATCTGTCTCGCTTTCATTTCATTTTAGACTTAACCCTTTTCTGCTCAGAATCAACATTTAACCACCTCATGACCTCAGTGTCACATATTAATCATCTTAAATAACCTTTTTTGCTTTACATCAGCATGGCTGATGCTAATCTCCAGGAGAGCAACTCATTGTTCATTCTTGATCTCTGCGGGGAAATTTGGTTTTCTGTGTTATGCTAGACAGAATCTATCTTGCACATTTAGAAGTCTACCATTCATCTATGCATCAAATATTTCTGCCACATCTGGTCCTGTGCTCTGCTATGTGTCTAGAGATTCTTGGTAAAATCCAAAGAATTGGCAACTTTATCGGTGCTGACCTGGCATCTTGACTTTAGTCACTTTCTCAACACTGTAGCCTAGCTTCCATTGTTTTATTCTATAAATATTTTCATGGTAATTTTTTTCTGAAGAGCTTTCTTCATTGGTACCTTGGCTTCTTGAATTTAAGCGCAGCTCTAGATTGGCAGTTAGGTCTCATAATTCACTGTTGAAATTGCTAATTGCAACTATAAGTTCTATGCTAATAGTTTCTTCTCTCGTACTTCACACTTGTGGAACCCTCTTCCAACTTCCTGCTTTCCTCTCAACTACGATCTTCAAAATACCATGTAAATCGTAATCTTCTGCCTCCTTGAAACCTGTTCTTTTATTATGTTTCTTTCACTCTCAGTAGCCTCTTGCATCCTAGTGGATTTTATTGCCTTGCTTGTGAGGGAATAAAAAAATAGTTGCTGAAATGTTTGCTTTTATCTGGGATTAAACACCAATTACTGGGACCAGTGTAAAATAAGCAACTATCTAACTAATCGAGCGATGGAGTCTGTCCACTATCCAAAAGAGTGGACATTGTCACTATAGCAATCTAAGCATGAACTCCCACCCATCACCATTCGGCCTTTTCTCTCTCACTCTCTCTCTCACTCTCTCTCTCACACTCTCTCTCTCACACTAACTCTCTCACACTAACTCTCTCACACTCTCTCTCACACTCTCTCTCACACTCTCTCTCACACTCTCTCTCACACTCTCTCTCTCACGCTCTCTCTCTCACGCTCTCTCTCTCACGCTCTCTCTCACGCTCTCTCTCTCTCACACTCTCTCTCACACTCTCACGCTCTCTCTCACACTCTCACGCTCTCTCTCACACTCTCACGCTCTCTCTCACACTCTCACGCTCTCTCTCACACTCTCACGCTCTCTCTCACGCTCTCTCTCACGCTCTCTCTCACGCTCTCTCTCACGCTCTCACGCTCTCTCTCACGCTCTCACGCTCTCTCTCACACTCTCACGCTCTCTCTCACACTCTCACGCTCTCTCTCACACTCTCACGCTCTCTCTCACACTCTCACGCTCTCTCTCACACTCTCACGCTCTCTCTCACACTCTCACGCTCTCTCTCACACTCTCACTCTCACGCTCACACACAAATCTATTGTCACTAAAATCATTCTTGGTTTAGTATTCTCTGAAGAACCCATCAGAAAGCTTCGCCTGTCTTAATGTATATTGGTAATTTTGATCACTTTTCTGAATTTTCGTCTTTGCCTTCACTTTACTATGTGCATATATTTTATTTCTTACTAATTTTTTTCCTTGCTTTAAATTTTCTCTTAATTTATTGTTAAATCTCAAGGCACTTATATTTAATGAAAGTTTTTCCAGCGTGGTAAACTGAACGATGGAGTCTGTCCACTTTCCAGAAAAAGTAGATATAGGGACTTATACTAAGTTAAAACATTATAGCTGTTTCACACTCCTGTCCATAACCCCCCTCCCTTTGTAAGCCTGAATTTTTTTTTTCTTTTTGACTAGATAACTTGCTCATTACATGTCACTTGTAACCATCTACTACACTAATTCAAATGAGGGGAGGGAGTGCACATGCATCCCTGAGCCACCCTCGTTACCCCCGTCCCTAAATGGATCATTTAGTCCTCACGTACATGAGTGAGCTTGTCTTGGAACCTTTAGTTCTTGGACTGCTACGATGTTTCTGATCCAAGTAGAAGTTCTGTTGCCTTGACTTCTCGACAGACACCACATGTCCACCCGGATATCTTTTTTCAGTTGATTGTCCCTTCATTAGGAGTGATGGAGCCCGCCAAATATTAGTAAATTTGAAAGAGAAAGTTACCAAGCAACACCAAATAATTGTTACAAGCAATTTGATGCCTAATTTTAACAAACAAGTAAATGATTGCAGTCAGATACATTATCCTCATTGAGTCATTGAGATCCTTCTGTTGCTGAGTTACTTTGTTTTTCAAATAAATCTTTCATGTGAAGTTTCTACTTTAAAAACTGTTTTTTCTTTTAAATTTAGTTACTTTGTTTTATTTGAAGTTTCTACTTTAAAAATATTAGTAACAATTGTTTTTTTATTTCTTTACATAGTTAATTTGTTTTTCAAATAAATTTTTTTCTACTTTATAATATTAATTAATAAAAATATTTTTTCTTAAAACAAGGTTATTTTGTCTTTCAAATGTGTTTCATGTAAATCTTCAACTTAATACTTATTAATATTTTTTCTTTATATTACTTTAAACTGAGTTACTTTTTCTTTCAAATAAATGCGTTTCATGTGAATCTTCTACAGTAATTTAGAATATTAATTAATAAAAATTAATTGCATTTTTTTTTCTTTAAAAGCCTTTTTTTGTTTATTTTAACTAATAATTATCTTTGGTCATATACTATGCGGCCCAATAAAATCGTGAATTTTTGAATGTTGCTCTTGCCCTGAAAAGTTTGCCCACCCCTGCGCTAGATAGTCAGGGATCCGAACCTTCGAGTAACTCCGAAGGAGGCTATCCTATCAGTAGGTGTATTGGGGCTATTGTAATGCCATTTGTGTGAATGGTTTCTGGGCCGTGCAGTAGTCTGTGGTGGGGCCTCTCGATGCCATGATGAAAGGTACTACTACGACTGTATCTCTGGCCGATTCTCTTCAGGTTATTTATATATGCAGCTTATGTGGGTATTTCTGTCTCACTACCTACTAGTTTTCCACCAACCAATACACACATGAAACCAATCAGAATGAAAAATGAACAAAACTAGCAAGCCCACCCTAAAAAAAAAAAGTAGACCCCACGTATACCATCTCCTACCCCAACGTGAGAGATCTACGTTCCATCTTTCCAGAAGTGGGACATAATCTTCTTCAGTCCAAACCAAACCTCCTGTTACTTTCTGAAACCAGTATCAACACTTCAAGTAACTAGGAAAGCTCACAGTCCCGGGTTACTCACCTCTTATAGGAAAACACGACCACCTAAATCGCCACGGACGCCTGCATTAAGGATGAGTTTCTCTGTGGCAGTGACGCAAAAACAGAACCTGATCTCGCATATGTGCTTGTGTGCGGCACTTATCCATAGTACTGTATTCGTCTTTGCTCTCTATCACCCTCATGACGAAGTGACGGTAAAATCTCTGGCCGAATATCTGAGAAGATTGATAATATCCTCACTCAATTTCCCTTGGTTAGCTTTCATATCTGTGGTGAGTTCAATATCCGCTATAAAGAATGTTTAGTCCACCCCAACAAAACCAGTGACGAAGGCAGATGTTTCTCCATCGCCTATGAACTAACCCAGATCATCGAAAAACCTACTCGTATCCCGAACGCGATGGGACATCAGGCGAACCTCCTTAACCTCTTTCTAATCTCTTGCCCTGATAAATGCTTAGCAAAGGTTTTACCCCACTAGGCACGTCAGACCATTCCCTAATCAGTGTCCAGATTGATGTACCATTCCATAAAACAATTTTTCGCGATGCGAAGGCAGACTGGGACAGCTTTCGATCCTGAATAATGGAAGCTGCCTTCCCAACCTTCTTTATGCAAAACTGCTGCCTTTGTCACTGATTGGATCCTTTCTGGGATGGAGAGTTTTATATTCTCCCCCCCTCCAAAAAAAATCCAGCAACAATCAGTCATCTCTGGTTCACACCTGAATGCACTTCAGCCATGACTCACCTAAATCACTATTTCAATATCTATCGCAATGAGTGATGTAGTTTGGCCCCCATTACATTCAGAACTGACCGCAATCACTGCAAAAAAGTTCTAGAAAACACCAAGTGCATTTGTGCGCGATTAGTTCAGACCAAGGTTGAAAAGAAAGAAATTGTATCCTGTGAATTCTTGAAGATCACAAACTAAATCATGAACAGAGGTAAAGTAGCTGTGCCCGCAATTATAAATGGCCCCGAGATCATATCTTCCTCGACAGACAAGGCGAACCTCTTCATCTCGATCTTTGCCTCTAATTCAACATTAGATGACAGCGACCATCCCTCTCCCCAACTTCCAATGTTTCACTGATCACAATCCCAGTAATATTACCATTACAGTACGAGAAGTCTCTAGACTTATCAAAGGCTTGACCCTAAGAAAGCCACTAGTCCACACAAAATTCCAGAGGTTGTCCTTAAGGATATCAACTTAGAATTATACCCAATCTTAGTGAAATTATTCAACCATTGTTTCAAGGAGAAATCCTTCCCAAGCCTATGAAAGGTGTCTAGGGTATGCCCGGTGCTTAAGAATGAGAGCATGTAATCTTCCCCCGCCCAGTACAGATCCATCAGTCTCCTCAGTAAGCTTTTCGAGGCCATAATCAATAAGGCTGTCGAGCACCTAGAAGAGAATAACCTCTTCAGCGACAAGCACTATGAGGATGGGGTAAAAACTGCCTCGAAGACCAAGCTAGTTACATCCCATCATCACAGATCTGACCTTGAACTACGACCAATCAAGATGAACGGATGTCCTCATGGGGAAGCATCGTGCCATAAAAGACTATTAGGCCTTAAACTGGTACCCGACATCAAGTGGAACTCGTGAATACGCTCCATTGCTAAGGATGCAGGTAAAATGGTCGGCTCCCTGTAACACTCTAGTAAGTACCTGACTCCTCCTGCTATCCTCTATCTTTACAAGAACCAGATCAGGCCAAAAATGAAGTATTTGAACGGAAGCTGCCCAGACCTTACTCTCCAGCCGTGATAGTTCAAAAGTTTCTCCGAGCCCTTGTGGGTGATAAATTATTCCCTACCCTCTAATCTCTCTCCCACAGGCAGGATGTGGCAAGCTTCTCGCTGCTCTACTGCTACTTCCACGGAAAGTGCTTGGACAAACTACACTCCCTGGTTCTGGCAAGAATATGCCATGCCACTTACATAGTAGAAAACCACCCACATTCCCCCCCATATTTCATTGGTGAGAAATTCCACTTGAGCAGCTTCTTCCCACGAACCACTGCCCTGTGGAAAGGAATCCCAATAGGATGCTTCCATGATCACTACAATCTTAATCTGTTCAAGGCTAGTTATCTTCCAGTCCTATATGCACAAATGGCCTCCTCACATAACCCCCTACTTTGTGTGGCTCCCGGGCCTTGTAAAGGGTGAACCTTACTGCAAAAAAAAAAAAAATCAAATAAGTAAGCCAAGGTATGTTTGGCACAAGGTCGTAAGTTTATTTAAAGTGCTGGTGTTAAGTGATTACTCATTTAAGTTCTGATCACATGCTTTGTTGCTTAACTTCAGTGATCAAATGAAAAACTGGTTCTTTCAGGGTGATTTGATTTCAACCTACTAATGGCAGATGACAAAAATCTGTTACTGCATTTTCTGTCTCAACTATGAGTGACAGACATTTCTGCTGTAGTTGTCATTTACTTGGCCTAGCTTAGTTTGGTATAGAGGCTACAATAATGAGGCACATGGTTAGGATCAAACTCGGTATTCAGTAATAATGGTCAACCAAACTTTATCCTTAACCATTATGCCACACCGAGATACCCAATTTCCGCTACAGTTAATTACTCAAGCATAAAGTTTGGCTGGTAGAGTAATATATATAGTTGCTTAAATATTTTGTTGCTATTTTTTTATATTTTGTTTAAATTTTTATTTTTTGGTGTTAGAAAATATAATTTTATTGAAAAAATGTATGTTAAAATTATACACATACAATATTCCTCAAAATGTATACATTAGTTATGAATAATTGACAAACAATGTATACATTTTATAAATTTATTTAGAACATTTAGTCAATGTCTGGAGTGCTAAACATGGATTCTCTAGAAGCACAGAAGAATCTCCATATTATATATATGACCCTTCCTTTTTGTTTCTCCTTACAATTTGCTCCCTATGTAGATATGATTATATTAATCTCCACATGTGGTACTTGTGTATATGTATATATAGTTTTGTGTATGTCTTAGTAGTATAAATGTCTCTCTGAGAACAAAGCATGTTTGTCATTCTTTTTCTTTTCAGTCATTCCGTTCTGTCCATGTACTATGGTTTTATATAATGGATATAAAAATGTCCATAATGGGAAAACATAAATGGGAGAATAAATCTTGGGTCAGACATTTAACTGCATCTGTCACTGATAGCGGACTTCAAAATATTTGACTGCACCTCTGCAGGAGGTAAGTCCTTCAACGAGGCTGACTGTTTGCCATGTGGGGAGGAGCAAACCATGATGTCTGAGTACGAGATCTGGGTGGTTGAGCATTCCATGATCCAGGTAAAAGCGGTCATGTGAATTGCAGCACCCCACTTTGGCTCTGACCATGAAACTCTGGTTAGAATCTCACCATGGTCAATTTATCAGGAAGGTGACTTTTTGTTTGTCATTTTCTTTGACTTATCAACCCTTTGTTGTTTATTTAAACCCAGAAAATACTTTTAGATTGTAAAAAATTTTTTTTTTTTTTAGATTGATTTAGTGAAATAAATCTTACTAATTAACCCATAGCTTGGGAGGAAGTGCTGGATTCGTACCTTTCTCAATATAATGTGAATATAACAATTGTAACTGGAATTGGAACAGCTTTCCAATTA
Source organism: Acanthosepion esculentum (assembly GCA_964036315.1). Taxonomy (NCBI): domain Eukaryota; kingdom Metazoa; phylum Mollusca; class Cephalopoda; order Sepiida; family Sepiidae; genus Acanthosepion; species Acanthosepion esculentum. Next base: position 54,802,883 of record OZ038498.1, read on the forward strand.
ACAATTCTGAGCCATTATCTATTACATCACCCACACATCCAAATTTACACCACTTTGTATTTCCAAGTAGTCACCCATCTAGGTACTGATCAGGCCCAGGACTTTTGATATCGGTCTAGGAGTCAGGGGGATCCAAGCATGTGGTTGTGTTTGAAAATGCCAGAAAATGATACTACATGGTTGACCCAAGTGTTGTAAGTGAAACTGGATGGATGAAACTGTTTGGAAGCTGTTGATGGGTGTGCTAGCACAAAGTCACAAGTCATTGTGATCGAGGGTTTGAACATACTGGCCTTGTTCAAATTGTTGATCATGCCAGATTATGTACTGTCTATGAGAAACTGTGACTAAGGTCTGCAAAGCATAGTTACAGTATAATCCACAGGTTTGTTCTGCGAGTGTTGAAGAAGCACATATGTGCCTGAACAGATTCCTGCAGGGATTGCCTAGTTGCCCTAGTAGATGGGTGTACTTGAAAAGAAGTAGCCAGCCATATCTATAATATCACTCACTCATACACACAAACACATACACAAGATATGTCTTCACCTTGTAAAATTTGAATTAAGATTGATTATAATGAAAGTGAAAAGTCATTTTATGTATATGAGAGCAAATAAAACTGTAAAACTAAAACAAAATAGATTCCATTTGTTTCTGGGGTAAACATTTATTTAAAAAAATACTATGGAAACTAGAAAAGTATTTGTGTGTGTGTGTGTGTGGAAGAAATTGTCTTGTGAAATTGCCTTTACAAAGTACATAAATAATTTTCTTGCCCATTCATTAAAAAGAAATGATAAATTCTAGACTTCAAAAATGATCATTTATGCTATCGAAGATACAGCTCCATTTTGATTTGAAAAAAGATTTTTGTGTTAAAATTCTTCCCTGGATACAAAACATATGTATACAAAATATAAGATCTCTACATGGAATGGTTTAGCCAAATATAATGGGAAAAAATATACCAAATTTTATTTATTTATATAATGACTGTCAACTCATTAATCGAGCATGACTATTTCTAACACATTAACATAGCAATTAAAACAATTATTGCACTGACAATTTAGACTTACACTAATTTTTGCACTAAATATTTGGATCAATTTGCTTCAAAATTATCTACAATATATATATATATATATATATATATATATATATAAAAGGCTGTGTGTAATGAATGCATGGCTGCAATTTTCAACGGATTTGCACCAAAATTTACATGCACATGCTCCAAGTTAGTGAAAAGGCAAGACCAACTTTGCAACTCCTATTGATAGTGGAAATAATCGATTTTTTTTCCCTGCTTCTACGGCAGTTTTCATGTAGTTTGTGGCCATTTTCTACTGGCCAACGTGAGAGCCAATAGCTGACTGACACGAATGTTAACTAGCATGCTAGCATGCAAAAAAAATCGATAGCTGCATTCGTCACACGTGGGAAAAATTTAAATCTGCATGGCACTTTACTCCAATTGGCTCATTCGCTTGCTTAAAGTCAACGTTGATTTTGATTCTGCAGAACTGAGTTGGGTGTGAAAAAGTATTTGTTAACATTCTTTTTTCATTCGGTTTTTCCAGTTACAAGTCCTTTTTTAAAGCTGATCGTTTTGTGTTCATTTTGTTTAGTTCTTTTTTCGTAACAGATTTAATGTTCAGTATAGAGCTTAGAAAAAATTCGCAGTGTGAGATAAGCAAGAAGTAAGGCATGTAGCAACATCAGCACGGCAAAGGGCACTCCTTTAAAGGCAAGGAAGGGCAAAAATATTTTAAGTCAAGTGATAGCGATTGCTGTATGAGTTGTACGATTTTTGAATCAAGCACGGGCAACGCTGCTAGTAATATATATATATATATATATAGGAAATCCAGTTGATATATAATCCAAGTGAATCCTATTAATATAAAATATTAAAACTGATTCACAGAGAGAAATCAATGTTTTATTCAAACGGATCATATAAATTCTAAACAATAAAATTAGGATTACACCATAATAGGGATAATCATTCCACCTTATAAATTAAAACTAATTTACAAGGATTTTCAAATCCATCAGGTTAACAAGAAAAATAAAGCATTTTTGTTTTTCTTAACATATTTAGGTAGATGCTCCATTTATTTATTAAACAGTGTATTTATTTTCATCTGCTGGCCTGAATATTTTAAAGAAATCTTTTTAAAGATAAAAATGCACCCCACCAGCAGCATTGACACTGTGTCCCCCTTTGCAGGAGAATATTTCAAACAAAGGTAGTTGTATACTTGGCCAAGGAAAGAATAAAAAAACTTTGCAGATTGTCAAGATAGGTCATGAAAGGGAAACAAATGACTTACTCTGTTTTCATTAATGGAAAAGAAATTAAAAAATGAACACACACACCCCTCTTTATCTTTTCCTTTTTTTAAAAAAAAAAAATAATGCCAGGGTTTGTTTGTTTTTTTTCATTATTTTTATATTTTTTATTCAATATTTTTTTTCCATTAATGAGAACTAAGTAAGTCATTGTTTTTCCTTTCCTTTCATGACCTATCTTGACAATCTGCAGAATTGTTTATCCTTTTCTTAGCCACGTATACATCTACCTTTGTTTGAAATACTGATTTGGTTCGTTTTGATTTTTAAAAGATCAAACATAATAAACTAGAAAAACAAGTTTGAACAGCAAATCATGTGAAAATAGTCTCTCAACTTTCACTTGACTATAATGTTCAGTGTCTAAACCACAAAGGTGTTAGCATTCTACTGACCTGTCAATTTTAACTTATCAGGTGGTGTGTCTGGGGTATTTTAGCATCTATCTTTTAATGCTTAGCATTTCTTTTATTTACCAAGCAACAAAAACGCTAATGTTTGTTTGTGATAACTAAAAAAAAAAAATATTAAAAACTGTTTCAATAAAATGAAGTTTTTTTTATTGTTTTTAAATTCAGAATCTGAATGAATTCTTTTGCAGGTTCACAGTTGACAAAAGGACAGTCATTTTCTGTACATTCATCAACAAAAAATATGATTTTCTTATAGGATATACACAAGTATTTAATTACTATTTGACAGCACTTAAAATATTTTAAGCAAAATTTTTACAAATGTTTACTGTTGTTTATTTTTATTTCTAGAAGTATTTTCCTTAACTTGAATATTTCTTTATTTTAATGTGTTTTTGGTTTGTAAATTTTTTTTTATTTTTAATCTTTTATTTTGTGGAGGTGGACTTAGAATATTGGTCTTTACATTCAAAATGAATGAACATTGTTTTGAAAGGTTTTTCTTTTTTTCCTGAATATAAATTGTATCCTTCTCATGTGACAGTTTGTTGCTTGCAGTACACTATATTGAAACACAGAGAGCCTAAGACCCCCCCTCCTTCTTTGTAGCAGTTGTCCTGATTAATTCTTTAGTGGTTAAAGCCTGTCCCACTTTCTGGTAGACCAAAAGAACTGATCTTGAAACCCACTTTTTTTGGGTTAAGGTTGGTAAGTGATCTCAGAGTGTGATGAATGTAGGTAGGCTTGTCCTTCAGTTTGGTACAGGGTCTTTGATCTTTTGTTTATCGAAGTATCTAGTTTCAGAAACAAGGTTAGCTGATTAACCTGTCTTTAAGAATGCCAGTGTTAACATTAACAAGGTGTAAGGAGATAAGTAGGTGATACTTTTCAGGGGATTTAAGATTTTCTTTTTTTATTTTTTATTTTTTTTTTTTTTTTAATTTTTTTTTTTATTTTTTATTAAGCTTAGTCTATTACTAAAAGTTTTTTTTTTTTTTTCTTTTGTTATTTATTCCTATATTTGTACTTTATCCACATTCAGTTATAATTTGCTGAAAATAATTGAAATCTTGAAATATTAACAAATATTCACTTAATCAAACTATGGTTATTTATTTATACTAAATCCAAGTGCAATCAGGAATAGTCATTCCAGTGGGAATTTTTCAAATTATAAAATAAGAATGATGGTTCAAATGTTTCACCAGAAATTTTTAGACAAACTTAAAGATTGATCAAAATATTAGTGTCGTCGAAACTTATTTGAAAAATAATAATCATGATCTTAACTTCTCTGCAGTTTCACTTGCCTAGAAATAATATTTATTTTACTTAATAAACACAATAATGGCAAGATAACGATTCAGATATTCCAAAGAGAACCCAGGAAATGCTTCTTTAACTGAAATGTTGAAAGTTATGAATTTAATAAAGAAATATAGGGATACTGAAGGCGATTATCTCCCTTTGGTGGAGATACGTCATATGGGTCACATGACGACTACTTGGTGACATCCCTTCATACAGTGGCCAGCCATTCAGATTGTTTAGAGTAGCCTAACCAAGTGGTTGCTTTTTTAGCCTTGGGCCATGGGACCCAGGCTGAGGCTAAATCTGCCTTTTCCAGTAAATGCTATAGTTTACAGGTCCATGGTGCCATTTCCCTTTGGGGATATATCTTCCCCCAGATATAGAAAGAAACTCTGGCTAGCAGTCCTCAATTTGGGAAAAGACAAGACTTGCTGATTCCCCTTCATGGAATATGTGCTCACCTGGAACATAGATGAATCTGGCCTGTTTGAATCAAGAGTCCTAAATATAGATTCTCCAGAATAACAAAAGAATTTTCATATATGTAAGACCCTTCCTTTTTGTTGCTCACTATGTAGATATATTAATCTCCACATGTGGCACTTGTATATATGTATATATAGTTTTGTGCATGTCTTAGTAGTATAAGTCGCTCTGAGAACAAAGCATGTTTGTCATTCCTTTTCTTTTCTGTCATTCCATTCTGTCCATGTACTATGGTTTTATTATATCATGGATATAATAATGCCCATAATAGGGAAAAAGGAAATGGGAGAATAAATCTTTCTACCCTATTTTCCTGGGTCAGACATTAAACTGCATCCATCGCTGTTAGCAGGTTTCAGAATACACTGACTGCACCTCTGCAGGAGGTAGAACTCCCTCAACGAGTTCATATTTGCTGTGGGGACAACCCATGATGTCTGAAGATGAGATCCTGATGGTTGAGCATTTCATGACCCGGGTAAAAACAGTCATGTGAATTGCAACACCCTACTTTGGCTCTTAATTGGGTTAGACAGGAGGTCAGAGAAGCCCAATCTAACCAAGTGTCTGGTGATTGGGATTCCCCTTGGTATATTCCCAACAGAAGTTGGACTCTATGAATAGTTCTATTTAATTTATAGAAAGACATAACAAAAAACCCAAAAGAAACCTTTTTGATTCTGAGTCTGAACCAGAAACTACAGCTGAATTCTCAAGATTCATTATAATTCAATCTCTAGATGAAAAGCATCGAGACCAACTTTCACCTCTTTTTTTTTTTTTTTTTTTTTTTTTTGATAGGGTAATTTCTAGTTGGTCAGACTCTGAAAATGTGAAAAAAAAAAAAACAAAAAAACTCTGAAATGGAAACCTACTAGAAGAATTTAAAAATTTAAAAAAATATGTGGAGAATTTACTGAAAATGAAGAAATTTCATAACTTGAATTGTAAAACTTATCCACATGATAAATTAAATACATCCAAAGTTGAGATCTTTCACTAACAACTCGAAGAAATGGAAACCACTTTGCAAAGTCAGAGAATAAAAGAATCAGTATTAGAAGAAATGATAAAATCATAGAAGCCAATACATATATCTTGACATTTGATTAACCAACAGTAACCAAAGGAAATCAGAAGTGGATACACTACAATACTACAAAAGATAGAAAATTACATACCAACTCCTTTGTGGTGTTTTAAATGCCAAAAATTTGGACATACATTTGCAGAGAGCACCAAGTGTGTTGAAAGTGTGGTGAACATGACCCAAACCATACAGTGAATGAGTGCAAAAAATTTAAATGTGCAAACTGCCAAAAACCTGCGATACCTTTAAAAGAAAAAGAAATCATGTACGTAAAACATACCAAAAATGTATCCTTCCCTGAAGCAAGAAAAATTGTGGAAATCTATATGGGAACCAAGACATATGCCAGCATAGTTCAGAAGACAGACCAAACAATTCAAAATGATGCTAAAACTATTAAATACCAAAAACTTATTGAAAAACCGATAAGTTTAAACTCAAATGAATGGCCAACATTTCAAGAAAATTTAAAATTGTATTCAACAGAAGTAAACCAAACCGAGCCCTATACAAAAACAAAACAATTAGATACTTGCACACATGACAATATGGAAATAACCATAGAAAACTCTAAAATTACCGAACAAACTATTTTAGCTAAAGAAAGATAGCAAAGACTACCAGATCAACCTCTAGATACTGAGAGATACAAATAAGAATAAAATAAGATACTTCTATTATAAAACAAAACCCGATTAAAGGAACGACACAAATGCAACCTTCTGATAAACACATCAAACAAACTTGAAGAAATGAAGATTGAAAATAAAACTCCACAAACCAGCAAAACTTAAAATAAGTCCCACAGAACAAAGAACAAAATGCCCACAGATAATAAAATAATCCAATGGAATATTAGAGGGAACAAGGGTCAACTATTGTGAATTGATGCTACTTATTAGATACTATTGTCCGTCAGTCATACGCCTTTAAGAAACTCACCTCAAAGACAACAATACAATTGATATTAGAAATTACCAATCATATAATTATATTAAACAGCACACTGATAGGGATTGTGGTGGCTCATCAGTAATCATTATTCCACACAGCAAAATCAAGCTAAATGCAAACAGTTGCTGTATCAGCAATCCTCCACAAAACTATAACAGTCTGTTCACTATATATATACCATCATACAAAGAACTCTGAGAATCGAAGCTTAACAAATTAATAGAACATCTGCAAAGACCCTTCATTATAATGGGGGTCTTTAACAGCCATAATGAGATATGGGGAAGCAAGAAAACTGAAAAAAAAAAGGGGAAAATAATAGAATCAATACTGAATAAGTATCAGCTGTGCTTGTACAACAACAATAAATCAAATATCTGCATCCAGCAACAGACACACATTCTGTAATAGACTTAACAATATGTGACCTCAACGTGTTTCTAGATTATAACTGGAAAATTCAAAATGACACATCTGGGAGTGACCACTTTCTGATTCTCTTAGAAAACATATCAGGTGAGTTAAATAGAACTCCAAGCTGGAATCTGGAAAGGATTTAAAACTAACTTCATGCCTTACCAAATTAATCCCAGAAACCGATAAAAACAATGAGGATGATATCTTACATTTTACAAACGCACTACTTAAGATAGATGAAAGAAATATACCAAAAGGTTCCAACTCTTCTAAACACAAGCGATGGTTCAACAAGGAATGCAAGAAAGCTATGAGATTACACAGAGCAACACTAAAAAAGTTTAAAATAAATCCAACAGGAGAAAATCTCAATATCTATAAAAATAGAGCCAATGCCAGAAAAATCATTAAAGAATCCAAAAGAACTACATGGAAGCACGTTACCAAAATAAATAGTAACACTAAACCAAACATCTCATCCACAATAATGTGAAGACTATTGACAAAATATAGTAAGTCATCTAGCTGACACTTTCTTGCAAAAGTCATCCTCCAAAAACTAAACAAAAAAATTGAAAATAATCAAAGCAAAAGCAGGAAAAGTAAAAATCAAATTTCAAAGCAAAAATACCAAAAACAATAATCAACATTTCTCTAGATGAGAACTACAAGAATCCCTCAACAAGGCCCACAATACAGCTGTTGGACTAGACAAAATACATTACCAGTTCTTAAAAGAATTACCCAAGGTATCAATTAATTACCTACTAGAAATTTATAACGGCATATGGATCATCGATAATATCCTTAAAATATGGAAAGAAACCATGGTTATACCAATACCAAAAACTTTAAAAGATAATTTGAATACCAAAAACTAACAACTGATTACTCTTACCAGTTGACTGTAAAACACTAGTGATCAACGCCAGATTGAATTGGTATCTGGAAACCAACAAACTGATTAGCAGATATCAAGTTGGAAATAGAAGTTGAAGAAGCCCTATAGACCACCTAATCTGATTAGAAACATTTATCAGAGTGGCTTCTGTTAAAAAAGAGCATCTAGTGGCAGTATTTTTCAATCTTGAAAAGGCGTATGACACAACGTGGAAATATGGTATAATAAAAGACCTTAAAAAACTTGGACTAGATTGTAGAATGCCAGTGTTTATAAATAAAGATAGATTCAGAGTCCGAATGGGTGATGTATTATCTGAAGAAAAAGATCAAGAAATGGGAGTGCCCCAGAGCAGCATATTTGTCACACTCTTTAACATAAAAATAAATGACAACATCAAAAACATTAACAACATAACAGATTGTGCATTGTACGTGGATGACTTCCTGATTTGCTATAGATCAAGAAACCCAAATCATAGAAAGACAGCTCCAAATATGCCTTGATAAGTTGAACAAATGATCGCAGAATGGACAAAAATTTTCCAAAGAAAAAACAAAATGTCCACTTTTGCAACCAACACAAACTCCACCTTGACCCAGTAGTGAAACTTGCCCACACTGAAATCCCAGTTGTAGATGAATATAAATACTTAGGAATCATTTTTAACTGTAAACTCATTTTTATTTCCCATATTAGGTACCTAAGGTCCAAATGTAATAAAATCATGCAATTACTCAGAACCATAGTGCATACTGACTGGGGAGCTGATAGAAACATTATTAAAACTATATCACTCTCTAGTCGGATCAAAACTGGATTACGGCTGCTTCATATATGGAGCAGCCAGGAAATCACATTTGAAAGAACTAGATACCATACACCACCAAGTTCTTAGATTAACTCTTGGAGTATATAAAACCTCTCCTGCTGAAAGCTTATATACAGAAGCAAACAAATCATTTCTAAGACTAGGACATGAAAAACTTGGTCTCCAATACTGCCTAAAACTATCTTCCTGTCCTTTAAACCCAGCTTACAACAATACTTTCCAACCACAGTACACTGAAATTTTCCAGCAAAGGGAAAATTCTATCAAGCCATTCAGTCTGTGTATGAAAGAGATTATACTAGAGAACCAAAGAGGCATAACACAGGCCCATAGATCCATTCTATCAATTACATCTTCCTTGGATGATGAGCCAACCTAAAATAATACTAGAACTTACAAGATACCATAAATCCAAAACAATCGTCTACCAAGCCAAAATACTCAATATACGAAACAAACACCCAGATCACCTTTTTATATATATATATATATATATATATATAATGAGAAATGGAGCAAAAAATGAAAGTCAGATGTGCAGCCATACTAAAAGATAGTAAACAACAGAAAAGAATTACAAACATAGCCTCAATATATAGTGCCGAAACATAGACATCTCCAAAGCGTTTGATAGAGTTTGGCATGCTGGCCTTCTTCGCAAGCTCCAGGGTTATGGTATCACAGGTCGATTGTTTGACCTAATACAATCATTCCTGTCAAACCGGGAATTGAAGGTCGTTCTCAATGGATTCAGTGGAACTCCCTTCCCTATTACTGTTTCCCTGACAAATACAATCTCCAACTATTTAAGTGTAATGTCAATCGACATCTCCAGTTGCCTTGATCTATCCACTTCCCTTCCCCTTTCACCTTTCATTCCTATCTGCTCTCGCTCCAAATCTTCTGTAACCCCCTTGCCTTGATCGATCCACTGTCTTTCTCTTTCTCCACATCCTCTCCTTTACCACTCCTATCTGCTCTTCCTCCAACCCTTCTATAACCCCTTGCGTGATAGTGGCCTCCAGCCTTGCTTGGGGTGATACGCTTAAAAAAAAAAAAATTGCTATTAATCTGGCACTTGACATAATAACTACAAAACCTTACAATAAATTCATAATTTTCTCACTCTTTATCTGCACTAACTTCATTGAAAAATAAAATAACGGTAGTGGCTCTTTAGCTATCTGGGTGCTGAATAGAATTCATCAACTGTCAAAAAAAATAAAGATCTAATGATTTGCTAGATATATATCGAACCACCTTGTCATATGTGGAAATGACAAGGCAGACTCAGAAGCAGAGAGAGCAATGTCAGACAGAATAACAAATAAATACCACACACTGATTATAAGACTGCTGTCAATAAAATGATCACAAATAAATGGCAAAACCAATGGGATGCCCTCACTAATAACAAATTTCTGAATATTAAACCCACCGTTGAAGAATGGAACACAAAATACAATAACAGAGAACAGGTAGTGCTGACCCACCTTCACATAGGCCACACTTACATCACTCATCACCATTTACTAGAGGGTGCAAAAGCCGCCAACATGAACTACATGCCAAGGCAGATTTACCATAAAACATATATTGCTGGACTGTGTAAACTTTGACCTAGCTTGAGCAGAACATTACCAACCAAACAAACAATTTGAAAGACCTTTTCAACAAAACAAAACCATCCAAGATATTACATTTGCTAAGAGAAGTGGGATTGTACTAAAAAATATGAGTAACTGAATAATAATTTTCCAACTATATGCACATATTTAGTCCTGTACCAAACTTATTCTACACAGAATGATTTTTTTTTTTTTTTTATCCCTACAAACTTTTTCTAAAACTTTGTTGGCATTAAATAACCCATTGAGGTTGATGTGCCATAAAATAAACTTTCTACCATAAAAATAACATGCTGAGGTTGCTAAGATCCAGGGTTAGAATACGCTTTTTCTTTAGTACGTGATTTTTCTTTTTATTACAATATTTCATTGTGATTAATCTCTTCTATTCAATACTTAAACATTATCTTAAGTAGGTATAAGAAGAACTCTGGTTTCAGGCATCTGCTGGGAGGTCTTGAATCATATCTTTTATGGATAAGTTGAACTCCTGTTATGTTCTTTCTCTTAAGTTTATCTTTGAAATTTTTGTTCAAGCCAGTAAAGCCACTAAGACACAAGAGGTTACTAAATGTGAAAGAACAAGAAAAAAAAGAAACCTTATTAAGGCAGAGAACAACTGAGTAATCAAGAAGACAGTAATGATTAAAATTGCATTTAAGTTTTTGAAGATCCAAGTTGGCTGGAAAGCATGGAGCCAGAAGAGTTCCACATGTGAGAAGTGCGAGGAAAGAAACTGTTAGCATAGAACTTAGTTACATCTAGCCAACTCGGCTGTGAATTGATGTGATTTTGCTACCAATAAGTTCCAAGAATTATATGAACTTGTTAATTGTGCTGCTTTTGCTACTAAACCTTTTGGGTGTTCCCTTCTACAGGCTTCTTTATAGAGAATAAAGATTGTAAACAAAATAGAAATGGTTGTTAATATCTCGACCAGTTCAGCTTAATCCCAGAAATACAAGCTGCTTAGTAGCCATTGTGAATTCACTGCTTCTTTGTAATCTCATCTCTCCATTTTTCTTTTTTCTAGTTGTCCTTTCTTCTTACTATGTGTACCACACACCTTCATTTATGTCATTTCATCCCTTCTATGATGCCTGTTGTCTTGGTTTGTGTTCTGATTAATCTTTTATTGGGATTTAATCTTTTCTATTCAATACATAAATATAGAAAAGTGTTCATTGCTGTCTGTTTCTTTCCATTTTCCATATTTTTCTCAGTTTGTTTAAAAGTGATTTCATTAATTTCTATTTCAAACTGTACATACACATTTTAAAAAAATAATAATAGGCTTATTGCTATATCACCAAAGTTAAGCAATGTCTTGTTTGGTCAGTAACTAGATGGGTGATTTCTTGGGAATACCAGGTGCTGTAAGTTTGGATGTGCAGGTGGTTCAATGGATAATGATTTGTTAATTAAAGATCAGTTCCAATTCCAGTTGGGTTCATTATTCTGTGCAAATACCTTTGGGAAAGGTATGAATCCACCTCTTCACCCACCAGCTATGGGTTAATTACCCATAGCTGGTGGGAGAAGAGGTGGATTTAGTGATACAAGTAAGACTTGTATCACTAAATCATTATCTCAAAAAAGAAATTCTTACAATCTAAAAATACTTTCTGGATTTAAATAAACGGCGAAGGGTTGATAAGTCATAGAAAACAAATCAAAGAAATCTTTTTTTTTTTTTTTTTAAAAAGCATAGGTTGCTTTTCTTTCTTTTAAATTTTTATGCTTAGTTTTATTTAATTTTTCATGATCTTTCATGCTTTCACTTTTCAGAACATCTTTCAGTTCTTTATCCTTTAATTTTATGATCTATTTTTTTTAATGTTACAATTAAACAATAGGATTTTTTTGATTTGTTCTTTTTTTTTTTTTTTTTTTTTAATCTACATTAGAACTTTCCTCATTTAGGTGGCTTAATATTTCCTCTAATTCATCTGAGGATTCTGATATTAATAAAATGTCATCAGCAAATCATAAATGGTTCAAATATTCTCATTTTCATTAATACTTTACTCTCATGTTAGGTTAAAGTTTGCTAAGTGTTCCGCTCAGCCAAATGCCTCTTCCTAGACAATGAGACAAAGTGGTTTGTAATAATTTTTTATTTTTTCAATCAGTTGATTTTTTTTTTTCCTTGTATATGATCTATTGTTGAGTACCCACTTGTAAAGCCTGCTGTAAGATGTGCTGATTTTCATTTACAGTATTTGTAAGTACTTTAGAGATACTCCCCCCACCACCACCACCAAATGCTCTGGGTAAATAATTGTGCAATTCTTATTCTTCTGCATCTTTCAAAAGGACTGTTACTATGCCATCTTCAACTTGTGGTTTTGTGCATTTCACATTTGAAATTATAAACCTTATTGCATCTATTATTACCTCAGAATTGTCACTAATATCTTCTATAGTGAATATTAGTAGTTAGTATACAGGTTAACATCATCCTCCTTGGTCATTCTTAATATCTTATATCTACACTTGATAAATTCTTTTTCTATTTTTTAATTTTATCATTTTGTGTTTAACTTGTGAAACATTGAGGAAATGAAAATTTGGCTTTGTAAACTTTGCAGATTTAATAACTTGATGTTTTATATATGTAATCTAGATCTTTGTGAATTATAATTAAGTTTTAAGTTGGTATCCACTCAATTATCTGTATTTTATTAATAATTTTCTTTAAAAATATATTTTTTGTCTGAAACTGATTAATTATATGTTCTAATAATATGTCCACTATAATTTAAATCTGTTTATTTCATTAATTTCACCAAATTGTATGGATTTTTTTTCTTCACAAACACTACAATCTATGAGCTGCAGATTGAGCTATTTTCTTCTTTTTTTTCCCTTTCCAGACAATTTCTTTTCAAGGTAATCTTATTTTATGTCAGATTTTGTTGATGGCTTTAATGCTGCATTTTCTGTTTTATCTCTTAGTTTTTTCTCTTCATTTTCATTAGTTCTAGTATTTCCCTTCGTTATTATTATTTTCTATTAGTTTTGCCTATTATCTGTACCGTTTTCTTAATTATGAATGCCAATTTGATGTTCATATCTTTTAATGTAATTTCCAATATTCAACAAAATCTGGAATCTATATCATAGGTAACTTCATATTATATTAAGAGCTACCTTCCAATTCCTTTCCTGTTGGGCAAACAGAAACTACTTTAGTGTGTTGGCTACTTTGATAATTAATTTTAAGGTTTTTTACCAGAATATTTTACAATACATGAAATAATGGTGGTGAAAAGGTATATGTACAAAATAGACTAATTGATTTGCAATGTAAGATAACATTTATTAAACAAAAGAAAGTTTAAGACAAAAGTTTCTTTTCCTAGAAGTAAATTGAATACACAATAAAACGTTAATGAATATATTTGAGTGGGACTTACTGTGTTGTTGTATTTTAGTGTGAAGCATCCACAGCCTTTTTTGCTTCAGTGTGAAAAGTTCATGTCACACAGTTTGAAAGGTGGACAACAGGGAAGAGAGCTACTTAAGGGTTCACTTGTTTTTATACCCCCAGGGTTGCTGCTGATACTATGTTTATTAAGGCACTAAACTATCAGTGTGCTGATATTCATGATGTAATGCTGTAAACATTTGACAGCATAATGTATGTATGTTACCTTCCATTTTTTTTGGGCTCTTGATCAATGTTGCCCATCTATTATTTGAACCTCCTCCCAGAGATAATATGAAGCCTTTTCTCTCTAGATCATGTGAACAAATCTTACAATAACTTTTCTTGGTATTGTATATAAAATGTATTCAGTTATCTCCTGGTAATTTTCCCTCTGAAAGTTCTCCACTGCCTGAACCGGGTATTGAACTCACACTCTTTGGGTCTGTCACTGGATCTAACCAACGCCTTTATCCACTGTGCCATGTGTCCTTGATAACTGACATCCATCAAACATGGCTCGTGGAACTAGAACAGTCTACCCCAGTGATCGAAATAAAGGGTTCGGTTCGAAATTCCAACCACCTGAAGAAGGCCGGAGCGTACAACGGCTGAAACGTGACAAATATGGCGACAAAGACGAGGACAATAGTCTGACTAATGTAAATACTGTATCTTTTTTACTGTTTGTACAATGTTGTTTTTTTGTGGGGAGGGAATAAATGAGCACCAAATGACAAAAATGCATCTCATTTTTCTCCATTTTCACCTTTTTAATGTAAAAACATAAAATTCACAATCCACCCATGATTTTTTTTTTTTTTTTTTGTAAAGACCAGTTGAAATGTCACCTTTCAGAATATGTATATATGTTATAAATTTAGGCAGTGTGAACACAAAATCACATGTTCAAATGTCACCTATTTAAAATTTCTACAAGCTTTTGTTTTAACCCGATGTTTTTTGTTTTTTTATTTTAGCAGAAGTTTTATTTATATTTAAGTTGATCATCCAAATCTTTAAATTGATGAAAACCAGATTGAAAAGAGGAAGGTAAAGACAAAATTACACATAGCAGAACTTTGTTCATGTCAATGAAAAAATAATTGGTAAAATAAAAAGTGGTAGCAACAGCTGGCAAAAATAAAAAAAAAAATAAACCATTACCTGCTTTCTCACTAACGTGTATTAACTTACATGTAATGATAGAAATAGTGTTTGGATGTATATAAGTATTTTAGTTAAAGAATATTAAGCAGCTGAGAATAGTAATTTTTAGTAGTCTCATTCTCCAATAATTTTCATGGCAATTTTTTTTATTATAAAGGAAAATTTTAAGCACAAGATAACTTGAATGAGTGAAAAGTGGAATTGGTGAATCAAGTTTAATCAGTCCTTTACATTCACTTCATGCTTATGCCTTTTGGAAAGGCATAAATTCATCTCTTCTTCCTATGGGTTAAATAGCAGGATAGACTAGGTTCTCAAACTGAGTTGTAGCCAGTCTAGAAAGAAAACTATGAATTCAAAACTGGTGAGAGCTGAAGGAAACAATTTCACAATTTTTCTCAAGAAAATATGTGAATTCTTGGATAATAAAGGGAATCTACAGAAAGTCATAATCGGTACCCTGAAGAGACATGGCATCTAAAAATATAACCAAGAGGAAAAAAAAGAAATCAGTTGGAGAAACATTGTTGACCACTTATTGTTTCAATAATTGGAAATCAAAGGAAATACTCTAAAGCCCAAATTTAAATAATTAACTAAAAAAAAATCAATTAAATTTAATATTTTCAGTAACATTAAATAAAATTTTTTTAAATAACTAGTATTGTTAAGCTGCTGTATTGTTAAGGTGCTGTTTTTGAGTATTCTTTGTCAGATATCCATGGACTGTAGCCCATTTATGAAAGCATCTCGTATCAATTCAGCTCACTATTATTCTGCTGATACCAAAGATAATGAACAGTCTTTAGTTTTATTAAGGTTTAACTCTTGGTGCTTACATCACCACATGCAACCAACTCTTTTTGGTTCTGTTACAGAATGTTGGTGTAAGAAGTTATGTGAAAATCCAAGTGAAAATATTTATCATAAATTTTTATAAAAGAAAGTAGTAATCCTTGAATTATATTGCTGTGAACAAAATATTTTGACCAATGCATATTTTGCTCTTCTTGATTGGTTGATTTTGTTTAGTGGTATGTCAATCTTTGTAGGTTGTTTAATGCTGAAATCTAAATATTTTGAATGCGATTGTTTGCCTTCAACCACAGATAAAATGTATTGTTGGTCTTTTTTTTCTTTTTTTTTTCCCCCCCATGCATTTTTATACAAACATAGTGTTTTGTTTGGGGGTTCACTATTTGTCCATAGTTGGGATCCTAACAGGTGCTACCACCCTGGGTCAGGGTGGACCTGGGGACAACAGTAATTAAGAAGTGGTTTCATACTCCTCAAAGCCTCCAATCCCCCCATCAGAGGCCTTGCTGCTGGATATAGTTTATCATCATACCCAGGACTTGCTTTTCTTGACATGTATGTTGCCTTTAGTGATGTTTGGATCTTGTCCACAGGTTTTTTTTTATTTAAGAATTAACAAAGTACCTGGCATTTATTTACATAGAGATTGGAACTTTTGTCTTGAATCAGTCCATGCACTCTGCCTTGGATTAGTGACTTTACTGCAAATGTATTGTAATTTTTAGCATTTTGTTCTGGTAAATCTAATGCTCTTTCCTGCTCATAGGCCTGCTGTATTGTTAAGGTGCTGTTTTTGAGTATTCTTTGTCAGATATCCATGGACTGTAGCCCATTTATGAAAGCATCTCGTATCAATTCGGCTCAATATTATTCTGCTGATACCAAAGATAATGAACAGTCTTTAGTTTTATTAAGGTTTAATAAAATTCATCAATGGAATCTGAGGGTAGTTGATGCCTTGTAACCAGTAAGGGTCTAGAGACCATTTTGTTTTTCTTTTTAATGTAGATCCTGCCCAGTATTGTTAAAGCCTCTTCATAGGAAGAAGCATCTGCAAAATACTCATAAACTAGTGCTGAGACAAATTTGGTGAGATAGTGGAGCTAATTAGAACTTTGGTTGCAGTGTGTACTCAAGAAGTTCATGAAAGTTACTCTCCAGTGACGATATTTCAGTTCGGCGTCAAATGCATTGAGGTCAATAATAAGTTTCTCCGGACAGAGTAAATTAGCCATTTTCAAAATGGTTAACAATGAGAGTTCATTAAATTGTAGTAGAATTGTTTGGGACAATATGATTTTGCTTAACAGTGAGCATGTTCAATAGTTAAAATTTACCCAGCCCCCACAAATGCAGGATCAGGTACATTTCTTGTCTGTTTTTCTCAGCTGAGTCTCTGTCCGTAACTTAGGAAAAGTCAAGAATTCAAATTTCTCCAGCTCTAGAGTAAATAGCAGGGCCTTGTGTGGCAGTTAGTCTAGGAGAAGAAAGTTCGAATTCAAATCTGAGGAGGGCTGTTTGTGCATTTCATGAATGACATAATGTGCACTATTTCTCTATCATAAATTCTCTTGAAAAGTGTGGCTGCTCCTACATTAGCCTTTATTGTTATAATTATCTGTGTGAATAGTCTATCAGTTCAGTTCTAAGATGTAATGCTGGGTCCTTATATATATATATATATATATATATATATATATATATATTAAAATTAATGGGAGACCACACACACACACACACACACACACACACACACACACACACACACACATATATATATACATACATACATATATATGGTTGATTTGTCAGGAAGGTGACTTCCTGATGTTATCTGGTGGGGGGACATCCCAGTGTGCAGCACCCTTGGAAAGTACCTGAAAACCACACCACAAGTCAACCCAAAGTGAGTGAAATTGGCTAGACGGTACCCTTGGGGGCTATCAATATCTGTACGAGCACAAAGTCACAAGTCATTGTGACCTAGGGTTTAAGCATGCTGGACTTGATCAGATTATTGATCACACTAGATAACATGCTATTTCCCAGAAACTGTAACTAAGGTCTGCTCAGCATGGTTGCAGTGTAAACTGCAGGTGGGCTCTGTGGGTGAGTAAGCGTCTGCAATAGGGATTGGATAGCCACCCTAGTAGAGGGGTATGTTAGAATATGAGTGGCCATCCATCCATATATATATATATATATATATATATATCTATCTCCCTACATAACCACTCAAATAAGAATTTAGAGTGTACCAGAAATAAGCAACAGAAAAAACAAAACAAAAGAAAATGTTGGTCACATTAATACACTTGTCATTGTTTTTTTTTGTTTTTTTCTTTCTCCTAGTTATAATTGCCTGGTTTACACCGTCAAGGACAGAAAAGAGAAAAAATATAATTTCTTGTGTTTATATGGATTTTACATCTGAAAAAGACTGTAGAGTGATAACGGCAAATACAATAAAAAGAATGAGAATCTGAAAATCTCTTGGTATGAAATATGTTTTCTAAGTATAAGCTGTATATATTTTTAGGCATATATATATATATGTATATATAGATCCATTTAGGTGAAACCTAGGTAAGATTGCCAGGCTCGTTAGGATTTATTCTAATTTACCGCTCTATTTAGCTTATTGAGCCCTCTGTTTTTGTTGTCTTTATATTCACTTGGTTTTTTTCTTCTTTGTTACTAAGGACTTAAGACAGTTGATTTTTTTTTTTTGCCTTGTTCTGATGATTTTAGCTTTTTTTTTAATTTTTTTTTTTTTTTTTTTTTTTACTTCCAGTTTTTTCCTCAGGTACCAATTTGCCCCCAGGTGTTTACAAGTTGAGTCCTCTGAGGTTTTTCAAGCGAGTAATACTGTTTTTATATATATATATATATATATATATATATATATATTTCTGGTACACTCTAAATTCTTATTTGAGTGGTTATGTAGGGATATATATATATATATATATATATATATATATATATATATATATATATATGTATATAATTCTCAATGTGTGTGTGATTGGATGTTTGTGTTTCCACAGTTTTCATGCAATTTCGATGAAATTTATTTTATTTTTTTTTATTTTTTTTTTTGTTGGATAGATAATTCTTCAGTGCCGGTTATGAGTCAAAATTGGCTGGAAAAAATTATGACCTTAAAAGTGAAAAATCGAAAACTGATTTTTTTTTTTTCTCTTTGCACAAAAAATCAAAGGCAAAATTTAATGTCTATAAAAAACAGCATTCAAACAGTTTAGAGAGTTAAAATCTAACACAAAAGATTATTAGAATTATAAAAAAAAAAAAATGATTGTATATTATGATGGTCCTTGGGAGAGGTTTCTTCCTTGCTAGATTGAGAACACAAAAACGACCCTTTTCAGGGACCCCACCCCCATTCAAATTGTTAGCAACCCATTTGGAGATGTGCCTCAGTTGCACCCAATTGTTCTTACTAGTATTGATTTTCAGATAGGCTGACTTTAAACTTAAACTGCTCCAAATGAACACCAAAAATTCCCAATAATGAAACACCTGGTCAAAGACAGGTTATACAGCTAGTATATATATATATATATATATATATATATATATATATCTTTTAAAATATTAACTTTTTACTGTTTTGTCACAAAGAAAAATGCAACAAAATGCAATTCTGCTATAGACAACATGTGATAAATGAAGTTTTAAGGAGACACTCACAATCATAAAGAAAGAATTGAAATGTTTGTGACACCAAAGAAAAAAAGTATTAGAGAATTTAACACTCACAAGGCACATGTCAAGATAAGTAGAGGAAAACAGTCAGCAACCTACTTGACAAGTTTGAATAAATGAATGAAAAGACAAGTGAAACAAAGTGTTTATATAGGAGCAAGTGTTGCTGAAAGTAACAAGACAGGAAGCTGTGGAGAGCCTCAATCTCCCATGACCTGAAATTACAAAAAAAAAAAAATTATCTTTGTATTATGCTTTCTTTGGCATGTGCAAAACCTCCAACATCCACAGCATTTATTTATTTTTTTGAAAATGCTCTATATTTTAAATTAAAAATTCTGGAAATTTTTGCACATACTTAATACTTATTTATTTTCCAATTTGAACCTGTAATATTTATCTGTAGAACTGTGATCTCAAATTTAAATGCACTTCAGAATCTAAAGAAACAAAGTAAATTATTTTTGAGTTGATATGCATTTTCATAAATATATAAACTTTTATACATTTATATAAAATATTTTTCTTTACTTATTTTGCAGGTGTCTGACAAAGTGCAGACTTTTTTTTTTTAGTGTACTATATACCTACACGGAACACCTGTGACCAGCAGATGTGTTTGGATTACCAAGAATGTGTAACCTCTACCACCTGCACCAACCTCCAATATATGCTTGCCCTTCCCCTGGTTCAGCAATGATGTTACACTGCCGGCCTGCTACACAACTGAGCACTTTTCAATGCAGGAAGGTTAAAAAATGAAATACAAACCCTCCTCCTGCTAAAAATCAATAAGAAGATGAAAGACAAAAAGAAAATACAAGGAAACAAATCTTCATTTGCTCTCTACAATCAAGGAAATTGCATATATTGAAAATAGTTACATTTGAAAGCATCAGCATATTGTATTTTTCCTGCAATTGACCTTTCAATTGATTCTTTGCTAATTGACTGAATCTTAGAAACGGATTCAGCAAATCAACTGATTTTTATTTTGTTTTTTCTTTGGTATTTTCACTTGAATCTTCTTCAGCGTCATCACTGAGCTGTCTCTCAAATACTGACACTAGACTTTTTCGAGAGCATCTTTTAAAAAGACTGTATTTTTCTTTATATCTTACTGTATTACAACTTCTATTCTCTTCTCGGCTTGCACAGCCACTGTTACTACTGCTATATTCATCAATGAAGCTGCCTTTTTCTAACCTGCACAAATAATGAAGCTATAAACAATGTTTTTTATTACATTTGATAAAAACAAACCCAGGGTTAAAACTGCTGCTGCTGGTACTACCAATACCACTGTTCATGCAGTTACTGCCATTACTATTACTACTGCTATAATGCCTGAAAGTAAAGCTGGAATAAACCGATGATGAAGGCATGAACTCTGATTTTTCCTCCAAAAATCCGTAATGATTTAAAAGACTATGATTTAAAAGTTAATTATCAAGGCCATTTTTAGTGGCAGTTTCTGTGGAGTAGTTAGATTTCTTAGATAATTACACACTGCCTATGAGGATTTTCTTACGGACTTGTCCAAGAGGACACACCTGCTGTCTTTCTACATCCATTGCCTTACCAGCATCTGCATCACTTGCTGCTGCTGCTGCTGTATGTGATCATCTTCCTACTTGCTGATGTATGTGCATGTCCTTACAATTCAACTCTTTGTCAAATAAGCTACCAGAATTTAAGTGGGGGGGAAATAGGTACAGGAAATTTTTTTTTTTTAAATTTAAAATACAAAGGTCTACAGAAACACAGATAAGTGAATATGGCTGATAATTACGATTCAGAAAATACAAATTTGGTGAGTTCGCCGTCCAAGAAGGAAAAGAAAAAACCTGATTGGAGTCGTTTTGGACTTAGCCAGGAACAGGCAAAGGCTTCTGAGACGTCGTTAAACACTTTCTCAGTTGACAAGAATGAAGCACTTTATCAACACACAGATGGAGGTAAACATAATGAATTGTTTACTGAGGATCTGGTAAGTAAATATATTCTTACCATTGTCATAAGCTTAATAAAAATAAAATATGTCAAATAAACATGCTTGAAAGTAACATTTCTCTAAAAAAAAAAAAAAAAAAAAAAAAAAAAAAATTCTTCATCTGTCCATATAGGTACAAATAGAATGAAATAAATAAGAGAATAACAGATAAAAACAGAATAAGCTAGATAGATATAAGAGGGTGCTGAAAAGTTCTTGGTTTTAACTAATTTCCCAATTTGCAAAGTATTAATTTTTTTTGTGATTTTTCATTCTCTAAGGGCATTTTGGATGGGCTGAAAACTTTTCAGCAGCATGTTGTAGAGATATGAACATATTGAAATGGACAGGGAAAAAAAATTGAGACATTAACACATGAAGATAATTATAGACTAGGAAAAGACAGATGGATAATCACTGACAAACAGATACCTTATATATATATATATATATATTGTGTATGTGTGTGCATACTTAACAGCTGGTAACCATTTATAGAAAAACACATTTTCTTGATTTAAGCAAACAGAAAAGCTTTTTTTTTATTTTCCAAACTTACCATATGTTTGTGTTATGATAGGTTTAACACTTACAATAAAGCATTGTATACAATTGAGACTGCCATTTCAAATTCTTCTATTATTTTTCTTGATATCTTTTCTGTCTTGGAAACAAAAACATTAATCTATTTTAGACTAAAAGAATTCTTATACTGCATTATATAGTTCCTGGTTATTTGTGGCCAACCTGTTAAGTGGCATGCTGGAGTTTGTTATTGCCTGTTACAATTCAGAATCATTCTTATTTTTTCTTTTTAGCTACTTTATTCCCATTTTTTTTTTTTTTTTTTTTTTTACACAAAAAATTAGTTGATAATTTAGAAATCTTTTTTCTCATTGTGTAGCATTTTATTTCATATCTTAAAATTATTTAAGAAAAATTCATTGAGCATATGCTATATATTATTGAAATGGTCATGCAAATTTAAGTATTGGAACCAAATTAATTTGTTTTTTTCTACTTTGCATATGAAAAATAGGAAAAGAACAGATGTTGCATCTTGATCTATTACACATTCAAGAAAGATTTTTATTAATATTCAAATGAATAGCTTTCACTTTTATATTTAAGTTATGAGACAAATAAAATTTAATGAACAAAGATTAATGATAATCTGAAATAGCATTGTCAATTTTCAGGATTTAGCTACTTTAGTAATTACGTGTGTGTGTGCGCGCATCTATAAAATCATTTTATTGGGAAAAAGAATAAAAGAATTTTATCTTCCCTTTATCTACTGAAAAAAAAACAAAGAAAAAATGAAAGCTGTAATACCATCTTCTTACCATATGGCCAAACAACACACCTGTTGTAATGATAATGGTAAGCTTAGCCGTTTCCCTACAGGAATCATTTCACATTCATTAACCAAAGTTATTGTCAGTTGAAATTTATAAAATCTTTCTATTGAAACAGTTTTTCAGGAAAACAGGCTTCTCAAATCCACTGTCACTACTCTTTCTAGTATTCATGGAAGTTTCCTTCCTAAACTTTTAAGGTAATCTGAAAAGTCAACATCATGATTATCTGATTATTATTCCATAAAGTTATATATGCTGTCCATTTTAATTATTGTGGTTTTTGGAAGTATTCAAGTGATATAGTTTTTTTATTTGGTAAAGTTCTGTTTTTTTTTTTTTTTTTTTTTTTTTTTACATTCTTTTTCAGCAATCATTATTCTATTCTCTTCAGGTTATTGCACTTAACAACCCGTAACCAACAAATATTAATTTGTTTGAACTGAAGATCTCCTAGTTGTATCCATAGGCAATTGAGCTATCATCAAGTACATTTTCTGTTTAAATTTTCCTTTTAGGCGATGGGTGGGTATTAATGGTTTCGGTTCATACCATATGGGATACAAATACATTTCAAATACTTGAAAAATTCTAAGTGTGGGTCTATTTTATGATTAGGAATGCTGTTATTATCATGCAGTTCAATATTTATATGGGTTATGAAATGGCATCTATGTACTGTGTCCCTTCAGGATCACCTTACTGTAAATGTTTCAGAAATCTGGTGAGAAGATGCATCCTTGTCTTAAATACTTCTCTATTTTTTGTATTTTTACTGAAATGACATCACTTCCTCATACTCTGTAATTTTGCAAAATTATAATCAGGAGCATGATGAGATCATTATACAATACCAGGTCTCCTTTGGGCAATATGTAGCCCTTCTCGCTTTCTCTATTTTCTTTCTCTTTTTATGTATCTCTCACTCTCTTATGTGTCTCACTTTCACTCTCACAGAGAGGTAATTGAGAACAAATTATAAAGATATCGAAAAGGTTTTATAAGCAACCTTTATTAAAGGTCTTTATTAATACAGTTCTTTATTAATAAAAATGAAATTGTGGAAAGGGAATTTTTAAAAAATGGGATATTTGTGTATATAAATAAAAGGTTATTGACACTATTTACATTGTTTAGACTGCTGTCCTCATCTTTATTGCCATATTCACAATGTTTCGGTCGTATGCTCTGGCCTTCTTCAGGTGATACTTGTTGGAATTTCAAACTGAACACTTTTACTCCACTGATTTAACTGAAATTAAGATATCCAAAGGCATGGAATGTGAAATTAGAACAATGTTCTTCTGTGTTCTAAATAATGGGTTTGATTTGAAATGCCAACAAATATCACCTGAAGAAGACTGGATTGTACAAGGTCCGAAATATCATGAATATAGCAATATAGACAGATAAAGGTTATGGAACATTTTGAACCTTTTAAGAATTTGCTTCAAAAAAACAAAAAAAAAAATACACTAAAAATATTGTTTTTAAACTATTCTCCTCAAATAAAATTTGTTTTCATTAAAAAGCTTAATTACCATAACTGCAACTAGTACAAATTAGATTCACCAATGATTTTGCTGAACTTATGTGTGTGTCTATGTATATATATATATATATATATATATGCCAATTCAGCTAGGTTTCGATCCTAACCCTAGCTAGAGGCAACCAGACATCTAGTCACACTGATGAGCTGTGAAACAGTCTGTCTGTGGATGACAATATATATATATATAATTTTTTCTTTCTTTTATAAAAGAGTGTACCTGTGCCATCAAAAATGATGGCAATTGTTAGAAAGTCTTAGTAGTGAGATGTAATAAAACAAAAATTTTGAAACAATGTATTGATATTTATTAATGTAGAGACAAAGAATTCACAACTAAAGTAGAAGCCAATGAACAATTTAATTAATCTATTCCCTTTATCTTTTTTTAGACCGTCATTAGTATGTATGATTTATTGATTACTCTGGGTATTATATAAACTGATTTTTGCTTAATATCTTTTCATGTTAAAGATGTTATGTGTTTAATAACAAAGTGAAATGAAAATATGTATTGGAAGAAAAAGATTAGCATCAGAATGACAAAGATGGCAATGACAAAGCCTATTTCAAGACCAAGTTAGATAGCTTTGTCCATAAAGTGATCATCTTGCTCTAAGTGCCTCACATGAAAGGCTTTATCAAATAAGGCTACAATCTAAGAAATGTAGGAGTAAAAGAACTAATTAATTAAATGGTTCATACTGGGAAATAATTTTAACTAAATGCAGATAAATATTTTACTTGTATATATTATTAAAATGACTAAGGGAAGTAATCACTCATCAATTTACTAACAAGTTAATTTACCTCCCTTTCCACTACAGATAAGACAGGAAATATATAAATATACACATTGATAATGACATGACTGACAAGGCAGATTTTTTCCCCACAGTAGGTTGCCATTTCTTTCTGTGGTAGACCATTTGCCATCCAAGGCTATAGAACCTTGTCAGTCCTGCTATTTACCCATAGCTGGTGGGGAAGAAGAGGATTCCATACCTTTCCCAAGTGTGTTAACATGTAAGTGAATGTAATGGATTCAACAGGAATTCGAACCCAGCTCTCTGACTCCTCAATCCAAGCCGCTATCCATTACTCCATTGTGCCTCCTTGCAATTTTACTGTTTCCAATATGAGGTTTTTAAATTTTCTGAAATCATGTGCTTATATGTAATATGACCTCCCTTTTTTGTTTTTTAATTTTCATTCAAAATTTCTTGTATTATGCACAAGAAAATATGGTAAGTATTTAGTAATAAAATAGAAAACTAAAAGCACTCAAGGAAAATTGGAATTAAGACCAAAATTGTAGACCTCCAGAAAACTACCATCATTTACACTGAGGATTCTCTAAGTTTTTAAGTTGTAAGGAGTCTTGTTGACATACTTCAATAATAGAATTTCCATTGAGTATATTAATATTTTGAAAATAAAATTTTTAAAAAATGAATTTAATTTCTGTCATCACTTATGTGGGTGTAAAACATAAACAGAAAATCTGTTCCAGTTGACAAAAACATATTGTCAAATTTCATAACATTTTGGAAATAGGGTGTTGATTTTCTGGTTAATATTTTTGGACATACCTAGATGTTTTGCTTTTATCTGCAGATTTTGTTATTGTTATATACCATACCTATGAACACTAATGGGTATGTCCCAATCCTCATAAATATGCTGGACACTATTGTAAGTGGGGGTAAGATGCTGTCTAAGTAGTCCACCACTAGCAGTGGTTTACCTCCTTCACACTGCTGGCAAGTATTTTATTTTATTGATGTTATAAAGATTACCATTTCGCTTCCAACCTCATTTTGGTTATTTCTCATTCTGTAACCCTTTTTAGGTTACAACAGTTAAGGGCACAGTGTGGTGTTATGGTTAGCAAGCTTGTCTTGCTAAAACAGTTACAAACTGAAGAGTGAATCTTCACTGTGTACCCCATACTTTCAGCCTTGTGCCACATCTTAGAAAATCAGTACAACAGTTATTTAAAGGAAATCAGAGAGGTGCTGAAAAGTTCTTGGACTGACCATGAATTAAAACACATTCAAAAGATTTTGACAAATTTTAGAGAGGTCAAGCCAAAACCGTTTCAGTTTCTGATTTCTTGTGTGAACTGATTCATGGCTGTTGTAAATATTGACAAGCAAAAAAAAACAATATAGAATAGTTCGTAAAAGCAATAAATAGGAATGTTAAAAATAATGTAATGTTCTGAAAAATGTCCTTGTCAGGAAAACCATATGTCTATATGACATAGGAAAGTGATAGGGGCAAATTTATGAAGAAAAAAACCTCAAAAGGAATAAATATTGTTTGGAAGGTGCAAGGTTGACAAAAAGTAAAAATAAATGTTGAAAATAGTTTAATAAGAACTTATTTAATAGGTAAACTTCTAATTTGATATAAACTGATGTCTTGAACACTGAAACCTTTTTAGAAGCTTCTTTTTTTTTATCATTAATACATGAAATCAGTAATTTATTCAATAGTGTTTCTGTAAATCTTTTTTTACTTTGATTAAAAAAAAATGATTATGAATTCTTATTTGATAGTAAAATATAAATAGATAAGATAATAACTCTAGTGGTGGTTTATAGTAAATGAAAACAACATATGGAGAATTAACACAATTACACAACTCAGGAATTGTGGTCTTGTTGATCATTGACATTTTCAATTATTAAACAATTTTTTGTCACTAGAGAACCATCAATAATTGATTTAATGGAAACTGATCAAAGATAGTCATTGTATATTAACAGTAAAAAAAATTTTTCATTAAAATTAACAAATAACTCTTTGGTAGCTTTGTGACTGTCAAGTTGATGAATTTGAATGCATGTGAGTGTACTTTCTGTGTAAGTTGTTGTGCATAGATCAGAATTTGCAGCTAAGAAACACCAAAAACATTTACTTTCATGTTATTCTAATAAGCACACTAATCTTTTCTAATTAATTTTTTTATTTTTTTCTAATAACATTTCCAAACACTGACTGGCCATATAGATAAAATTAAATTATTTTTTTAAATTTTAAATTTTATTTTTTTTCTAAATTCTTTATCCTGATAATATGGCTACTTCTGCATGGTATAGTAGTTATCTAGTATGACTGATAATTACTTCTCTCCTGAGTTTGATTTTCACTGGGCATCTCAAACTTTGTACTAGATTCAGCTAAGCTTAGTAAATAACAGTATCATAATTTATTTTTAAATCTCTTTATCTTGAAAACAAAAATGATAGGTTTGAGTTTGAATATGCTTTTGAAGAGAAGAAAATAAAATTTGTATTAGGTTTGTTGAATTTTATATTTATTTTAAAGATGTTTATCTTATATTTACATATTTAATCTGTTTTTTTTTCTTTTGTATTGTAAGTACAATCTGGTCTCCAACTTCTACCTCCTCCAACAGTTCCTCCCCTCTTCTATCTCCCCTCACACCCCACTTCCCCCTCTTCTATCTCCCCCCACTCCCCCACTCTTCTATCTTTTTGTAAAGGCTTGTATAAGTTTCTGAATGATTGAGAACCATATTCCTTCAGTGGGGAATAAAATGCTTTCTGATAATCAGTCAAATTAAAATGGATAAATGAAGCTCAGCCTTGAAATGTGCATGACTTTGACGTGTTCCAGTGATGCTCTTATGACTGAAGTAGTTCTTCACCTCAACCCTTTCATCTCAACAGTTCCTCACCCTCCACACACTGATTTCTTGTGATTATCACTTCCTCCCACTCTCTCTCTCATTCACTCACAATTCATTCTATACAAACTTACCTTTATTTATTTGCTTATAACTTTTCTTTTCATATTTTCATTAGATGCACTGCAGCTTTTTATCTTTGCTTACAAAATGACATTTAAAATATTTCTTTTAGAATGACTGAATTGGTATACAACAATGATAGGAACATGATGATGTCTGTAATCAGTGGATGTCACTTCTTATATTTGAATGCACAATTCTATTTAATACTGACATTTATAGTTAAAGGTTGCCATTGATGCAGCACAAATTCAATTCTAAGATGTTGTAAAAATCCAAATGTTGATTACATGAAGATGAGATAAAACAAAGAGGTGAGCTTACTCAAATGACAATAACAAAATTGTTCTCAGCCTGTTATAGCTATATTATTATAAGCATAGTTGCAGTATAGACCACAGGTGGGTTCTGTGGGCGTTGAGCAAACACAAATGTGCCTGAGCAAGCGTCTGCAATAGGGATTGGCTAGCTGCCCTAGTAGACGAGTATCCTTGAATACAAGTGGCCAGCTATTATTATTATAATAGCTTAGTAGTACTTGCATTAATTTCTAAGCATAGACAATACTTTTAATGAGTTTTGTAAAATCCTTGACATTGCATTTCTCTTCTAAAATATTTCATGATGTATTTATATATACTAGCAGTATTAAGTTAGTTAAGTTTGCCTTATTTTCTGATCATTTAATTCCTGATTTTCAATGCACAACATAGAATGCATGCCAATCTTAGAATAAAAAATAATCTAATTTCTCTTTAAGTGCAGAACATGACATTCTACAGTTTATATTGTATATTTTTGTTTTATCTTCCAATATATATTGAATATATTGCTAGAAATATGGCCTTGTGTGCTATATTGATTCATGCCTAAATGACATATGTCAACATGAAAGCCTTGTAGTCATTCAATCAATGTATGAGATGTTATTTTTTTTTATTAACATTAGGGATACAATCTTTTATACAGTGAAATATTTATGTACAAATCAGAATGATAAATGTGTTTTCCTGAGATGAACTTATTAACATTGCTTTCATAGCAAGTGTTAATTTTTTACATAATATATATTTTGAATTTGTTTAACAAGTATTTTTTATATAGCTTGCTATTGTAGTCGTAAACATAATTTAATAAATAAAATGAAAATATTTCTTAAATCTCTTGAAAAGTATTGCCTACTTAACACTTTGTTAACATTAACACTGGCATTCTTAAAGAGAGGTTGATCAGCTAACTTTGTTTCTGAAACCAGATATTTGGATAAGCAAAAACAAAAGATCAAAGTCCCTGTAACAAAGCAAATGGCAATCCCGCATGCACTCATCACACCCACTGACCACTTAGTGACCTCAGTATAAACCCAGGAAAAATAAGGTCTCTAGGTCAGTTTTCTCTACCTTTTCGCCAGAAAACGCGACAATCTAGTCCACTCCACTTTAATCACCAAAGAACTAATCAAGATGGCTACCTTCTGCAAAAAGGGATTTCTTTCTCTCTGTTCCAACAATACCACAAGGTATGAATGCTCTAATGATCAAGAATACAAAGTCAAACCTTTTAAAACAATGTTTGCTAAGTGTTCATTCATTTTGAATCTTAAAAACCAGGATTCTGCACCAACCTTCACATTATAAAATACATTTTAAATTATTTTGTCTATAAAAATCAATGTAATATTTTTTTGTTTTTTTTCTAAAGATTATATCTGTTCATTTAATATCTAAATATTTATAAGTATATAGAAGATGAAACTTTTTTTCTTTCAAAGTTTTAACAACACTTTGTAAAGTCTATCAGGTCATATACTTTTGTTTACATTATTTCAAATTTAATTATTAAAGAAGTCTTAGTTTCTTATGTGCTGTAATGATTTATGTTATAGGTAAACAAGTATATTAATATTGAAGGTAAAGTAATCTATAGATATGAGCTTTCAAGAAATTTGAACAAGGTGGTCATTCTGTAGGGGTAATTGAACATGGGACATTCTGTAGCTGAGTGATCTAAAGCATGCTGGAGCAGATGGTGGTTTCTCCTTACAAAGGGGGATTCAGCTTTGAACTGTTGGAGAGTGCATTTTCTTTATGAAGTCTCTTGAAGTGCAGGCTGGTAGCTGTAATTCACACTGTTTAATTTGCTCAAACATCCACTAAAATAACATTTAGAGTAATAGAGAATAATTTATAAAATGTTATGAAAATAATGAATCTTGATAAATGAATGCAGTTGTAGGTCAACCGCAGTTGAGGTTATAGTCATTGTGAACCCTTGTCAATGGCTATATTGTATGTGCTATACATGAAGAAGCTATTATGATTTTTTTTTTTATATAAAATATTTTTATTTGGCTATGGACTTAGTGATGTACTTATTTACTGATAGGTTTGAGACATTCGGGCAATAGGTGAAAACCAGATATTTTGTTACTACCTTTATGAGTAGTAAACTCTTACTGTTTCTTTAAGAAAGATATTTTAAAACAGATGTGATGACTTTTTTAAATAATCAAATATCTTTTTGGTATGTCCATATAAAATGGGTTCTGTATCAAATAGGTTTCAGCTGTAAATTAGTAAGTATGATAACTTACCGTATAAATGAGCCATATAGTTGACAAAAAAAAACAATTGTATTCTAAAACTTAGATATTTTATATATATATATATATATATATATAAAATCCCCCCCCCCCAGATCATAGTGGATAGTTTTCTAATGGCTATACATAGAATATGAATGTGTAACCATTTACCTGCTGAAGCAGGAACTGCTAATATTTGTACTTGTGGTAGTAATAGGCTTTACTGGGTGGGTGGGTTTGTGGAGGCAGTCAGCTGATATTGTAGAGCAACATATGTTTCTTCCCCAAAGTGATAAGTTTTGGTTTGCAGCTTTTTCTTGGCCTTTATTTCTTTTTTTCTGGTCTTTCTTTAATTAAAAAAATAAAAATAATAATCACATAAGTTTTCCATTAATTTTAAGTACTTTCTGCATTTAAATAAGCATTAATTTGATGTTTGCTATGAGTATGTTGCAGATGGACATTAGCAAGTCTCCATGTGTATTTAAATGCGTCCCAATGGAGCTATGATCCATTAATTATGAACATGGCAATAATATGCTGATTGTGTTTGAGAATTAAAACACTTCTGCTAAAGAAAAAAAAAATTACCATCACAATCTATATATTAAGGCAAACAGAAATAGACCTGATAATAATAATCCCTATAAAACAGGGATTGCTGCCCAAATTCCTCCAAAAATATATATATATATATATATATATATATATATTCCATGGTGTGGGGGTCTGAACAGATCTGAGCAAGAAAATCCAGGGTGCTACCAAGCCACCTTTCCTCAATGGTTGAGAAGTAAACCTCATGGCATAAAAAGCTTGCTGCCTTCAGCATGGTCCATTGAAAGGCACTGTATTGTGTTGGTGGTGGTTGTTCCAGATAGGTTTAACCCAAAGACTAATAAAATTTGAGGTTTGTTAACCATTTCTGTGGCAATCTTTTATCCCAATGACATGTTATCAATAGTTCCAAGAAGTGTGGATAGTCCTGCACATGTCTGCAACACTATAATCAGATCATCTGTGTGGATTTTCTGATAACTTTCATAAAAGCTGAATGAGTTTGTCAGATCCTTATGTTTAAAATCAACAGGTGAGTCCATCTTATATATATATATATATATATATAAAAATAAAAGGCAGGCTGTGTGTGTAACGAATGCACGGGCGCAATTTTTGACGGATTTGCACCTAAATTTACATGCACATGCTCCAAGTTAGTGAAAACGCCAAGACCAACTTTGCATTTCCCAACTCCCATCGATAGTGGAAATAATCGATTTTTTCATGCTTCTACGGCAGTTTTCATGTAGTTTGTGGCTATTTTCTACTGGCCAGAGTGAGAGCCTATAGCTGGCTGCCAAGGATAGACAGGAAGATTCTATTGGTCAGCGTGAGAGCCAACAGCTGACTGACATGAATGTTAACTAGCATGCTAGCATGCAAAAAAAATCGAT
This sequence comes from Acanthosepion esculentum, assembly GCA_964036315.1. Classification (NCBI taxonomy): domain Eukaryota; kingdom Metazoa; phylum Mollusca; class Cephalopoda; order Sepiida; family Sepiidae; genus Acanthosepion; species Acanthosepion esculentum. Next base: position 54,835,143 of record OZ038498.1, read on the forward strand.
AGCTGCATTCGTCACAAGTGGGAAAAATTTAAATCTGCATGGCACTTTACTTCAATTGGCTCATTCGCTTGCTTAAACTCAACGTTGATTCTAATTCCGCAGAACTGGGTTGGGTGTGAAAAAGTATTTAACATTCTTTTTTCATTCGGTTTTTCCAGTTAAGAGTCCTTTTTTAAAGCTGATCGTTTTGTGTTCATTTTGTTTAGTTCTTTTTTTGTAACAGATTTAATGTTTAGTATAGAGTTTAGAAAAAGTTTGCAGTGTGTGATAGGCAAGAAGTAAGGCATGTAGCAACATCAGCACGGCAAAGGGCACTCCTTTAAAGGCAAGGAAGGGCAAAAATATTTTAAGTCAAGTGATAGCAATCAAGTCAAGTGATAGCTGTATTAGTCATACGATTTTTGAATCAAGCACAGGCAACACCGGGCCATGCTGCTAGTGTATATATATATATGATTAAGTAATATAACTGCAGAAAACAAACTTATAATATTGATAACATTGCTGTTTAAACTCAATTAAAATCTTTACCATTTATTCTTTTTTTAAGTAAAAGTTTAAATACATGGCATTTAAGGCATGTTGATAAAGACAATCAATAGACATAAAATCATTAAATCCAGAACATGTCCTGTATATGTAGAATATTTTGGTAACCTTATCTTTCATGAGATTATTAGTTTTTTTTTGTTGTTTTTTTAAACATTGTAAGGTCTTAAGTTTCATCAAGTGTTATTTTTTTTTATTGAACTAAACAGAATTCTAAGAGCATAATACTCTTTTCTTCTTCCTTGAGAAAACATGTTTTGAACACTAGCCAGGAAAAGTAAAATTGCTCTCAACAAACAAATCAGTTTTTTTTTGTTTTGAGTTTAGTTTACATTGTACATTTGTCATGAAATTTTATGACCAAAACACAAACCAAAAGCAGAAACAAAATTGATGTGCAGTTTCTCAAATAAATCATAATTTAATGAAAATATCAGTAATATGTGTTTACTGAGAAATATTTTGTTATATTCCATGCTAATAAGAATATATATACTTGAAAAAACAAGGTGGAAAAAATAAGTAAAGGTTTATTGTAAAAACCAGTACAATAAGAATAAAGGTAACAGTTATGCACAAGGTCAATCCAGTGCTACTATTGGAAGGTCGGTAGTTCTTGTGCAAGTCTGAGTTGTACTCAACAGATCCCAGCTAGTCAATATTTACTAGACCCCCATCCCCCAGGGTAGATGTGGCACAAGGCCGAGTTTAATGTGGGACATCCAAGCCCGTAGGCTTGGCCCAAAATTCTCCGTAGAACCCACATAAACAGCTTCAGGTCTGTCTACCTCCCCAGACGAGACTCTGCACTTCAGCATAGCCTCGTCCAGGTTCCTCTCTGCCCGAAGGCAGAGAGTTCGACAACAACCAAGATCTGAATAACAGATCCCAGTTTGTATATTTAGCTACCCCCTCCCATGAGGGTTGCATGTGGCACAAGGCCGGGTTTAGCGTGGGTTCTCCGAGCCTGTAGGCTCAGCCAAAAATATTCCCTTTCGAACACGTATAAACGGGTTCAGGGTCAGTCTACCTCCCGAACAAGACTCTGCCCTTCGACGGAGCCATGACCGGGTTCCTCTTTGCTCAGAGGCAGAGAGTTCAGCTGGAACAGATCGCAGCTAGTATATTTAGCCCCCCCCCTCACAAAGGTTACATGTGGCACAAGGCCGGGTTTAATGTGGGTTTTCCAAGCCTGTAGGCTTGGCCAAAAATATTCCCTATTTGAATGCATATAAATATGTTCAGGGTCAGTCTACCTCCCCAAACGAGACTCTGCCCTTCAGCGGAGCCTCGTCCAGGTTTCTCTCTGTCCGAAGACGGAGAGTTCGACTGTTTAGCTGGAACAGGTAGCAGCTAGTCTCTGTAGTCTGTTGACTTACAGCTACTTATAGGTAGTTACTACCTATAGTGTAGTCACTCATGGGGGGGGGTGACAGGTTATTCCATTGCATCATATTTTAAAACAGAATTTAAAATACTTTCATGTATATGAGAATCTTGTTCAAGATATTTATTTACACTATTGACATTGTTCAGAATGTTGTCCTCATCTTTATTGTCATATTCCCAATGTTTCAATCGTTGGCCGCTCTGGCCTTTTTCAAGTGTTAGACATTGGAATTTTGAGCTGAACCCTTTATTTTATATAACAGGCATAGATTGTTCTAATTCCATGTACCATGCTTTTTCTGGATATCTGTTTCCGTTATTTCCTTTTAGTAATTCAACTCTCCAAGTTTTTGTTCACCTATGTTGTAGCCAGGTATTGAACTCACAACTCTTTGGTTAAAGTCCCTTTATTACTTCAACCAACACCTTTATCCAATGTGTCCTTGGGGACACATTGTGAATATGGCAGTAAAGATGAAAACAATAGTCCAAACAATGTAAATAGTGACAATATGTCATCTCAGAAGTATAAACAAAAGATATATTTATGTATTACTAATAGACAGATGCAAAAAAAAAAAAAAATTGACTAATGGTACAGCCTATACTATATTTATAAGGTATTATTTTGGTTAAAGAAGCCATGCTTTACAACTAAATGAAAAATAATAGGAAAAAAGAATACGAGCCTATAAAAACTTTATATCCAAAGGTAAGAAAACAAAATAAAAATCAAGCAATTATTACAATTGAACAAAACAGCACAGTTACCATTAAAATTTTTATTCATCTTCAAATCCATAAAATTTGTTGTCTTCGTTATCAAAACTTTGATACTCATTTTCAATACTACTATCATTGTTGTTAAATAATGCATCATCTTCCATTCCATTGAAAGCATTGCTAATGCCACACTTTTTACAAGATTTTACAATTTTTGGTCTAATATTATCCCAAGCTTGCTTCACACATTTGCAGACTTGTGCAATGCTGGGTCTTTTTATTCTTCCTGTAAGTGTAAGGTCATGATCAGATATTGCCATCCACGTATTCCATTGTTCCTTCATGTTTAAGTCTAAGCTAATAAGTGTTGCCAAGTAGCTAATTTTGGCTGACTATCACAAATTTTAGACCTACATATGGCATATAAGACACAGGGGAATTTTAAAAGATATCTTTAGTAAAAAAAAAAAAAAAAATACGGTAAGTTGATCTACCTGGTGGGAAATTGTGTATTTTTTACAAAATACAAATATTATATCAGTCCAGTCCTCCTTCTCAGATCAAACTTTTACAAAGATTGAACCTCTTTAATCTTGCAACTCCAGTGTTTGACATGTTTTTGAATTTGCCACCAATAATTTGTAGATCTGCCATTGAAGATCTTTGATTCAGTTTCAAACTGTAATTTAAGCCATAATTTATAAAAATCAGCTTGTTAAACTGAACGCATAAAAAATTTTGAAACTGCTTCAAACTATTTTTGATGTTTTTAATATAAAATTAAATGTTTACTTATTTTCTGAATCTTATAAATCATTTTTTAATACAACCTTTTTGAAAGCATAAGTAAACAATATTCATTGATTATAATTTACATTATAAAAGAAATATGTTCTGTTTTTTATTCAATTCCATTTTCCAGCATGCAATGTTCTGGTTCTCAGATTGCCACATTATAGATACAGATGTATATCTATTGTTGTCTTTTGATCTTTAGGCAGGTAGGCATTAATTTTAATGTTTAAAAAACAAGGATGGCTACTCAAAAATGTGTAAATGATAAACATGAAGTTTATAGAAATGAAAAATATATACCCCCACCCCACACACACGTGTTGTACCTCTCTAATATGGAACACTTCCATGATTGAGACATACTTTTGAATTTGCCACACTTAATTTGTGGATTTGTCATTAAAGTTCTTAGATTCAGTTTCAAAATGTAGTTTGAACCATAATTTAGCCATTTATAAACTAAATATGTAAAAACAAAACAAATCTAACCTCAGTACTTTTAAACTACTTCAAAGTACTTTTTATTTAATATAGACTTCTATCTATTAATAGTACATAAAAAGCAATATATTGTTTGGAAACCATAATGATTGTATTATTTCCTGTTTCAAGCTTTGACAACCTTATTTTTATGAAATTATTCATTTCTTTTAAGGTCTCTCAAAAATATTTCTTACAGAATTATAAGAACATGATGTCAGGTTAACTCCTCGTAATTTTCGAAACTGCTCCTAGGGGACGCTCTCAGGACTATAAATACTCTTCGATATTTTTCTCATTCTCTTATTACTTTTTCTGCTCACACGTCGACATGTAAATCTCTTGCAGAGAACACACTTCCATTTTGGGAAACACATGAACAATACATACATACATACACTCTACACATATTTTGGACCAAAATGGTTTTCACATTCATTTGACACATCTTTCTTTGTCACTTGTATATCTTTGTTATTAATACATTATCATTTGTTTGCATGTATATATTGGTTCTTGTCATTACTTTACATTTCTTTTCACTTATTTACATGGACTAACATCCCGAGTCTGCCATGTTTGCTGTGGGCATTTCAGGAGAAACGCGTGTTTATCTCGCAATGCATAGACTGGCCTGCAACAAGAATGATAATAAATAGAATTGTGAGGGCATAATGATAAATAGAATTGTTAAAGTATGTCTTTTGATAAGACACACAGAATTATCTGGCAAAACTAGGGATTTGTATATATGTTCATATAGGAGGTTACCTTAGGGTTCACTTTCTGTTTTCTAGCACTAACAGTGTCCATTTTCCCAGATTGAAGAGATAAAATGGTATTGTATATTTATTTCATTTACAAAGCTCTCTCAATTACTTCACTGGTTAGTGTCAGGAGAATGTGAAAGATTTATTCAAGATCTAAGCCATTTTAAAGTCTTATCAGTGCTATCTTTAGAAAATATGAATGCATACAAGTCAGAATGTTCCTATAAATTATCTGCTTTGTAAATATGAGGTGATTTATAATGCTTAGTTGACAATGATCACATACTCTTTATGAGATTTTTAGCAGTCAAAGTAAAATATAAACTGTTGTTTCATTCTGTATATGCAGATTGATAGAATATAAAAAGGGTGATGCTTTGCAAGCATTTTCTAAAGACAGTTTTTTGTGGAATGCCAAATGTCAGACAATTACTGTAATTGTTTATATTGAAAAATTATTTTCTTTCAGTGTCTAAGGTTTACTGATAGAATATTAAAAAAAACATGATATCATTATGTATTATTATCTATAATTCAAATTTATTATTGAAAATTTGACAATGGAAATGTTTTATTAGTTCATTTAAAAAAATAAATTAACATTGCATATTTAAAAAAAATTGTCAGAACTGGCTTATTGATTTTAACATTAGAAACAAAAGAAAATATATTCTGGCATATGATTTTTACTTTAAGAAAAGTAAGTGTGATTCAAAGGTAAAAGTAGTTTGTGTAGTTTATGAAGAAGCTCCTGTGAATAACTGAACATGCCAAAAGTGGTTTCTTGTTGAATTATACTCTATGGCTAGTAAAAAAAAAAAAAATGTGTATATAGCAAGTTTAAGAAATTTCTCTGATCTACTTCTGGAATATGTAATGTGTTATATTCCATGCTAATAGGAATATATACTTGAAAAACAAGGTGGGTAAAATAAATAAAGGTTTATTGTAAAAACCAGTACAATAAGAATAAAGGTAACATTTATGCACAAGGTCATGACAAGTCAATCCAGTAGTGAGTGCTACTATTGGAAGGTTGGTAGTTCTCACGTAAGTCTGAGTCATACTCAACAATCCCAGCTAGTCAATATTTACTACCCCCCCACTACCATGGAGGTAGACGTGGCACAAGGCAGAGTTTAATGTGGGACATCCAGGCCTGTAGGCTCGGCCAAAAATTCCCCGTAGAACCTGCATAAACAGGTTCCGGTCTGTCTACCTCCCTGGATGAGAATCTGCCCTTTGGCATAGCCTCATCCGAGTTCCTCTCTGCCTGAAAGCAGAGAGTTTGACAGCACAACTGGAACCGATTCCAGCTAGTCTCTGTATTCCTTTGACTTACAGCTACTTATAGGTAGTTACTACCTATAGTGTAGTCACTCATGGGGGTGACAGGTTATTCCATTGCATCATAATAATATACAATTATGCCCATTAAATGAGTTGTGGGTAGAAGAATGACTCTTTAATTAGGCATGACTATTCATTGCACCTGCTGTGATACTCTTACCTATCTCTGATCAGTCTTGACCAAAATACTTTGGTCTGGGATGAGTGTGGGCTGGCAACTGTGATTTATGACTTTTCCTAGAAAGAGGGAGAATTTTAAACTCCATAAATGAGGAAGTGTTTCATCATCTAGCCAGTTCATTCTGGTGAGCAGTAGGAGGAGGAAATGCTATTTCTTTTCCTCCATTTTCAAAGTCTAGTAGCAGCCATTGTGTCTTACTGTTGATACACATTAATATGCCAGAATGATTCCTTCAACTATTTTTCATCATCTGATGTTTTTCCACAGTGATCACCCAAGAAGCAGCATCTAAAATCTAACCAGGTATTGGTCCAAGGCACAACACTACAAAAAAAAAAAAAATTAAGTAAATAAAATAACTGAACCATATTTCCCTGCATGATTTACTATTTAAGCATAACAAAAATATTCTTGAAACAAATTGTGAGTAGCAATGAAAAGTGTGTACTTTACACCAATGTGAAACAAATCATGGGATATGTGAAATGAACCACTGTTAACAGTACCAAAGGTTGTTCTAAGTCCAAAGGTGATTATCTTTTATTTTGTTTTTTATCGAACTCCATGAAAAAATATTTCAGCTTTTGTATGACAGCAAAAGACACCAAGAGTAGTTCTTTACTTAGGTAAGAAGTTCTGTGAGTATAGAATTATGAAGTTGTCTGGATGATCACAAAAGATGGAATAAAATGAGTATGTTGGTCAATAAGAGTAATGTTCAGGAAAAAATGTTTTCATCTTTTATTTAATAAACTATTATTTTTTTAACCTATGGTCACATGAAGATTGCATCAGTAATACAAGTCAATGAGATATAGATATATATTATATATATATATAAGGACTCTCCCATCATTTTTGACATATGAAAGTCTAGTTACTTGGTTTTTAGAACCAAATAGCTAGATGACCCACACATGATTTGATTATAGTGGTGAAGGCTTTTGCAGAACGATCACATTTTTTGGAAGAGACAAATACCGAGAACTGGTGCACAGTGTGACACAATGTCTCCAAATAACCCGCCTCAGATTTTGAATTCAGAGTTGTCCTCCTTCTAGACCAGCTGCCACCTAAGACTATAGGACTCACTGTCTTGCTACTTATCTATAGGTGGGGGCAGAACAGATCAATTCATACCTTTCCCAAGGGTATTAGCACTTAAGTGAATGTAATGAGGTCAACTCTCTGACTCCTCAATCCAAACTGCTATCCATTATGCCACCATGCCTTATATAGACATTCAAATGGTGAGAAAAAAAAAAAATGTATATTTTTGTGTGTGTATATATATATATATATATATATATATATATATATATATATATAAAAATAAAAGGATATTACAGCAAAAACATAGAAAAGAAATAGGAAGATCATTTGGTACACACTCCTATTTAACCAATTGGCCAGAAGTTCCTTCATTTAATTGATAAAAATTTTCCTAAAAGTAACCTTCTGAGTAAAATATTTAACAGAAACACATTAAAACTAACTCATAGCTGCACCAATAATCTTGAGAAGATTATAAAGTTACACAATAATAAACTTTTAAACCAACTTAATAATCTGGATCATAATGCACATTCCAAGATAAATATTACTAATGATTCTAGTCAATGTAATTGTAGGAATTAAGACCAATGACCATTACTAAACAAATGTTTAACTAAATCTTGTTTACCTAAGTACTATCTCTACAATAGAGAATCTGACAGTTGAAAAATTCTGTATTTGTAGTACTAAGAATTCTTTTAAGACTAGGTGGTATCAACGTATCTGTCTTTCATTAATAATACTTATAGACATAATACATCACTTTCTAAATATTTTTGGAGTTTAAAAGATGTTAATAAAACTCCGAAGATGAAATCGAAAATTTAAAAAATGGCAAGGACATGTAGGTCCTTATATGAAACCTGTTTTCTGTGTTTACATGAAAAATTGGAAATTATCAGGCTCTTTGACAAGAATGCTTTATTAAATCAAAGATCCAAGTTAATGGTAAATTGTAAACAGTCTACCTTTTACCTTACAATTCAGTTAGATTTTGGAATTTGACAATGTTTTTTCTTAGATTTTAGCTGAATTGTGTTGCACCCTATATGGCTTATCTTTCTATTTATATAATTAATTTTGAATTTAATTTAGTTCTGTATTGATCTCCTGGTCGTATTATTAACATCTTATACAGATGTATTGGTATTTAGTTAGTATTTTTGGTATTTTACATTGATTGGATGATATTTATTTAACTGTTGTATATTATTTACCAAATAATTCTGTCTATTATTTACTAGTTTCTTAAAGCGGCCTCGTATTTATCAACTACAAAAAAAATTTTATGTAGGAAATCCACAAAGCTTCTAACTAATTGGGCATTTGGTTAAATTACTCCTTTACGCACCCCCCCCGTTCTTTTATTTCTTAAGAGAGTTGACAGACGTGAACATTTATTGTAGCTATTTGTATCAGTCTTTAAGTTAATATCTGGCTGCTGTTGTCAAATGTTTATCTTAACACACTTGTAAGATAATAATTTCTAATTTTTTCTTTTTCACTTAGTTTGAATTTAATGTAGGTCATATTCGATTAGTTGGTCAGGATGAAGCTCTCAAGCTTTTATTTTTTAATTTTATAATTTTTTTTTTTTTTTTTTTTTTTTTTTTTTTTTTTTCAGAAAATGAGGATGTATTTTGCTTTTGAAACCAAATTAATCATTTACTTGCCAGTAATTTACAATCGCATCATTGTGTGTTGAAACACGACTGCAATTGTTTTTGTTCTAATATCCTAAAATAAGTCATATTGCTTTACTATGTATTGAGTCTTCTTTTAAATTGAACGTTACAAATGTTGGAAGTGCACTCTATTCATTCTCATCATACCTGGGTGTGTGTAAATGATGTTCAAAGTCAACTTCCACCACCCGGAGTTGGTTTGACATGCCATATACAGGGTGTCCATAAAGTTTGTGTGCACTTTAAAAAGTTTATAACTTATTTATGCACACAAACTTTATGGACACCCTGTATGTAACAATAAATGCAGATCAATGGCTGGCTTTATGAGCCACTGTCATTCACACAACAAATGAATGAAGTGCTGTGGGGGGGGGTTAACTGCTGTACTGGACATGTCAGTGATGGTCATATTTGCTTTGTGAGTTGACAGCCACTATATATATATATATATATATATATATATATATATATTTGGCTACTCATTTCTGAGCACACCCGTCTGTTAGAGCAGCTATCCAATCCCAGTTGAAAATGTCTTCTCAGGCACATTTGTGTTTGTTCAACACCCACTTGTTGTTTATACTGTGACTATACTGAACAGACCTTAGTTACAGTTTCTGAAAGAGAGTGCCTGATCAGCCATTTGAAGAAGGTCAGTCCAAGCATAATCATCAACGGCTTTTAAATAGTTCCATCAATGTATTTTCACTCAGAAGGCTTAGGTTGGCCTGTGGAATGGTTCTAGGCACTTTCCAATGTTGTTGCATGCTGGAATCCTCTCTCTCTCTCTCCCCAGGCCAAAAAACCTCAAGAACTCATCTTCTTGGAAAAACAACCGTAATGAGACTCTAACCTGCACCTCATGATCAGAAAGCAAATGTTCGAACCACTAGGCTACGTACCCATATATATATATATATATATATATATATATATATATATGCACACACACATTATAGGTTCTTTTCTGTGGTGCTTCATAAAGTTGATTATGACCAAATTCAACCAAGTAACAAAAAATAAGAGTTATTGTGTACACTCACATATAACAAGGTCACAAGCATTTTAACTGGTTAGTCAGTGAGCAGCCAACATTAATAATCTCAGAATGCAGATCTGAGTTTTACTATAAGGAGATGGTTATTACCTTTTGAACTGGTTGGCTTGAATGCTGATGAAATTGAATAATGCCCTGTATCCATCTGCACAGCTGCTGATCACCTGACCAGTTTGCTTCACATATCTGGGTTGAAAGTTGAAGAGGTATTCATTTATGCAAAGCATGTCTTGGGCAAGTAGACCTTTTGGGGCCCATCCCTTTTCGGATCAAGCCACAGGATGTCCTCAAACTTGACAGTAGCCATTGATTTCATCAGGCAACCTTTCATCCTTGTTGTCTTGGAAGGCCTCCACCCAGCAATGCCATGTCATCACTGCATGACTAAATCCATGTCTGTGGGGCCCAGTCTATCCTATTGGCTCTACAAGAAAGTTCACCCATCATTTTCTTTTCTTTTTTTTTTTTTTTTTTTTTTTTTTTTTTTTTTTTTTTTTTTTTTTTTGGCGTCTAACCACCTTCCTTGACAGAACAGTCTAGTGGGAACATTTTTTTTTTTTTTTTTGTCACTGATGACCCAGCCATGTGGCAGGTAATATTGATTCATATAGTACAGAGGCCTAAAATAAATGTCTTGATTCCATTTCATGAGTGGTTATTCATTGTTGTCTACCTCCACCTTTGGGTACTTGTAGCAGTCATTAACTACCACATGTTACTACAAGGCTAAGTAGCTGAGTACTGAAGCAGGATATCCAAGCTCGACCTGCTACAGGTAATATTTAATGATATGTTTTTATTACTTAAATGGGGTATGACGACAAACTACATCCGCGTCCGGGGTATGACGACAAACTACATCCGCGTCCGGGGTATGACGACAAACTACATCCGCGTCCTGGGTATGACGACAAACTACATCCGCATATTTGAACTTTATTTGAGTAGCTAAGCAATTAAATTTTATCAACAAAATAATTGCTTTTTTATAAAGATCACAAAAGACCAGAATGAAAATAAAAAAATATTATTACCAGCTCTATGTTTTTGAAAAATATTATTACCAACTATACGTTTTTGAAAAATATTATTACCAACTATACGTTTTTGAAAAAAACATTATTACCAGCTCTACGTTTTTGGAAAAAACATTATTACCAGCTCTACGTTTTTGGAAAAAACATTATTACCAGCTCTACGTTTTTGGAAAAAACATTATTACCAGCTCTACGTTTTTGGAAAAAACATTATTACCAGCTCTACGTTTTTGGAAAAAACATTATTACCAGCTCTACGTTTTTGGAAAAAACATTATTACCAGCTCTACGTTTTTGGAAAAAACATTATTACCAGCTCTACGTTTTTGGAAAAAACATTATTACCAGCTCTACGTTTTTGGAAAAAACATTATTACCAGCTCTACGTTTTTGGAAAAAACATTATTACCAGCTCTACGTTTTTGGAAAAAACATTATTACCAGCTCTGTTTTTGAAAAATATTATTACCAGCTATACGTTTTTGAAAAATAATATTACCAGCTATACGTTTTTGAAAAATAATATTACCAACTATACTTTTTGAAAAATAATATTACCAACTATACTTTTTGAAAAATAATATTACCAACTATACTTTTTGAAAAAAAACTTTTTCAGCATTGAATGGCCCAACGAAGGTCGATATGCTGGTTAAATAATCAATCAATCAATCAACATATTACTTAAATGTTATTTTTAGTCAATACCCATATTTGAATAGACACTGCATTTATTTAATAACAATTTAAGTAATAAAATCTGTTGGACTAATGAATAAAAATCCATCACTTTAGAAATTACTTTGTTTACATTAGGATATAAAACTGAGCAGACTTTGAGAACTTTGAGAAAGATTTGGATTTAAAGGCACTATTCTACATGATTATTGATGTACTTCATGACTGAGAGCCTAAAGCACACAGGATCTAACAATGGTTTCTCCTGCCGAGGGAGATGCAGGTTTGAATCCTACTCGAGATTTGTTTTGTCTAGTTTGTGGTTATTGTGTATTTTTCTATCTAATAGTTTCTGTTTTTCTATTTGCATTATTTTTCATTTTTATTTTTTTTTACCTTTTAGAGATTTGTTTACTTTTTAATCAATTACGTGGTTAAGAGAATTATTGTTAATTAATGTTTGTTTCATGTTTTTCAGTTCATTATAAAATATTGTGCTCATGGTGGATACTAAATGTGTCTCTATTATATTAAATATGATGACTATTTTGTATCTGGACATTTACTGTTGGAGTTGATTAGTAATGCATTTGATTTGGTTGGCATTTAGAGACAGATGTTTTAAAGTTTTCATTATTCTAACCAATTAGTATGTCTAAAATGGGAATTATGTTTAGTTCATATGTGAAATTAAGGATTTTGTTAGTTTTAAAGGTTGTTCTCAGATTTTTTTTACTTTGTCGATGTTTTTAGATTTTGGGGGTAAAATGATTAAAAAAAATACAAACATCAAAGTAGCAGGTGCAAATTATTGGTTGAGGTTGTTTTAAAGAAATTTGTTTTTTTAAAGTGGATATTTAAAATTCTGCTAGTGCTGGAATTATGGGTGAATCCATGATGACATTGTTAGTTTGTATGTATATATTTCCTAAATGTTTGTAAAAGTATCTTTTGTGGTAGTTTCGTTAATTAACAATACTTTGATAAACAAATTCAACATGGAAAAAATAAAAATGAATACTAATGCAATTAACACCATTAAACTATTCTACAGAAACCAACTACACATTAACCACAAGCTATCAGGTCATCCCATAAGTTCTGTCCGAATTTTGAATAAAGAAAACAAGTGACCAAATGTTACATTTAATTACAGATTCAATCAACAATGTATTTTCCCTGATTATCTATGATTCCTTCCATCTATTAACAAGCTTACTAATTCCATTACTGTAAAATTCTTTTGGCTTTGATTCGAAGAACTCACAAATGTCAGTTTTAACGTCTTCCTGTGTTATAAAAGCTGTTTCTTCCAAATGATTCTGTAAGCTACGAAACAAATGGTAGTCTGAAGGAGCAAGGTCGGGAGAATAAGGTGGATGAGGAATTTTCTCCCAACCAAGTTCTTCGATCTTTTGTGACGTGATTCTTGCTGTGTGTGGTCACGCATTGTCCTAATGAAACATCACCCATTTTTGATTTACTAGAGCAGGTCTTTTTTTCCTCAAAGCTTGGTTCAAACACTCTAATTGCTGACAGTATATTTGAGCATTAATTGTTGCAATAGTTGGTAAGAATTCAAAGTGGATTATTCCTTGGCAATCCCACCAGATTGAAAGAAGAACCTGTTGCCCATGAAGTTCCCTTCTCGGCTGTGGCTGGGGTCCTTCCCCTTTACCAAGCCACTGTCTACGATGCTTAACATTTTGATAAAAGATCCATTTTTCATTGCCAGTCACAAGTCTATCCAAAACAGGTGAAACAAGTTGGCGAGAATGGAGAGAAGAGCAGATGTCAACTCGTGATTTGAGGTTGTTTTCAGACAATTCATGAGGCACCCATTTTCCAAGTTTATGAACTTTTTCAAGTTGTTGAAGATGACGATGAACAGTTGTATGGTTTGAACTGAGAACCACTGCCAATTCCTCAACTGATAAAGCAGGATTTTCTTCAACGGCTGCTTCAAGAAGCTTTTCATCAAACTCAACTGGACGTCCGGTTAGATCTTCATCTTCAAGGGTGAAATCTCCAACTCTGAATTTTGCAAACCATCTTCTGCAAGTTCTTTCATTCACACATTACTCTCCATAAACTGAGTGAATGTTTCTAGCTGCTTCGGCTGCTGAGTTTCCTTTCTTGAACTCATAAAGCATTATGTGCTTCAAATGATTCTTGGGTACTTCCATGTTAGCAGGGTTTTAATCAAACAAAACTTAATTTTATTGTTCTCTGAAATAAAATTTGATCAGTTTAAATGTATCTAAATATAAAAATAATGTTCAGCTCCATTAGACATTATAAAATACTCTTTAAATTTCGTTCATTTTAACAAGTTAAAATTTGGACAGAACTTATGGGATGACCTAATAGTTAAAAAAAATTTATAAGAAACCTAATGCATAAGAGCATATCAAATTAAACTACTCACTTATTAGAAGACAATGAAGCTCCAACATGATCATTACCAACAATACAACAAAAATCCAAACTTCAACATACCAATGATATCTATGAATTCACTTGCTAACTTGGAGAATGTCTCTCTAATAATAATTCAAGCAACACATGCATTGGTTACACTGTGACACTATTTAGCTATGGTGGTTAATTGGGTAATTAATCACAGAAATTAATAATGGGAATTAAAGCGAGAAGATCGATCGAAAGACATACTGAGCGACATTATTTGTTCTTTTTACAAACAAAGAATGGGTAAAAGATTTTTTTTATTTGTTCTCATTTGCGATGCGGGAAAGTGGAAAGTCGTAGGAAGACGGATCTCAGGTCTGTCAACATTAATTAATATCCTGATAAGAACAACGGTCTTGACCACACGCATAGCTGACACTCAAAATTTTGAATGTTGGTCAACTGCGTGTGGAAAAAGAGGGTCAACGGAATTCGGTTAACAAGAAAGACGGAATTAAGCGAAACAAAAATATTGATATGGATGGCAAGCTGTACACAGCAAGGATTTCTGTCACCAGAAATGGTCACCTGGACAGTTGAAATGAGAGAAACAAAGGGATTTTGCTTGTCAAATAAAAACCACCACCCAATTAAAGGTTGGTTGCAATAGTTGGCAATAAATGTGCCGGACAATTACCAGAGGTCTAAAGTAAGATAAAAGAATCTAACAATCCCACTCTGTGAGGTCTAAAAGTATTTTGACTGAATGAAAAAGAATTTTTTTTAATTATGTAGATTCATAAGGATTTTGAATGATGTCGGGAAAGAATTCCGAGGAGATAATTCCTTTTCTTTCTTTTCTTTTCCCTCGGAGTGTCAATGTAAGCTAATACCAGCCTATCCACACCCACACCAGGGTAGCATGAAGTGATAGGCAGAGGTGAGAAATATGGTAAAGAAGGAAAAACTTGTTGACGCCCACGAGAAGGTTGGTGTGAGGTACCAATGTGAGGAAGGATAATCCTAAGGGGATAATTCTCCTCACAGAAGGTGAAGATATGAGAAGGAAGGGAATTGTTGTTGACAACTCTCAAAGGGTTTGGTATGAGGTACCGGTATGAAGAGGAAGAGTTTTAGGAGGGTAATTCTCCTCTGACCTCTCCTCACGAAAGGGGGAAAACCCCTTTAAACAAAGAGCGATAGATTTCCAAAAATGGAAATTGATAAATTTTCCTGTCCGAAAACAAAGAAAATCCTTATTGGGGATTTGAAATTATCGAAGAACTCTGACCGCATCTGGCCCCACACCAGGTTTTGGTCGACGTCCATATAAACGAACGTCTCCGGGCGTTCAGTCAGTGACACAGTACCAGTCAGTTGGAGTTGCAGTTACGAGTTGAGAGTTTGAGAATAAGCCTCGCAGCAGGTGACCGTATGAATTCCACGCCTTTCGACTTACTTCTAACCAAGAACAGTTCAGTGAAATCTGACTTAGATTTTTCCACCAAAGCCAGCTTTAACAGACATCGATGGAAGATACCAAAAGCTGTTTACTGAAACACAACTTAAGATGCCAAAACTTGCTAAGAAACGCAAGTGTCACAATCCATAGACGTGGGCTGGGAGAGAGACACGCACTC
Organism: Acanthosepion esculentum; assembly: GCA_964036315.1. Taxonomy (NCBI): domain Eukaryota; kingdom Metazoa; phylum Mollusca; class Cephalopoda; order Sepiida; family Sepiidae; genus Acanthosepion; species Acanthosepion esculentum. The sequence goes on from OZ038498.1 coordinate 54,850,945, forward strand.
CTGTATCCAACAAACAGATAGAAAGTAAATTGTTATTCCTTAACAACATTTGAACTCCTTGAATTGTTCCTTTATTTTTTTCTTCTATGTTCATTTGTGCAGCACCACCTTTGCCCCGGATTCGGCTCGAACTACGGTCCGATGCCTGATTGATCTCGACAACCTAAGATCAAATCACAACATGGGTAGGTTGGACTGAGATCAAAGTAGTTGCTTTGGTAACCAGACGTTGGAGGCGAGCTGGGGACGACAAAGCTGATGCCGTATCTAACCAGACATCAACCACGACCAAGACAAGTTAGAATCTCACATCCGATGCCGTGGTAACCAGCAGGGTTAGAGAGTCACATCTGTCATCACGATCAGGACTTCAGCAGGGTTAGACTGACTCACATACGGTGTCGTGATTGCAGAATCACACCACCCACTCGGGGTCAGTGTCTCAAGTGGCGCTGCTACCAGGACAAGACCCTGGATCAGTAGCTGCCATATGTAGGATGTCAATCATTTCATTATTGTGCTGATTAACTTTTCCTTTATCCAGTAATCATTCAATTAAATCATGTATTGCCAACCAACACAACAAAATTCAACAAAAATTCTGATAAATCTGCAAAAATACTTCATCACATAAAATGATTACAAATACTAGAAGTATTGAACATAAAATCAAACAACTGGAAATCAATGATATTTTATCAAATTTTGGAAGAAGCATATTAAATATTTCATCACCAAAACATTACATAACACAATATAAATATGTAATAGTTTACAAAATTGACACCAGAAGAAGATACGATATTTGAAAAGGATAAAACTCACATAAAACAAAAAACCACTACATAGATATAGTCACAACACAAAACAGCTTTGATAATAGTTTGTGAAAACCAAAAATACTTGGACAGCCATCAATTTATATTAAAAATTTCACTGGGAGCTGAAAAATAGTTCAAAATATAGAAAAAAAGTCTTTAACAAAGAAGTTTTGTAGTTTTTTAAATAAACTTGTATAAACAAAATGTGCATGGATGATATATGTATTTCTGAGTGTGTATATATGTATATGTGCATTTGTGAGTCTGTGTAGTTGTGTGTACATGTACAACATGCCTATTTGTTTGTGTGTACATGTATATATGTATTATCTATGCATTTGTGTGTGTGTTTTAAATAATTCTTTGTCATTGGTCAATTTAAAAATTCCTTTCTCAATCTCTAATTATTATTGCTGGAATGATCAATTTTTGAACATTTTTTTTTTTCTTTCATTGCATTTTTGTTTCAACTCTATGGTGTTGTTTTACTTTCCATTAAGCTAGCATCATGGATTAGATATAATGAAAAAGAAACCAAAACGCTTAATCTAAGAAATTTGAACAATTCAAGAAGACTATTATATCTGCTTCTATTAGGTGTAGACAATGTGAATAGAATCAGATAAATACATTATAATGTAAATTTCAACTGCAGATTAGTCTGTGTGTCCTCAGTCAATAAGGATTTATCCATGTCAGACAAGCTACCAAGAATCTGCAATATGAGTTCAAATCTTGGAACATATTTATGATCCGTGGTAATGGTGAAATTAGCAGTTTCCATTTGTTGACTGAACTGTTTGTGCTACTGTCAGTTGAAATTTATAAAATCTTTTTTCTGAAAACAGTTTTTCAGGAAATTTAATTTCTCAAGTCCCTAACTGTTATAGTTTTTTCTAATATTAATGGGAGTTTCCCTCCAAACCTTTTGTTTAAGGTAGGGTGAAAAATTTAAAAACTTGATTATACCATTATTTACTCTTCTAGTTACATTTGTTACCCATTTTTGTTGTTGCTGCTGTTGGAAGTGTTCATGTGGCTTTTGGTATTTGGTGAATCTCTTCATTTATGATCTTTGCAGTACCTGTCTATAGGATCTGGTGAAGGAGCATCTTCTTTGATTTATAGGACTGATTTGTTTGAAGTCATTTTTAATTTTTTTTTTGTTGAGAGAACAGTTCAGTATAGGTAATTGTTTAAATATTTATGAATTAGTTTGACACCATGCATGACATCCATATGAAACTCTAAATCTGATGGAGCTATTTAAAACATGACGTTCCAGTGCTGGATGAAGGTACACCTAACATACTCTGTCCTTATCTTCTATATTAAATTTGTTATAGGTGAACCAAATACCAAGATATTTAAAGTGTTTAGAATTTAAAAATTCAACAATTTTGAATTTTTATGATTCATTCTGGCTTGGCACCATCACTACTTCATTCCAGTTCTAGATTATGGTTTCTGTTTTGGAAAGCTTTATCTGAAGTTCTAATTCCTGGAACACTTGGTATAGAATGTTGGTCTTTTATTCAAGATTGTTTTATACTATCTCTGAACATCTATATCATTACCATAACTTTCCCTTGCACATCATTGTTAGTACACTGGCTTCAAGAAGATTGTTTTCTATCGAAAGTTTAATTTGGGATATAATACAGTATATGTAAATGTTCTAGACCCATTTCTTTACATCTGTACTTATAAACATGCAATGCATACTCTATGAAAATATTAAACAAATTGGAACCTTCATTTCCTCTTTATTTGTACACCTGATGAGTTGAAACAAATAAGTTTACAGGTTTTCACCAGACATATATGACTTTGTTAATTGATACAATCCTTCTATCAGATTAAATAGTCAATGAAGTTGTCACAGTTAGCTCGTCTTCATTTCCTTAACCCTTCACCAGGGGTCTCTCTCTCCCGGGAGTATAAATACTGGCTGACCTTTCGCCTCTTTTCCTCTTTTCTCTGCTTACGCGCACGTGCGAGCAACTATCTCGACTTCGGACGCGGGCCGCAACCTTGCACGTGAGGCGAGGTATATAAAACTTTCTCTTAAAATTTCCAACATGTGAACTCTTATACACAACCAGCGTTTCCCATATTCTGGGAACACGCTAAAACAAAATTCACCCCGTACGGACATTCAACTCAACACACACACAACTTTCTATACAGACTGTAACATTTTATTCATGTCTTCAATGTATTTGTAACTCGTGTATTAATCTATTTGTTATTAATATATATTTGTTCGCATACATGTATATCGGTCTTGTTTGTTTCTTTGGACTCCATTAAAGTCCAACATTCTTATGCAGCTGGACCGGCCAGCGGAAGCCTTAACCTAGAGATATAACTCATCTTCTCTTCCATTCACACACCGCATGGTCCACTACAAAGTCAGTTTGGAAAATATCTTTATAGATGAGTAAAGAAAATTTCTATTGATGTGATTCTATGATGTAGAAAGTTCAACATAGCAGGTGTAAAACTTAATTTGATAAGTATACTATTCATGGGGTTGCATAACAGGTCCTCATTCCATACTTACCAGAATGGAAGTCAAACTGGATCATTAGAAGTTAGCATTCATAGAATGGTGGGTTTAGTTAGTAAAATCATGACTTTCACCTCTATACATGTAAGGATCTTCAGAACTACCATTTTTTTTCCCTTGCTTAATTGTTCTAGAATGACCTTTTTATAGTCACAAAAAATTGGCAACAAGAAGAAAACCTTTTGAAAAACTTAATAATGAAGGTATTTAAGATATTTTGACTAGCTCGGACTCTATTAGTACACTTTTATATTTGAATATTACTAATTTATGAAAAATTTTTTTAAAAAGGTTTAATCACTGGCTACTCGTTTCTGAGCATACTCGTTTGCTAGAGTGGCTAACCTATCGCTGTTGCAGGTGCCTGCTCAGGCAACTCTGTGTTTGTTCAACACCCACAGAGTCCATCTGGGGTTTATACTGTTACTGAATGAACCTTAGTTACAGTTTCTGGAGGAAAGTGCATCATGTGACATGAGTTTGTACTCTGTCACAATGACTTGTGACTTCATGCTAGCACAACTATCAATGATTTCTGAACAATTCTGTCTATTCAATTTCACTTCCAACTTTTGGGTCAGTTTGTATGATGGTTTTTCTCTCCAATGATGCTGCATTCTGGGATTGCTGATAAGTTTGAGAAGTCACCTTCCCAATAAATCATCCATGGTTAAATTCAAACTCATGTCTCATGTCCAGAAAGCAAACATTCTAATCACTCAGCCATGTACCCATTTAAAAGTTTGTTTATTTATATATCATATTGCAAATATACCCAATTTAACTTGTAATTAGAATAATAATCTTGCATTATAAAAGCAGAGAACATTAAACATTTTTCCTTTTATCACAACAGTTACATTTTCAAACAGCATATAGCTTGAGTTAAATTATGAGCAAGCTGTTGTATTTTATTGCAGTCAAAATACTCACATTTTGTCTTGTGAGTTGCTAGGAACTGACAGTGATCGCATAGCTCTTCTATCAAATGTTTTGACTCTGTAATTTGTGTTGAAAATATCCAAAAGCCATACTAGCCCATGTATATTTTGTGGATATCTGAAGCTTATTGCTGTCTAACACATGGCTACACTAGTTGGTTGAATCCTTATTGAGGATTGAAATCATGAGCAATGGCTTGTGAAAATAACTTGTTCTGTAGTCAGCATTTATATTTATGTGGAGGTTGTTTTGGCCAATTTGAGAAGGAAGTTTGTTTTTTGGTAATTTGTCTACGGTCTGATTTTTATGAACTGATTATAAGCATACCACTGTAAAGTGTAGCAAGCTATTTTTTAAAACTTTTTTTATTTTGTTTATTTTATGGTGAAATCAATACTTCCATTTCTGCTTCAGTTTTTGTAATGAAGCAGGAGAAGGAAAAAAAAAAAATGTTAATCACGAAAATAAGAGGGATGATAATAACAAAGAAGGCGAGGTTAATGACCGCAGTGTTAATAGCATCAATTAACCTAGAATAAATAATGTCCTCCCTCACAATTGTAATCTGTACCACAATTTTTCATTTCATTCTTTAACACTTTCATTATCCTCTTATATTTCAGGGAACCTGATATATTTTTTTTTTTTTTTTTTTTTTTTTTTGTCTGGCTTTGAAGTAGAAAGCCTGTTGTTCATCATTAAGAAATAAATATTAGGATATATTTTCATTTTTTACTCACCTTTATTCTAAACCTTAGTTTATAGATATAAAAAAAACCAAAAAAAAACAGACTATAATTACCACTGCATTATTGATGTGTGTGGGATCCATTGGTCTCAGGAAACCTTGGATCTGTGCTCAAAGAGTTATGTCTCCACTGCTGATAGTGGTGCTGCATCTGTTATGGCTGAACAGGCCCACACAGGAGTGACAGTTTTGATTACAATGAATGCATATGAAGATACTCTTCTCTGATGTCATCTTGTTGTTTTCCTTTCATCGAGCACACAGCATGCCTCCATTTCTCCTCTCCTTGCTCTAGCCCTTGGTGTAAATTTCATCTCCAGCATGAGTGATCATCATCAACATTATATACACACATGCATATATATGATCAATAGCGTACAGCTGTACCACAGATGTCATAATGACAGATACAAGTATTAAAATTTTGGTAATTTTGAAACCTTTTTTTTAAAAATGGGCTTTAGTGACTGAAGATGCTCAAAGAATTCAGAAGGTATAAGATAATTTGACTATAAATGGTTGAAACTTTTTAACAGTGGTGACTTCTACATTGAAATCTGGAATTGGATAACCATTTCTTTAAAATGCAAAGTGGAGAAAACCTGACCACCAACCAATGCTTGAAAATCTTCAGAAGAACTAGGATCCTTAAAAGATACCATCGAGCATTATAAAAACTTAAAAAAAAGGTCTGTAAAAATGAAGATGTTTTTAATACATTCCTGATATGCTTTTATAGGAAGATTTAAATTTGGCTATTTTAATCTGTATCCTTAGAATAGCAGCAACAATTAGTCTATTAAAACCACATGATTGAATTCATTTAAATTTAAACATGTAGCTTTATTTCTTATTCCACTATAATATATATATGAGAGAGAGAGAGAGCACATATCTATGAATTTACATATTAATATTAATCTAAAATATATAACTCCATGATATTAATAATATATATTATTGTTAATACTATTCAAATGTACCCTGGGTAAGATAATAAGCAACATCCAGCAGCAAGGCATCTGATCATCATGTTTTTGGGGATCATGGAACTACCTATTAATTGCTGTTGTTCCCAGGTCTGCCATAACTTGGGGTGGTAACACTTGTTAGGGTCCCAGCTATGGGCAATTAGTGAACCTTCAAAATACTATGAAAGTATAAAAATACAAGCAATAGATTTTAATAATAATAATAAAAATTGCCAAAGCTCCAAAGAAAATAAGTTTCAGCATTAAATGACCCATAAGTTGATATGTCATTAAACAAACAAATCACCAAATATACCTTTTGTTTCAGATGTTATAATGGCAGTATGTATTAATATTTTAGAACTGGATGGCCATCAGTTACTAATTTTGATGCTTTAAAATTCAAGGTGGAGAAAACCTGACACCCAGTACTTGAAAATTTTCAGAAGAGGTGGGAAAGATTGAAACATACCATAAAGCATTTTATATATATATATATAATCAATTAACTTCAAGCAAGGCAGTAATGCTAGTGAAAGACAATCAGAAGACTTTAAAGGAAAGCAGAAACCCAATCCTAAAAAGGAATATAAGGGTGTATTTTCATTTTTTTTTTTTTTTTTTTTTTTTTTTTTTTTTTACAGACCTTTAGTCTAAAGCTTATTTCATGTAGACACCAAAATAGTATTTATGACTCCAACTGCATTATTGATGTTATATATCATTATCAAAACTTTTCAGCTCTACCTTTTGCTTCAGATATAATACCAGACAAGTTCCAATTCTAGTTGGGTTTGTTATATTTACTTATGTGCAAGTACCCTTGGGAAAAGTATGAATCCACCTCCTCTCCCCTCAGTCATGGGATAATTAGTAGGACTTTTATCAGTAAATTATTATCTCCAAAAATTCTCACAATATCTAAATTATTTTCTGACTTTAAATAACACACAAAAGATTGATCTGTTTGTCTTTTATGGCTTAGCTATAAACAGTTATTTTTGATTGATAAGTTCTCTATAATGTTCCTATTAATTCTGAATGCTTCCTGTAAAAAAAAAAAACAACAAACATGGTAGTTATTGAATTCCTGATTGCTTATACACCTGGTTTTTTATATTATGATAATGCATAATATTAGTGACAGTGTAACTGTATTGTTCTAAGTGTATTGGTCTTTGGATATAATCACTTTACCATGTCTGTACCAAATATTTGTAATTGAAATTTATGTAGGATGGTATTCTGGAGCAGGATAACTAAAGCCAATGGTGGAATATAGGTGATATTTTTGGATTCAACACTCACAAATTGTTCAAAATTAGCCAAAACATCCCATGCTCCATTTACAAAAAGGTATTTTTTTTTTTTTTGTAGGCCATTTTAATCATTTGTTGATTATGATGCATTTCAAATAATGCAGAGTATAATTAAAACACCAGCACTGAAACATTTTTGAAGTATCATCAAAAGATACTAAATATAAAGCATTCTTCTTCTATGCCCACATCTTGAATAGATATCACAATCTCCACAACGTCCTATCTTTTGTAGCTCTTAGTAAGGTTTTGTTTTTTTTTTTTTTCTTTTTCTCTACCTGTCTCTGTTCTGACATCTATTTACACAAACTTATTAGGTAGGCTACTATCTGTTTTCTTCTGTCCCTCTTGCGTGTAATATTCAATTAACCAAACCCTCTTTCCTCATTATGTACCATAGAAATTTCAACTCTCTTTCTGATTCTATGTGCTCTTTTTGCTTTCATTTTCCTTAAAACTTCCTCATTACTCACATGTTCAATCTACAGTATTCTCAGCATCCTTTTATAGAATCACATTTCTGTTAAGCTTAAAAATGGTGAGCTGCCAGGCTCAAAAATATCAATTTATTCAATTTTTACAAAGATGTGAGTATTTTCAGGAGTAGTATCTGTGGCCATTCAAATCTGTAGTACAAATTGCTGCATTCAGAGTCATACAGTATAAGTAAAGATACAAATTAGAATGGATGGTGATGCTGAAAATAGGGCACACTAAAGTTGAGCTGCTAGTGAAAATGTAAGATTAAATTTATTTATTTAGGGATATTAAGTTTCATAATAAGTACTCTTTTTGCACCGGCGTGGCTCGCGCGAGTACTTTTTGCACCGGCGTGGCTCGCGCGAGTACTTTTTGCACCGGCGTGGCTCGCGCGAGTACTTTTTGCACCGGCGTGGCTCGCGCGAGTACTTTTTGCACCGGCGTGGCTCGCGCGAGTACTTTTTGCACCGGCGTGGCTCGCGCGAGTACTTTTTGCACCGGCGTGGCTCGCGCGAGTACTTTTTGCACCGGCGTGGCTCGCGCGAGTACTTTTTGCACCGGCGTGGCTCGCGCGAGTACTTTTTGCACCGGCGTGGCTCGCGCGAGTACTTTTTGCACCGGCGTGGCTCGCGCGAGTACTTTTTGCACCGGCGTGGCTCGCGCGAGTACTTTTTGCACCGGCGTGGCTCGCGCGAGTACTTTTTGCACCGGCGTGGCTCGCGCGAGTACTTTTTGCACCGGCGTGGCTCGCGCGAGTACTTTTTGCACCGGCGTGGCTCGCGCGAGTACTTTTTGCACCGGCGTGGCTCGCGCGAGTACTTTTTGCACCGGCGTGGCTCGCGCGAGTACTTTTTGCACCGGCGTGGCTCGCGCGAGTACTTTTTGCACCGGCGTGGCTCGCGCGAGTACTTTTTGCACCGGCGTGGCTCGCGCGAGTACTTTTTGCACCGGCGTGGCTCGCGCGAGTACTTTTTGCACCGGCGTGGCTCGCGCGAGTACTTTTTGCACCGGCGTGGCTCGCGCGAGTACTTTTTGCACCGGCGTGGCTCGCGCGAGTACTTTTTGCACCGGCGTGGCTCGCGCGAGTACTTTTTGCACCGGCGTGGCTCGCGCGAGTACTTTTTGCACCGGCGTGGCTCGCGCGAGTACTTTTTGCACCGGCGTGGCTCGCGCGAGTACTTTTTGCACCGGCGTGGCTCGCGCGAGTACTTTTTGCACCGGCGTGGCTCGCGCGAGTACTTTTTGCACCGGCGTGGCTCGCGCGAGTACTTTTTGCACCGGCGTGGCTCGCGCGAGTACTTTTTGCACCGGCGTGGCTCGCGCGAGTACTTTTTGCACCGGCGTGGCTCGCGCGAGTACTTTTTGCACCGGCGTGGCTCGCGCGAGTACTTTTTGCACCGGCGTGGCTCGCGCGAGTACTTTTTGCACCGGCGTGGCTCGCGCGAGTACTTTTTGCACCGGCGTGGCTCGCGCGAGTACTTTTTGCACCGGCGTGGCTCGCGCGAGTACTTTTTGCACCGGCGTGGCTCGCGCGAGTACTTTTTGCACCGGCGTGGCTCGCGCGAGTACTTTTTGCACCGGCGTGGCTCGCGCGAGTACTTTTTGCACCGGCGTGGCTCGCGCGAGTACTTTTTGCACCGGCGTGGCTCGCGCGAGTACTTTTTGCACCGGCGTGGCTCGCGCGAGTACTTTTTGCACCGGCGTGGCTCGCGCGAGTACTTTTTGCACCGGCGTGGCTCGCGCGAGTACTTTTTGCACCGGCGTGGCTCGCGCGAGTACTTTTTGCACCGGCGTGGCTCGCGCGAGTACTTTTTGCACCGGCGTGGCTCGCGCGAGTACTTTTTGCACCGGCGTGGCTCGCGCGAGTACTTTTTGCACCGGCGTGGCTCGCGCGAGTACTTTTTGCACCGGCGTGGCTCGCGCGAGTACTTTTTGCACCGGCGTGGCTCGCGCGAGTACTTTTTGCACCGGCGTGGCTCGCGCGAGTACTTTTTGCACCGGCGTGGCTCGCGCGAGTACTTTTTGCACCGGCGTGGCTCGCGCGAGTACTTTTTGGCGCACCGATATAGCTAATATTGTTTCCACTATTTACATTTGTAATATTGTCCACATCTTTCTTGTCATCACAATGATTTGCTGCTATGCCCTCCAGCCTCCTTCATGTTTATATCGATCTGGGTAACCTACAGGGAATTCTGAATTGAGCTCTTTATTTAATCTACAGGAGTAGACTCTAACCCATGTCTGAAGATATCTGGTTTAATTCTTATTTTTATCACTTCTCAATTCTTGCTAACCCTGTTTCCACTTAGTTCAACTCTACACTACCTGGCCCAGGAATTGAACTCAGAATTACTGTGCCTCCATATTCGCAAACCAATGCTTTAATTCACTAGGCCTATTGTCTACAGGCTATTGGATTAAAGAATTGGTTCATGAATAGTTATAATGAATATTTTAAATTGTTATATCTTGTAATAGTAATCTTAGTAATACTTTTGCTGTTTATTATTCCATTGTTTTATTTTTCATCAACTTACTTGTACCACTGCTTTTGATGTAAGCTCAAACTATAAAAATTCCCCACTGAATTTTACAATCTTCAGTATCTTTTGTGTTCTTTTTTTTTTCTTGTAATGCCATCTATTCTTTGGATATACTCTTGTGCTACTAAAATCTAGTTCAATTTCCCTTTTGTCATTGTTGATGTTTCATTATCCCATAGCAGGCTTTCTTTTATCCAGTCTTTTCATCATGTTCAGTGTTTATTTTGCTGCAATGCATCTATTTAGATCACTTCTATACAGTATTCCTCTTATGGGGATGTGTTGGTAGCTTAATGGTTATCAGTGCTGAAAATGGAACTGTTGTGTTACGTCTGTATTTCAGCCTAATCTGTTGTATTCTTTTTTTTATGTCTGTGCTTGGGGAAAGGCATGAATCCATGTCCATTCCCTTCAGCTCTGGGTTAAATAGCAGATTAGACTGACCTATCTATCTTTGGGTAACAGCTGGACTGTTCTGAATTCAAAGCCATAGACAGGACATTGGAAAATCACTCCACTGTCTTTCCCCAAGAAGACATGTCAATTTTCAGATAATAAACAAAAGCACTCTGTGAAGGTCCATGATCCTCTACATTCTGAAAGGAGATGGCATTAAAAATATCCTTATTGTACAACTGACACTTCAGTAGTAATGATGCTTTCATCCATTATTTGACTTAGATACTAATAACCTCACTAGCTATCTTTGATCTCTTTTATCTCATTCCAAAGACCTACCAGTTACTTTCCTATCCAAAATGCTTCCAAGTTTTTTTTGTTAGAGTTCACATTGTCTACTATTAAAAGTATATTGCTGAGAGTTTACAACTGCTTTGTTAAAAACAAAAAAATAAACATTGATTTTTTTTTCCTTTTACCTAAGTGACTTTTGCTGTAGAGTGAAACAAGCTATTTTAAGACATTTTATTTATTTCCTGGTGGAATCAATACCCCCACTTTTATTTCAATTTTTGTAGCAGAGTAACTTTAAGCAATAAGTTCTATAATTGTGTTTCTGTGATCAAATGTCTTACTTTTGATTCATCTGAGACTTGCAGCTTTACCTAGCAATGGGTAACAAAATCATCAGGCTTTTATTGATTATTCATCAATGATTAAATGACTGGATCCATAGACCAATCAGTACCCTACACTCCTCATCATTACATTATGCAGATACAAAATGATATAATAATCTATAAATATCTATAGAAATTTCATGATGCATTTTTACAAATATAAGAACCACGCATAAAATAAGGCCATTTAATAATAAAGGAAAGTCGAAAAAGATATTAGTTTTTTTTATAACTTTCTCTTATCATAAAAATATGACTGCCAATTTTGTTAAGTCTTTACTATTATTCACATACTATTTACTATTATTCACATGAGTCTAGTAATTCTGGGGTATCACTTTATTATTTAATAACAATATAAAACTGATCACCCATATTTATTTTTTAATCAATTCACCCCAAACAAGGCAATAATGTCACTAAGATACAAAGGTCTACTGGAAATAAAAGAGAAGGAACTGAAAACCCAATCCTAAACAAGAAACCAGGGCTAAACTTCTACTCTTGTTCAAAAAACCAGGGAAGAGTATGAACCAGATAATACGTTCACCTATGTCCAGTAGAATCTTACATTTATCCTCATAGACTGATGACATAAAAAATGACAGCATATTTTATGTCCTTACTATTATTAGGTTTTCACATGTGAGATTTTAAATATATATTTTTCCAATTATAGGAAAATTATATAGATTAGGAAAAATCAGATAAAACATTTTTTCCTTGTACTTCATAGCCATTCACCCTATCCCCGATTTTACCAACTAAATAGTATATTTCAATAGGAAAACCTGACTAATCATGACAAATTCATTATAGACTGAGAAGAATTACCAAATTTATGCTATCTAGAATGTAGAGTGCATAATACTACTGAAACCTAAACATATTATAGCCTGAAATCATCACTAAATGTAGCAAATTCATCACAAACCAGAATGGAGCACTAATTTTAAATTAGATATAAAGATTTTGGATGTAACTGGGTGAACTGAAACACAGCCCAAAATTCTGTCAACAACATTTGATTTATAGGACAATCAAAGGCTTTCTTGAAATGGAGCACATCCTTCTGATGTTGCAGGTGTTTCTCTATGAGGATCCTACAACTGAAGACCTGTTCCATTGTACTGCGTCCAGTTCCTCTGATAGCAGTTCTTAGCCTTGGATTTCAAACAATTCAAAATGATACAGAGTAGGACTTTAGTAAGATGATTGATCTGGCTTATTGTTCTATAATTTCAACCCTGCCTGAGGCTTCCTTTCTTTAGCAGGGGTATTACTAATGTCTGAGTCCACGTGTTATGCCACTATTTTTGTCCCCAAATCTTCTGGCATAGTGCTGTTATGGCTTTGATGGGTTTCTTCACTTCCATGTTTTATCAGCTAAGAAGGAACATTATCCACTCTGGGTGACTATCCAGGTTTCAAGCTTTTGACTGCCATCTCAACCTCCTCTTTCAGTATTGACGGATTGGTCTCATTGTCTTCTGTGGAGTGCTGGTCAGTTTGCAATATGGCGACGTCTGGGTGGAGTTGGTAATTGTATAAACCATCACAGTATTGAGTCCATCTATGGAGGACCTCCTCACTTTCTGTCAGCAATTTAATATTCTCATCCTCTATGACTGTTGCTCTCTGTTGGCTGGTCTTAGTGACGGATTTGAGGGTATTGTAATTGGGAAAAGTATGAATCCATCTCTTTTCTTTCCAGTTATTGGTTAAATAGCAGACTAGACTCTGTTCTATTCCAAAACTGTGGAGAATGCAATGGAAAAGCACTCCACTACCATTCCCAAGAAGTTATAGTAATTCATATATAAATATATAATAAGGGAAAGAAATCCTGTGCTCTGAAGAAACATGGCATTTAAAAAAAAAAAAAAAAAGATAGTGTATTAGGAAATATTTATAACTGATGTGGTAAAAAATTGATGTATTTTTTTTTACTGTATCTGTGAATAAGACTCTGATCTGAATTAACTGTTAAGCAAAATAAGCAACAAAAAATAAGCATCTTTTGATGTTGTGCCTTCAGTTGTGATAAAAGCTTGTAGGGGACCGGCGGGTTAATGTGAGGATTAAATCTCTGGACTAAGACTTCCTGCTGGCCAGTCCCGCTACATAGTAATATTGGACTATGATGGAGTCCAAAGAAAGCAAAATAAAACGAACAAGACAGATATATATGTACAAAACAATTATATATTAATGACAAACAGATTGATACAAGAATTACAAATACATCATTTAAAACATGAATAAAATGTTAGTGTCTGTATGGAAAGTTATTGTGTGTGTGTTGAATTGAAATGTCCGTACGGGTGAATTTTGTTTTTAGCGTGTTCCCTGAACATGGGAAACGCTGGTTGTGTATTAGAGTTCACATACTGGAGATGTTAAGAGAAAGTTTTTGTACCTCGCCCCACGTGCGCGGTTGCCAGCCCCAGGAGAGGCAGTTTGGCTGCACGTGGGCGAAGCCGTGGAAAAAGAAAGAGGCGAAAGGTTAGCCCGTATTTATACTCCCGGGAGAGAGAGACCCCTGTTGAAGGGTTACGAAACGAAGAGGAGATAACCCGATAAGCTAATGTTAAAGAAGTATAAAATGTTGTTTTCATTTTGTTTCATTTTTTGTTGGTGTCTTAAATGAAGAAAAAAGTGCTTCTTTTGAGTTGTTTTTTTTCTTTGAACAGACTTCCCAAATGAAAATGTTATTCAAGATTTATTCAAGAATGTTCATAAACATCCAAAATTGTCCAAGTCCATTACCTTGCCTCTCTGTTCTCATTCAAGCCCTTTCAGTCGCAATAAAATCTTTCTATTTTAATCTCTAGTTTGTATGCATGAATCACATGAAGTAATAAGTTTCTAAATTTCTCATTAATTACTTTATATTTACATTACATCGAGACAGACATTTTAACTGTATGAATATATTATTACTAAATTAAATGCAGTAATACTAGACTTAGTTGTTATCAAGGGAGGGCTGAAGGTCCACCATTATTGGTCTGTGCTTAGGGTATCAGTTGGCTTTAATAACAAGCATCACTAATATTTTTGTAAACTACAGTCCTGTGGACTAACCCTTGAATTACACTTTCAAATGTGCTATTTATGTGTTGTAAATGCCACTGATTAGATGCTTGATTGAGAAGCTAAAATTTTAACCATTGTACCTATGTGTGTTTGATATATAAAGAATTAGGCTGGTTGATTTTATCACGTGTTAGCCTTTGTGAATTATTTAATGTCAAAATAAGTGTCTTTTACATTTGAGTCTAAAAGTATTTACTTGGTTCAGGGCATAGGTAATTATTGGTTATTTGGATCTGTATTTGGTGGTTGCTGTGTTTTGTAGGATTCTTCTGCAGGGTATGTTGTTGGCATATTTTAGGCCCTGCTGATGGTATAAAGATTTAGTATAAATGCCATGCAGGTAAAGGGTGATACTAGTCAGATATAAAACTGCAGTTGTCTTTCATCTCTAAGCACCATTTTACAGGATCAAATTAGGAAAGAAAAATTCACTTATAGTAATGAATTAAAATTTAGAGAAAAGTCTGTCTTTTAGAGGAAAGGGTTATGCTTGATCTATCTTGTCTATTGCGGCTCCATTTATTAGACAGAAAAAAAACAATGAAAATACTACCAGAAAGATTTGATTCCATAATTCTATGATTGCCCAACCAGAGTCTCTC
>OZ038498.1:54866323-54896323 GCA_964036315.1 Acanthosepion esculentum
CCTAACAAGTCTCAGTTTTCCATATTTGGAAGACAACGCAACTTAAACAATGTTAAAATCTAAATAAGTACTTAAAATTCATTAAGAGAAAAAAAAAACCTATAACGTCCCTGCCTAAACTCTGAAATTTTATTTATTATTCTTTTATTTTTTTTCTCTTAATAGGAATTAAGTTCGCCTATCTTTCAGTTCACACTCCTCTCCGGTCTTTTGAACAGGAGTAGAGATTTATTCCTACTAAAGTCTACTTCAACTCTATGCTTCTAAATTCTTAGCTTAAACAATGAAATTTTATTTACTTTTTTCTCAATAAGAGTAGAAAGGTTCGCCTATCGTTCGGTTCGTACTCCACACTGCAATTTTAAACGAGAGAAGAGCTGTATCCCTTGTTTCCTGTTTAAGACTTGGCTTCCGGTTTCTTAAGTCTACTTTAACTCTATACATCTAACGTCTGCGCCTAAACTCCGAAGTTTTTTTTCATCAATAGGAGTAGATAAGTTCGCCTATGGTTCAATTCAGACTCCTTCTTGGTCTATTGAAGAAAATTAGAGGTTCATCCCTTGTTTCCTGTTTAGAATTGGGTTTCCGCTTCCTTCTAAAGTCTACTTTAACTCTATATTCTAACGTCTCCGCCTAAACTCTGAAATTTTTACTAATTTTTAATTTTTTTTCCACAATAAGATTAGACAGGTTCACCTATCTTCCGGTTCACACTCCTCTTTAGTCTTTTGAACAGAAGTAGAAGTTCATCCCTTGTTTCCTGTTTAAGACTTGGCTTCCAGTTTCTTCTAAAGTCTACTTTAACTCTATACTTCTAACGTCTCCGCCTAAACTCTGAAGTTTTTCCTCAATAGGAGTAGATAGGTTCGGCTATCGTCCGGTTTACACTCCTCCCTTGTCTTTTAAACAGGAGTAGAAGTTTATTCCTCGTTTCCTTTTAGGGTTGGGTTTTCGGTCTCTTTTAAAGTTTTCTAAATGACTTTCAGTCCCTGCGTCTTCGTGACTTTATCTCCTTGCTTGGGTTGAATTAACCATATATATATATATATATATATAATAGCTGGCCACTCATATTCGAGTATACCCGTCTTCTAGGGCGGCTAGGGAATCCCTATTGCGGACGCTCGCTCAGGCACATCTTTGTTTGCTCAACACCCACAGAGCCGACATGTGGTTTATACTGCAGCTATGCTGACCTGACCTTAGTTACAATTTCTGTGAAAGAGTGTCTTATCTAGCTTGATCAACAATTTGAACAAGACCAGTACGTTTAAGCCCTCGGCCACGATGACTTGTGGCTTCGTGCTAGCGCAACTATGGACGGCCTTCAAGAGTTCCGCCTACCCAATTTCACTCACAAGGCTTGGGTCAAACCGTCGTATGGTTTTCAGGCATTTTCCAAAGGTGCCGCACGCTGGGATCGACCTCTCGATCCATTCCGATAAAATATGGAAGTCTCCTTCTTGACAAATCGACTATATATATATATATATATATATATATATATATATATATATATATAACAAGTTTTATTGAATAAAACCGACACGGTCTATCTTTTTAACGTTTTGTATAGTTTTTCAAAGTCTCCTTCTTGACAAATCGACTATATATATATATATATATATATATATATATATATACATATATATATATATACAAACAAGTTTTATTGAATAAAACCGACACGGTCTATCTTTTTAACGTTTTGTATAGTTTTTCAAAGTCTCCTTCTTGACAAATCGACTATATATATATATATATATATATATATATATATATATATATATATATATATATATATATATATATATATATATATATACAAACAAGTTTTATTGAATAAAACCGACACGGTCTATCTTTTTAACGTTTTGTATAGTTTTTCAAAGTCTCCTTCTTGACAAATCGACTATATATATATATATATATATATATATATATATATATATATATATATATATATATATATATATATATATATACAAACAAGTTTTATTGAATAAAGCCGACACGGTCTATCTTTTTAACGTTTTGTATAGTTTTTCAAACTTCCAACTGAGGTGATTTTACATTAGGATAAAAAAAAAGTTAAACTGTTCAAAGTTCATTTTTATACATTCGAGTACTTTTGACTGGCACTACAGTCATTATCACGAATTGCAAATAATCAGTCTATTTATCAAAATGTGTTCGGTGTTAAGACAATCTTTTTTTTATGAATGAAACCTTTACGTGTTCTGGGTCATCTTATGTGGTCGCTTGACCTTACAATTGGAGGTCTTTCATCCTGATATTCGTATTCGTTGACTGAAATTGAAAATCTGCTACAGAGCAGCCCGTTTAATTCCCATTAGCTGACCTGACTGACATGTAGATTCTACCACAAAATCGCTGACCTGACATGTAGACTCTACCACAAAATTCCAGCAACTCCTAACTGAAGGTTTTTTTTTTTAAATATTTCTAACTTCTTGTCGGTAAGCCTTTAGATTTCTTTTCCTTTTAGCCATTAACTAAATCCCTAAAATTATAAAAAACTTTTTTTCCCCCTTTACTATAAAACTTAGTTGGTCTTCATTTTGTTCTAATTGTTTTGTTTATCTTATTTCTTTGGTCCCACACATGACATAGTCAAATTCCAGTGTCTTTAGTTTGCTGGAATTACTTTTTGATTCACTTCAAGGTGACGTCATTTGCAATGCTTAAGTCAATCATGTGTGATACAGTCATGTATCTTTCGATACGAGGCAGATTTTTTTTCCAGCAGTAGGTTGCCATTTCTTTCTGCGGTAGACCAGTTGCTCAAGGCTATAGAACCCAGTCTGTCCTACTCTTTCCCAAGTGTATTAGCACGTAAGTGAATGTCATGGAATGGAATTCGATTCTCCGATTCCTCAATCCGAGCCGCTATCCATTACTCCACCGTGCCTCTCTACTCAAAGTGAATTTATACCTGCTCTTTCTTTATACAATATACACTTTCCCGTTCAGATTATTATTTTCTCGAAAGCTCATATCTATTGTGTTTCGCATACTAAACGAAGAAATTTCTAAAAATTAATGGATTCATTTTTCATCCGACATTTTTATTATTTCAAACGTTATTTTTAGCGAATACCCGTATTTGAAATAGATTCCTCGTTTTTTGATTTTTTATTTATTTAAACAATGTGTGTTACGTCTATCGGCCTGCGCACCCAAGAAATCTTAATAAAGAAAACGTTGTCTCCGGATAGAGGGTTACTGTGCGGTGTTGTATGTGCGTGAAAAAAGGAAAAAGTGAAGTTCATGAGATTATATAGGAAAGATAACGGTTAACTCCAGACTTGGAGATAGTGATTGGGAAAATATTCCCAATTTATTAGGGCCCTCTACCAGACTTTGTAGGAGGGAACGATCTTTTGAGCAAGCATGCTTTTAATCGCTCGGCCACAGAAAGCAAACCGCTCAGCAAGGTTATATTTTCCCTTTTAAAGAAAGCGCATTTCCATGACAATTTTTTCTCTGAGGCCAATATCTGCTGAGTTTCGAATCCGAGACTTAAAGCAGTTTCTAAAGAATTGATGGATTTATTTTTAATCCGACATTTTTATTGCTTCAAGCACTATTTGAAAATAAATTATTTTTTGAATAATAATAATAATAATATAAGAGAGAGAGAGAGAGAGAGAGAGAGAGAGAGAGTGGGGGGCATATTTAAAAATATGTATTCAGCGCGACACAGAAATTACCATGTTTCGGAACTAAAAACTAAACTTTAAATTAAACTTAGAATTAAAGTTTTTGTTCCATTCTCGAGTGATGTTGAATAACTTTCGAAAAAATGATTTACTTTTTTAAGCTCAGTATTATATAGTTTAAGTTAGAGGGGGAAAGAGAATACAAAATTTTGTCGACGCATCGGATAGATTATTTAATAATATATATATATATATATATATATATATATATATATATATATATATATATATGCCTGACGATTGCACTAGCATGAAACAGACTGTCGCCTCTAAGTGTTGACTTCTATGTTCACTTTTATATTTATATATATATATATATATTAATAGATATACATATACCTGCGTTTGGTGTTGACCCAAGCCTTGTGAGAAAAAATTGGTAGATGGAACTGTCCAGAAGCCGTCGATGGCTGCATCACTTGTTATCGTGACCGAGGTTTTGAGCGCACTGGGTTTGTTCAAATGCTGATCACGCTAAATGATGCACTCCTTCAAAGAAAATTCAATTAAGGCCCATTCACTATAGATGCAGTGTAATTCACAGGTCGGATCTGTGGGTGTTGACCCAATACAAGTGTGCCTGAGCAGGCGTCTCTAACAGGAATTGGCTAGTTGCCCTAACGGCTGGTTATGCTCGGAATTATTATGTAAATCGGAATACACAAAACTGCTCAATGCATAGCTGTTTAAATAAATATTCAGTTAATTTCTCGTTTCTTACCTTTTCTGCGATGGCAACACCGAAATCATTGGGATTTGGGATAGCGAAAATGCTTTCCAAAAACTAAGCAAAGTATTAAGAAACAGGAAAATTTCTTTAGAAACAAAGAAAAGAGTACTTAACTGATATGTAATATCAGCCCACCTATATGGTAGTGAACATTGAACAATCTCATCACAGATGAAGAAGAGACTTGAATCAACAGAAATGTTGTACTACAGAAGGATAGTGAGAATACGATGGATTGACACATCTGAGCAACGACGAAAATGGAAGCAAACAAAAACCATTTCTACTTAGGAGCAGTAGATATTTCTGGAGCACATAATGAGAAAAAAGGGTTTGGAAAATTTGAGACGCACAAGACATAATGAAGACTAGAGGGACATAGGAAAACAGCGCATAACCTACCTAAGAAGCATATATAAATGGATGGGAGAACATAGCTTAGGAGAGATAGCAAAAGGGCAACATTTACTGAGAGCTACAAAAGACAGGAAATTGTGGGGAGCTATGAACGCCCTGAAAGGACGCGGCACATAGAAGAATTTGAATTCGGCTCGACGATTTTCCCCCCGATGCGCTATCCGCTACACTACCGCACAACCGCATTTGCAGCGTAATAGATATAAAAAAAAATCTAGATCTTTTCAACACGTAGAAGATAATTTTCAATATCCAGACAGCTATTCACAAGCTCAAGGAATGAGAACATCGAAGCGAGTGTAGTAGACATTTCTGCCAGAATTCAGTTACAATTTTCTTCAGTGCGATTTTTTTTTTATCTTTACTTTTTCGGCTCTTCTTATTTTCATCTTTGACGCAGCCATTCTTTGCGCTAAGTGGGGATTGCAGTGGGGGGATGCCAGTTGCAAAAAGGCTGAAACAAGAGGCAATTCCAGCGAACATCATCTTCACTTAACATCCTCCTTCCGAAGAATTCTACATCGACTTGCCATCGTATCTCCTGTGCAAATACCATTCCCCTGTTAGGGTTATTTCAGACCCCTAATGGTTATTTAATATCAGAAGTAGGGGGCGGTTTTCGATTAGAAAATAGAATTATTATTACTATCATTATTATTATTTCCTTTAATTTTTGTTGTATGCACATCTGCTTCCGGGTCCCAACAAGAGACCTAAGGTCAGAAACGGCTTAATGATATTTTCCACTGATTATTTTTATAAAAAAATTAAATAGAAAAAAAAAACTATGATCACACACATTTTACATAGATAATGCTCTTCGTAATGTGTGAGCTATACTAGTGAGGAGACATTTTTTGTATTTCTTTATGTCATAGGCTACCCGGGAATCCCTTCAATGGGTCTATCGAGACCTTCCCCAATCAATCCGAGGCCTCCAACTACAGCTGGAATTATTGATGTCCTCATGTGCCACATTTTTTAGATTTCCACTTCAAGTTTCTTGTATTTTGATAGTTTTTTGAAGATCTTTGAAGATACATTACAATCTGCAGGAAATGCCATGTCAATTACAAACCACATTTTGTTTTTGTGGTCTTAGATCCCGATGTCTGGACGATTAGCTTTGATTGCTCTGTCTGTGTGTATTGTAAAGTCCCCTAAAATTGTTACAGGTCTTATCTCTTGTCACCGGGTCTGGGTGGTGTTCATACGAATTTCTTGCAGTTTCTTTTCCGTAAAAGTTGCAGATTTTCCAATGTAGATATTGGCCCACTCTGTCATGCCGGGTTGGTTTTATATTCCGTGGGTGCCAATACCATGCAACCTGATACAAGATGGTCAGTTGTTTCTCGATATTTATCACAGAATCTGCATTTTGGATTAACACAATTTTTCAGTACGTGTGCTTGGTAATTTCTAGTTAGCAAGCACTGGTTATGCGCAGCAAGAATAAAACCTTCGGTTTCAGCTTTTAACCCTGCATTACGTAGGCATTGATGGGTACGGGGCTTGTCTACATTAGCTTGTTTGGTACGAGCAGTATATGACAGTGAAGACGTTTATCTTGCCATCGTTTCTGTATCTGATCCATTGCATTTGTTTTTGTTTTCTTTTTTAAGGTTTTTGCCGCTGCAGGGGGTATATTATATTTTGCTTGCATTTCTTCACCAACTTGAAATTCAATTTTTAACTTGCTGGCTTCCATTATTACTGAATACAGTTTTTCACTTCATACATGTTCTTTGACACAGACCTTCATCCAGTCTTCTGTAGTTTCCAGGTATCTTTGAAAACCGATTGTTGCAGTTTTGTAAGACAGTTCTAGTTGAACTAATCGTCATCTTCCTTCGGATCTGGACACATACAAACGATCAACACCAGCCTTGGGATAATGTATGCGATGGCAAGTGAGAAGACTTTTCGTTTTGGTGCCCATTTTCTTAATTATCAGCTCTGGTCCAGTTAAGGATGTTGAAACTGTATTGCACCACAGGTACAGCCAAGATATTTATGGATGATATTCTGTTGTTTTTTAAAAAATTCAACTCGGTATTTAATACCAGACGCACACGTCTGTCGTATTCGTTTCTTATTTTCTCTTTTATTTACGTATGCTGTATTCCATCACCTTCGCTAATCACTAGGTACCTAAAGGCTTCTTGTTCCTGTTCCCTAATCTTTGTGACACAGTCTAGATCTAGGGTGTGTTTTGTTGAATATTACTATTGCACATTTATCTAAACCGAAATCTATACCTATGTCGTCACCGAAACATTTTACAGTATTGAGGCGACCCTTCAACTCCTTGTCACCTTTGACAAAGAGTTTGAGATCATCCATTTAGAGCAGGTGATTAAATACTTGTTTACTTTGTATCCATAGCTATTATTGTTTAGCTCATGCAAAAGGGGGGGTTCAGGACAGACAAAACAGAGGGGGCGAAAGGGAGTCTTCTTGAAAGATTCTTCGTCGGATATTCAGTCCGTTGGAAGTGGCAGTACCTTTGGTGTGATTTAGGTTATTATTATTATTATTGTTGTTATTATTATTATTATTATTATTATCATTATTATTATTATTATTATTAAATAAACGCAGAGAACACGCAAGTAACCTAGCTCTGCTCGGAAATGATTTACAACACTGGTACAGGGTGAAAGGCACTCAGTGATGATCCCACTCACTACACAGATTATGGGAGACAAGATTGCTTACCAACTCTCTGCGCTAGGCGCGGTTGTTATTTACCAAACGTAGTTTAGTCAGGTAGAGGGTCGTAATAGCAGAGCCCCAGCCGCGGTATTTGCAGCTGAGACCCGCTATACCAAGTACACAAGAATTAATCATATTCATTCCCTTCGAATTCGATCAGTAAGAAAGATGTTCCACTCCTCGAACAGCATCTTCCCAAGAACTGTTGCTTCGTCGAAAGGACTCCCGGCAGGATGTTTTCTCGATCACTATCTCCAAGTCTGGATTTAACCGTTATCTTTCCTATATGATCTCATAA
Source organism: Acanthosepion esculentum (assembly GCA_964036315.1). NCBI lineage: Eukaryota > Metazoa > Mollusca > Cephalopoda > Sepiida > Sepiidae > Acanthosepion > Acanthosepion esculentum. Next base: position 54,874,227 of record OZ038498.1, read on the forward strand.
ACTTCCCTTTTGGCCTTTTCTTTCGATCATACAACACAGTAACACTCTATCTTGAGCGGCTCTTGGACCTTCTATTGGTAAATATTAGTATTAACAAATACTCAGTGAAAACTGCTTTGATATAACGAAGTTCAAGATGTTCATACTGCCGTATTTTTATTTTTTACATGTGTGCAGAACGAACGACTTTCTTCCAAACTGCGCAGAGATATTTTGTCATCATTCAGCAAATAAACTTTTAGATTCTAACAAGTATTAATTTTGGATGCGTGAGTAACGTAACCGTTAGACACTCAAAAAATGAACCCGACGGGCCGAGTTCAAATTCCGACCGAATTCGCTACGTTAACTTTCACACTTAGGAAATGTATGAATCCATCTCTTCACTTCCCCCAGCTATGGATTAAATAATAGGGCTGTCTTGCCTTGAGGTGGCAACCAGTCTAAGACAAGGATAACTCTGATTTTAAAACCAGAGGATTGACACATTTCGGTTATCCTAGCTTAGGCACACCATTGCTGCTATGGCTGCAGTACATGGGGTGCACCAATTAACATATTGGGTTACGGGACGTATTTATTATTTAGTATCGATAAAACATGAACTGGCTAATAATACTCCGTATATATTTATTTTCACGGAGACTACAACAGTTGCAAGAAGCCCAATTACACGGTTGACGAGAACAATTGACACTTATATAATATTATTTTAGCATATATTCACCACAACATTTTTTAAATGATTTCACCCTAAACAAGACGATGATATCATTAAAATTCAATGGCTTACTGAGAGAGGAAAAGATTGAGAAGAAAAAAGGACAATAAAAGAAAAGGGTTCAGGAAGACGGGAGATAGCGATTGGCATTACATTTAAGTTTTTGAAGATGGTAGGTGGCAAGGAAGCAAGATCGGAAAAGAGATTCGCAGGTGAGAAGTGCGAGTAGAGAAAATATTAGGATAGAACTTATGGCTAAATCTAGTTATTTCTCCTAGTAAAACGATGAGACCTAACAGCCAATCTAGTAATACGCTTAAATTGATGCGGTCGAGGTACTAATCAGAAGAACGTATTAAAACAACGACGCGTTCATTAAAGTGAGTGATTATCTTGCTAACTGTATGGACATAGTAGCGGCTTTGCACCTGATGCCAATAGACGGGAAGAAATGTCTGCAGTTTCTGAAAAAAAGATCTTCATTAAAAAAAAAGAAGCTTGTCTCAAAAGTTACAATTTCTTTCAAAGTATATGTTGTTCACTCTTTTTCTATTATGTACCGTGCCCCTTCAGGACGTTGGCGTTGAAAGTTCTTCACAGCTTCCTATCCATTTTTGATTTTTTACTGTCCCTCTCAATCCCTGTCCTGCCATCCATTTACACAAGCTCGTTAGGTAGGGTATTCACTGTTTCTCTTTGTCCCTCATGCCTCCGATACATCCTGTGAGTGTTATATTTTTTAAGTCTTCTTTTCTCATTACATGCCACAGGTATTTCAACTGTGTGTTTCGGATTCCAAGTGTAAATGTTCTTTTTGTCCCTTTCATGATATTATCATCATCCTGCTGTAGGACAGCATTTCTCTGTGACTACAAAGCTCCTCTTCATCCGTGAAGGAATTCTCCACCATTCGCTGCGATATCGGAGGATTGATATTACATAGCAGTTCAGCATTCTGTTCTTTGTTTCTGACGAAGGTTTCCTGTTTCTTGATACTATCCTTAGTTTTTGTGTATCATTAGCTGCTATACAAATACTCCTTCGGATACTCGCCAGTATTCAAATATCGACTCGTGTAAAAAAACACGTCTTTTACTAATGCGACGCATTGACCATTTGAGGACCCAAAATCCATTCTATTCGATTTGTACGTAGATTTTCCGATGACCATAGGTTCTGGTTGATGTTACTTTGTAGTGATTGAAACTTTACTCATTAATTTTGTCCATTCTTCTGCATAACTTAATCACGTGGCAGTTTGGTTAATTGGTAATCAAAATTTAATCCGCTCCTATTCTAGACGATGTTATCACGTGACACTTTGACCTTTCGATGATCAAAATTTGATCACGCTTCTATCTTCTTTCTGTCTTTTTATCTCTTTTTTTCCCTTTTTCATTTTGTAGTTTCTTTCTTTTTTTTGTTCTTACACTCTCTTCTTTACTCTCTTTCAACATCAATCGCTTTCTTCTTCTCCTCCCCTTGCTCTCTCTCTCTTTCTCTCTCTCTCTCTCTCTCTCTCTCACACACACACACACACACACACACACACACACATATATATATATATATATATATATATATATATATATATATATATACATGTATATAGGGTGTATCAAAAATACTTTTACAAATTTTGGGGGAGGGTTCCTTAGACCAAAACAAGGGCAAAAGTCCATATAAACATATCTAACCAGAATTATTACTTTTCCCTCTCTCTTTTTCCACACAGACACAGACACACAGACACACACACACACACACACACACACACACACACACACACATATATATATATCTATATATATATATATATATATAATATATGGATAAAATAACTGAAAAAAATTGGGTGTTTTTTTATGAAAGTATTTATTTCTGTGTTTTTATATATATTTAATATTTCAGACCACCTCGGTCCTTCCTCAGAAATCAAAATTTTGAACATGTTTGTTATTTTTAAGACAAGTTATTTTACCTTTTCTTTTCATGCGGGTAGTACTCCTGATGAAGACCGTAGCGCAGATCGGCGAAAACACAGTGACACAAAAACAAAAATATAAAAAGAGACTCTTGTTCAGTATGGCCGTAGAATGAGTTGGTCAAAACGCAGTGGAAACGATAGAATAATGAATGAATAGAATGGGTTCAATTGTCCAAAAACCCGTTTGACTGAGAATGACTCTTCACGAAATAGACAATATCTTCAACAGATAATATTTCTTTGACATGAAATATCATGTCCAAATATATATTTACAAGATGTTTTTACCTGCATCTGTCTACACATCATTGAATAGTTTGTTACGGACGCCGAGAGAGTCGTTAAACAATTGGGGGCAATCAGTACGTGTCTGGGAGATAGCAACAACAACAACACACACACACACACACACACAAAAGAAAATGACATTGACAGGTAATATACTGGTAGATACAACCACGTCAAGCCTTACTTTTAAACAAAATAACTTCTTTTTTTTTTCAAATGCGAATAAGAGAAGAATAAGCTTGAAGTACCGATGCATTGTCATCTCGTGAGCGGAGAGATCTCAACAATCAAGTCTTACTGAATTGTTCACTCATGTGAGAAGAACCCCTAGTGGCAGCCACACCTTCTCCCAAAACAGGAAGGACAGTTTCTGGCAACCAACAGACGGAGTGAGATACCTTTTTTCTTTTTTCGCTTTTTTTTTTTTTTTTTTTTTTCCACAGTGGCAACAAAACAAAACAAAAAATGAAAAGACATAAGATGAACAAAGTCCTACCTACCTACTCGGAAATAGCAGATATATTCGGTATCCTATCTTTTCCGGGATCGAAATCCAAATAGTGGCGTCGAAGGAGAATCCGTAGTTTCCTCATTTGTCGAAGCACGGAAACATCTCTGCGGATTTACAAAGGTTAACTTAGTCCAACACAAGCACAAAAATACTGAGCACCCAGTCAAGATGGAAATCTGTCAAGATTTGAAAACATCTATACGGATTTAAAAAGACTATGTCGGGCACAAGGTCACACATATTGAGCACCTTCGTAGAATCGAAATTTCCAACATATGAAAACATCTATACGGAATAAGATTGACTTTGTCTTGCGCAAGATCACAATTATTGAGCATCCAATCACGATCGAAATTTCCAAGATATGAAAACATCTATACGGATTTAAAAAGACTATGTCGGGCACAAGGTCATAAATATTGAGTACCTTGTTAGGATCAAATTTATGATAGCAATATTACATTTCTAGAGAAGCTGAATCCCATTAAAATGTCTGTTGACCAACTTCTTGAGAGCTCCTCTCTGCGGCTGCTCGGTCTCACGCTGTCCGCTGATCTGAGATGGAACCAATACATCGAGTCAATTGCATCATCCACCGCAAGAAAAGTTGGCTCCCTGTGCCGAGCCAGGAAATTTTTCTCCCCGGAATCTATCCTCCAAATCTATAAATCGACCATTCGCCCTTGCATGGAGTATTGCTGCCATATATGGTCTGGAGCCCCTGCTGTTTGCCCCAGGGTTCTTGATAAGATCCAGAGACGGATATGCAATGTAATTGGCCCCGATCTGTCATCTCGTCTGCAGTCTCTCTCTCACAGACGCGATGTTGCCTCGCTCTGTCTTTTTTATAAATACTTTCACGGTAATTGCTCCGAGGAGCTGCTTTCGCTGGTTCCTAGGCCTCATGAATTTAAACGTCCCACGAGGCTGGCATCCCGTTCCCACCACTTCACCGTTGAAACTGTTAGATGTAGACGTCTCTTCTACTCCAATAGCTTCATGTCTCACACATCTCGCCTGTGGAACTCCCTTCCTTATTCCTGCTTCCCTGACAAATAGAAGCTCCAAATATTTAAGTGTAACGTCAATCGACATCTCCAGCTGCCTTGATCTATCCTCTTCCCTTCTCCACATCCTTTCACCTTTCATTCCCATCTGCTCTCGCTCCAAATCTTCTGAAACCCCCTAGCCTTGATCGATCCACTATCTTTCTCCACATCCTCTCCTTTACCACTCCTATCTGCTCTTCCTCCAAACCTGCTGTAACCCCCTGCGTACTAGTGGCTTCCAGCCTTGCTTGGGGTGATATGCTTAAAAAAAAAAAGCAAAAAAAAAGCATGCTAATCAGGACATTGAAGTGAGACAGCTAAATGTATTTATTATGGTCTGGTCAAAGGCCACAATAATGGAGGCAGGCGAAGAAGTTATAGGCCACTTAACTTGATTTTGCGTTGTAGGATAACAGTACGTAAACGTAATAATAGGTGGGATGCCCGAAGTAATATCACTTGTTTTCATCTTAATTACCGAGATGAGGAGTTATCATTATTTACATTGTTTACATACAGAATATTGACCACATCTTGGTTATTATCACAAGATCGCCGTCTCTCTGAATTTCTGGGATGAGGAGTTAACATTATTTACATTATTTACATTATTACCATCATCGCTCTCCGTCTGAATTTCTAGGATTAGAAGTTATCATCATTTACATTATTTACACGCGGACTATTGTCCTCATCTTTGTTGTTATTATTACCACATCGCCTACCGTCTGAATTTCTGGGATGAGGAGTTAATATTATTTATATTATTTACATGCGGACTATTGTCCTCTCCTTCGTTGTTATTATTACCACATCGCCTACCGTCTGAATTTCTGGGATGAGGAGTTAATATTATTTATATTATTTACATGCGGACTATTGTCCTCTCCTTCGTTGTTATTATTACCACATCGCCTACCGTCTGAATTTCTGGGATGAGGAGTTAATATTATTTATATTATTTACATGCGGACTATTGTCCTCTCCTTCGTTGTTATTATTACCACATCGCCTACCGTCTGAATTTCTGGGATGAGGAGTTAATATTATTTATATTATTTACATGCGGACTATTGTCCTCTCCTTCGTTGTTATTATTACCACATCGCCTACCGTCTGAATTTCTGGGATGAGGAGTTAATATTATTTATATTATTTACATGCGGACTATTGTCCTCTCCTTCGTTGTTATTATTACCACATCGCCTACCGTCTGAATTTCTGGGATGAGGAGTTAATATTATTTATATTATTTACATGCGGACTATTGTCCTCTCCTTCCTTGTTATTATTACCACATCGCCTACCGTCTGAATTTCTGGGATGAGGAGTTAATATTATTTATATTATTTACATGCGGACTATTGTCCTCTCCTTCGTTGTTATTATTACCACATCGCCTACCGTCTGAATTTCTGGGATGAGGAGTTAATATTATTTATATTATTTACATGCGGACTATTGTCCTCTCCTTTGTTGTTATTATTACCACATCGCCTACCGTCTGAATTTCTGGGATGAGGAGTTAATATTATTTATATTATTTACATGCGGACTATTGTCCTCTCTTTCGTTGTTATTATTACCACATCGCCTACCGTCTGAATTTCTGGGATGAGGAGTTAATATTATTTATATTATTTACATGCGGACTATTGTCCTCTCCTTCGTTGTTATTATTACCACATCGCCTACCGTCTGAATTTCTGGGATGAGGAGTTAATATTATTTATATTATTTACATGCGGACTATTGTCCTCTCCTTCCTTGTTATTATTACCACATCGCCTACCGTCTGAATTTCTGGGATGAGGAGTTAATATTATTTATATTATTTACATGCGGACTATTGTCCTCTCCTTTGTTGTTATTATTACCACATCGCCTACCGTCTGAATTTCTGGGATGAGGAGTTAATATTATTTATATTATTTACATGCGGACTATTGTCCTCTCTTTCGTTGTTATTATTACCACATCGCCTACCGTCTGAATTTCTGGGATGAGGAGTTAATATTATTTATATTATTTACATGCGGACTATTGTCCTCTCCTTCGTTGTTATTATTACCACATCGCCTACCGTCTGAATTTCTGGGATGAGGAGTTAATATTATTTATATTATTTACATGCGGACTATTGTCCTCTCCTTCCTTGTTATTATTACCACATCGCCTACCGTCTGAATTTCTGGGATGAGGAGTTAATATTATTTATATTATTTACATGCGGACTATTGTCCTCTCCTTTGTTGTTATTATTACCACATCGCCTACCGTCTGAATTTCTGGGATGAGGAGTTAATATTATTTATATTATTTACATGCGGACTATTGTCCTCTCTTTCGTTGTTATTATTACCACATCGCCTACCGTCTGAATTTCTGGGATGAGGAGTTAATATTATTTATATTATTTACATGCGGACTATTGTCCTCTCCTTCGTTGTTATTATTACCACATCGCCTACCGTCTGAATTTCTGGGATGAGGAGTTAATATTATTTATATTATTTACATGCGGACTATTGTCCTCTCCTTTGTTGTTATTATTACCACATCGCCTACCGTCTGAATTTCTGGGATGAGGAGTTAATATTATTTATATTATTTACATGCGGACTATTGTCCTCTCCTTCGTTGTTATTATTACCACATCGCCTACCGTCTGAATTTCTGGGATGAGGAGTTAATATTATTTATATTATTTACATGCGGACTATTGTCCTCTCCTTCGTTGTTATTATTACCACATCGCCTACCGTCTGAATTTCTGGGATGAGGAGTTAATATTATTTATATTATTTACATGCGGACTATTGTCCTCTCCTTTGTTGTTATTATTACCACATCGCCTACCGTCTGAATTTCTGGGATGAGGAGTTAATATTATTTATATTATTTACATGCGGACTACTGTCCTCTCTTTCGTTGTTATTATTACCACATCGCCTACCGTCTGAATTTCTGGGATGAGGAGTTAATATTATTTATATTATTTACATGCGGACTATTGTCCTCTCCTTCGTTGTTATTATTACCACATCGCCTACCGTCTGAATTTCTGGGATGAGGAGTTAATATTATTTATATTATTTACATGCGGACTATTGTCCTCTCCTTTGTTGTTATTATTACCACATCGCCTACCGTCTGAATTTCTGGGATGAGGAGTTAATATTATTTATATTATTTACATGCGGACTATTGTCCTCTCCTTCGTTGTTATTATTACCACATCGCCTACCGTCTGAATTTCTGGGATGAGGAGTTAATATTATTTATATTATTTACATGCGGACTATTGTCCTCTCCTTCGTTGTTATTATTACCACATCGCCTACCGTCTGAATTTCTGGGATGAGGAGTTAATATTATTTATATTATTTACATGCGGACTATTGTCCTCTCCTTTGTTGTTATTATTACCACATCGCCTACCGTCTGAATTTCTGGGATGAGGAGTTAATATTATTTATATTATTTACATGCGGACTATTGTCCTCTCCTTCGTTGTTATTATTACCACATCGCCTACCGTCTGAATTTCTGGGATGAGGAGTTAATATTATTTATATTATTTACATGCGGACTATTGTCCTCTCCTTCGTTGTTATTATTACCACATCGCCTACCGTCTGAATTTCTGGGATGAGGAGTTAATATTATTTATATTATTTACATGCGGACTATTGTCCTCTCCTTTGTTGTTATTATTACCACATCGCCTACCGTCTGAATTTCTGGGATGAGGAGTTAATATTATTTATATTATTTACATGCGGACTATTGTCCTCTCCTTCGTTGTTATTATTACCACATCGCCTACCGTCTGAATTTCTGGGATGAGGAGTTAATATTATTTATATTATTTACATGCGGACTATTGTCCTCTCCTTTGTTGTTATTATTACCACATCGCCTACCGTCTGAATTTCTGGGATGAGGAGTTAATATTATTTATATTATTTACATGCGGACTATTGTCCTCTCCTTCGTTGTTATTATTACCACATCGCCTACCGTCTGAATTTCTGGGATGAGGAGTTAATATTATTTATATTATTTACATGCGGACTATTGTCCTCTCCTTTGTTGTTATTATTACCACATCGCCTACCGTCTGAATTTCTGGGATGAGGATTTAATATTATTTATATTATTTACATGCGGACTATTGTCCTCTCCTTTGTTGTTATTATTACCACATCGCCTACCGTCTGAATTTCTGGGATGAGGAGTTAATATTATTTATATTATTTACATGCGGACTATTGTCCTCTCCTTTGTTGTTATTATTACCACATCGCCTACCGTCTGAATTTCTGGGATGAGGAGTTAATATTATTTATATTATTTACATGCGGACTATTGTCCTCTCCTTCCTTGTTATTATTACCACATCGCCTACCGTCTGAATTTCTGGGATGAGGAGTTAATATTATTTATATTATTTACATGCGGACTATTGTCCTCTCCTTTGTTGTTATTATTACCACATCGCCTACCGTCTGAATTTCTGGGATGAGGAGTTAATATTATTTATATTATTTACATGCGGACTATTGTCCTCTCCTTCGTTGTTATTATTACCACATCGCCTACCGTCTGAATTTCTGGGATGAGGAGTTAATATTATTTATATTATTTACATGCGGACTATTGTCCTCTCCTTCGTTGTTATTATTACCACATCGCCTACCGTCTGAATTTCTGGGATGAGGAGTTAATATTATTTATATTATTTACATGCGGACTATTGTCCTCTCCTTTGTTGTTATTATTACCACATCGCCTTCCGTCTGAATTTCTGGGATGAGGAGTTAATATTATTTATATTATTTACATGCGGACTATTGTCCTCTCTTTCGTTGTTATTATTACCACATCGCCTACCGTCTGAATTTCTGGGATGAGGAGTTAATTATTATTTATATTATTTACATGCGGACTATTGTCCTCTCCTTCCTTGTTATTATTACCACATCGCCTACCGTCTGAATTTCTGGGATGAGGAGTTAATATTATTTATATTATTTACATGCGGACTATTGTCCTCTCCTTCGTTGTTATTATTACCACATCGCCTACCGTCTGAATTTCTGGGATGAGGAGTTAATATTATTTATATTATTTACATGCGGACTATTGTCCTCTCCTTCGTTGTTATTATTACCACATCGCCTTCCGTCTGAATTTCTGGGATGAGGAGTTAATATTATTTATATTATTTACATGCGGACTATTGTCCTCTCTTTCGTTGTTATTATTACCACATCGCCTACCGTCTGAATTTCTGGGATGAGGAGTTAATATTATTTATATTATTTACATGCGGACTATTGTCCTCTCCTTCGTTGTTATTATTACCACATCGCCTACCGTCTGAATTTCTGGGATGAGGAGTTAATATTATTTATATTATTTACATGCGGACTATTGTCCTCTCCTTCGTTGTTATTATTACCACATCGCCTTCCGTCTGAATTTCTGGGATGAGGAGTTAATATTATTTATATTATTTACATGCGGACTATTGTCCTCTCTTTCGTTGTTATTATTACCACATCGCCTACCGTCTGAATTTCTGGGATGAGGAGTTAATATTATTTATATTATTTACATGCGGACTATTGTCCTCTCCTTTGTTGTTATTATTACCACATCGCCTTCCGTTTAAATTTCTGGGGTGAGGCGTTATTTACATTATTTACATGCGGACTATTGTCCTCTCTTTCGTTGTTATTATTACCACATCGCCTACCGTCTGAATTTCTGGGATGAGGAGTTAATATTATTTATATTATTTACATGCGGACTATTGTCCTCTCCTTCGTTGTTATTATTACCACATCGCCTACCGTCTGAATTTCTGGGATGAGGAGTTAATATTATTTATATTATTTACATGCGGACTATTGTCCTCTCCTTCGTTGTTATTATTACCACATCGCCTTCCGTCTGAATTTCTGGGATGAGGAGTTAATATTATTTATATTATTTACATGCGGACTATTGTCCTCTCTTTCGTTGTTATTATTACCACATCGCCTACCGTCTGAATTTCTGGGATGAGGAGTTAATATTATTTATATTATTTACATGCGGACTATTGTCCTCTCCTTTGTTGTTATTATTACCACATCGCCTTCCGTTTAAATTTCTGGGGTGAGGCGTTATTTACATTATTTACATCCGGACTATTGTCCTCATCTTCGCTGTAATTATTACCACATCGCCGACCCTCTGAAATTCTGGGATGAGTAGTTTTCACTATTTACATTATTTACATGCGGTCTATTGTCCTCTTCTTCGTTGTTACTATTACTAGATCGCCTTCCGTTTAAATTTTTGGGATGAGGAGTTATCATTATTTACATTATTTACATGCGGACTATTGTCCTCATCTTTGTTTTTAAGATCATAAAGTTTCGCCCATTGTGTCCTCCGGCCTTCATCAGGTAACCTTCATATATATATATATATATATATATATATATATATATATATATATATATATACGCACTCACATATACGTGTGTGTGTGTGTGTGTGTGTGTGTGTATGTATGTATATACATATATATATGTGTGTGTGTGTGTCTGTGTTTGTATGTGTTTATGTGTATATATATATATATAAATGTGTATGGATGTATGCATATATGCATTTTTTGCAAATGTTATTTGTAGTTGATATGTCTTGCCTAGTCGTTCATTAATCTGAATCTCTTGAAGTTTCAAGTCAAGAAGTAATAAGCTAGGGTAATTAATTTGATTTATGATACACACTTATCCTCAGAGATCCCATGACAGTTTTTTAACACATAATTTCGTTTTGCTTTTTTTTGCTTTTTTTTCGTCAAACTGATGGCGAAACGTGTCTTTGACAAAAAAAAAATTACCCCATCATCTTCATGGATATTATTATACATCCTACAACAAACAAACACACACACACACACACACACACACACGCGCGCAGACACGCAGACACGCACAGACACACACGCACACACGCAGACACACACACGGGGACACACGCACTCACACACACACACACACACACACACACACACACACACATATATATATATATATAATGAAAATATTTTAAACGAAAATATCATTTTGCAACTTAGGGAAAGTTAAGAAAACTTTATAAAGTTTATTCGGTGTTTTATTGCTTATACGATCAGTCGCAACCCATTTACTGTTTAATTAAATTTATTTTTCTTAGCAACGATGTCGATCGCTGATTCCTCCTGTTTTCCACATGCAAATGCGACGCAACAATCATATAGTCATGGTTTGTTCTTGCACGCACGTTGTTTTGTCAACCGCTCCACTTGGAAGGTGTAGAAAAAAATTCCTCGAAGAATTTTAACGAATCAGAACCAATCTTTTTTCTTTTATGCATCCTTCAACTTAAAGTCGGTGAAATCTTATAGAAATACATGGAAAATAACATTGGCTGAAAGCCTTAAATGAGTAAAAAATTTCTGGCTGAATTTCTGGGATTAGGAGTGATCACTATGTACATTATTTAATATTCGGACTAATTCCTCGTTTTTGTTGTTATTATCACAACGTTTCGTCCAATTTGCTTTCCAGCCTTCTTCAGGTCCATGTCAATCCGGGTCACCTTCAGGGAATTTCGAAATGAACATTTTATTTAATCTACGGAGGTGGGGCTAGATTGTCATTCCGCTGACCATATCTAGAGATATATCTTCGAGTTCTTATTTAGTACTGCTCAGCTATTACTCACCCTGTTTCCACTGAGTTCAAATACTCACTGCCCTTGAACTTACTATTACTATGTTACCAAATTTACTAAGCTATTTTCTGGTTACTCGGATCGACAAGTAGGAATCTGGATGGGCTAGAGGGTACAATGGCGGTATCAGTTTTACTATGACATCTCTTGTGTCAGTGTGAACACCGGCTACGCGACGTAAAATACTTGATTTTTTTTAAATTGCTTTACTATGTTCACCGAATACAAGGTCCAAGAGTCACTCATGGTAGAGGGTTGTTAACGTAAGAAAGGACAAGTGTTAGGAGCAGAGAGTTGAAGTAGGAACTGGAAACTCAATCCTAAAATGAAACAATGGATAAGACCTTTACTCCTGGTCGAAAGATCGAGGAGGAGAGTGAACCGGACAATCCGAGAACCTATATTGAGGGAAGAGAGAAAAATAAACAAAATAAAATAAAATAAAAAGTGAATAAAATTTCAGAGTTCAGGTGTAGGCGTTAGGAGTACAGACTAAAGCAGACTTTGGAAAGAACTGGAAACCTGACCCTATACAAGAAAGGAGGGATAAACCTCTACTCCTAATCAAAAGACTAGTGAGGAGTGTGAACCGGGTGTAGTCGAACCTGAATGAGAATATGGAGTAAAAGAAAAAAATGTATTTTTAACTTTTGTGTTTTTTTTTGTTTTTTTTTCATTGGTTAGGCCAACTTCACGTGCATTTATCTTGTCAAGCAGCATTCGTGTGTAAATTTATGTGCGCAAGTGTATTATGATTTTATGTGGGATTTGGATGATAATTGTTATGGGAACTTACCCATAATAGTAATGGACTATCCCGTACACCATAAATACTGCACCTCAAGAGGAAGCAGTAGTGTGACCCAGTCCTTTTTGGACGTCTCAGCTATTCGGTCGAACTCTCTGCCTCTGAGGCAGAGGGGAACTCTCTGCCTTTGGGTAGAGAGGAACTCGGACGAGGCTCCGCCGAAGGGCAGAGCCTCGTTCGAGGTGGTTGACCACCCCGATTCCGTTTATAGGGTTTCTACGGGCAATTTTTGCCCGAGCCTACGGGCTCGGAAAGCCCACATTAAACCGGCCTTGTGCCACATTCGACACACGTGGGCGTGTTGTTAAACATCGTGTGACCCAGTCCTTTTTGGACGTCTCAGCTATTCGGTCGAACTCTCTGCCTCTGAGGCAGAGGGGAACTCTCTGCCTTTGGGCAGAGAGGAACTCGGACGAGGCTCCGCCGAAGGGCAGAGCCTCGTTCGAGGTGGTTGACCACCCCGATCCCGTTTATACGGGTTCTACGGGCAATTTTTGCCCGAGCCTACGGGCTCGGAAAGCCCACATTAAACCGGCCTTGTGCCACATTCGACACACGTGGGCGTGTTGTTAAACATCGTGTGACCCAGTCCTTTTTGGACGTCTCAGCTATTCGGTCGAACTCTCTGCCTCTGAGGCAGAGGGGAACTCTCTGCCTTTGGGCAGAGAGGAACTCGGACGAGGCTCCGCCGAAGGGCAGAGCCTCGTTCGAGGTGGTTGACCACCCCGATCCCGTTTATACGGGTTCTACGGGCAATTTTTGCCCGAGCCTACGGGCTCGGATAGCCCACATTAAACCGGCCTTGTGCCACATTCGACACACGTGGGCGTGTTGTTAAACATCGTGTGAGTCAGAGACAGAGTCAGTGTGAGTCAGTCAGAGACAGAGTCGTGTCAGATGATTACTGTAAGACATTGGAATAGTGATATTGGTCGAGACAACATAGTTCTCTCTAACCTAACCTGATTGTTATTACTAACACTTCTACTTCTTGTGTACATATTCTGTTTGTAATATATCTGTGTTATTCCATACCTGTGTTCGAGTTATTCTTCATTGGTTCTACCTTGGACCATCAACGTGGTACAAGGAACCTGGACCATAACAATAATGTATGTACGTTTGTGTCTGTGTGTGTCTAGTAGGCATTTTTAATCGTGTTTGTTGGTTGTCCGCATGTTGATTTGGGGACGTTTACCGGTAAAGTATTATGTTCTTTTTAATTAGGGTGGCATTTCTAAAATCAAAGTTATGGCCAGTTTTTTTCCCGTGTATTACGAGAGATTTTGAATAGTTGTCCTAATGTAGATTTCTCCTATGTTCATAGATGCAGACGTTTAAACATTCTGGTTACCTACTCCATAAGATAAGAGTATGGAGGAGCTCAACAGAATGTTTAATGTCTATTGGGTTGTGTGATATTTTAGATGCCAGGATTTATGAAATAAAGTGTCTGCAATGTAGAAATAGTTACATTGGCGAGACAGCAAGGAATCTAAAAGCCTGCAGTTTTTTCCTCTTGCTATCTTTTTCTCCATATCTCATTCTCTAATGAAGCTTTAATAACAGCAAAACATGAAAAAAAGATTTATAAACGTTTCCTATTTGTTCCTTATCCTATCACACACACACACACACACACACACACACACACACACACACATATATATATATATATATATATATATATATATATATATATATATATTATAGTAAGAACAGTAAGATATATAAACCGGTGTTCTTATAGATATTTTTATTTTTACAAAACAGTGCTCAATGTAAATTTACAGAGCATGAATATTATAAATTAACCGATTTAAAAATATGATTCTTTCGCTACACAGGAATTACCACGTCTCAAAAACAGAAACTAACAACTTCAAATTCAACTATTTAATTAGATTCAAATCACTAGTTCTGTTTCATTTTCAGGCCAATTTTAGAATAACTTATTTTGAAATTGTTATAATTATTTATTTATTTATATATATAATTGATATTATATATATATATATATATATATATATATATATATATATATATATATATATTATATTTCCGAAGGTGACTGGTCTGTAGATAAGATAAGAATTAACTCTTCGACCACCTAACCAATATGGCCGCCCCCAGCCGTTTCCATAGTAATTAATGTTGCAAAGGACCATACTTATAAACACGCGCAAACCACAAGATAGCTTATTCCTAAATTCTCGCTTGAGGATGAAACCTTAATTCAACTTAATTTCAATAATTATATTGAGGGTTTCGGCTCTCGTTTTTGAAAACATGAGAACTCTTATGTAGCGAAGGAATTTTTTTTTAATATATATATATATATATATATATATATATATATATATATATGAATGAATGACACAAATTTGACAATGTCAAGAGGTATGCAATCAATCAAATGAGCCCTGAGTGAACGCTACACTCAGTAATGGAGATATTGGCATTAAATTGTCGTTTTCTCCATTTTCTTCTCTCTTTTTCATTTTGATCGAAATGCAGTAAGTAAACAAAATATTAATTCATAATCTCTAAAACGTATTGTTATATTGTCACCAACGTATTTGACGCTTTCTAACCGATTCCATGTCATGATTAGTCTTAAAATCTGCATAATCTTCGCGAGTGTCACCTTTTGTACGCGCTTCCTGAAAAGAACCGCCTTTAAGAACCGATTATTTATTTAAGCAGTTCTTTGTTATCTAGAGAAGTGTCTAAATTGAGTTTAAAAGCAACAAATCTCCGACATCATTTTACTTCTTGGATAATTTTTCTGAACGTGAGCGATCACGGCTCTCCACGACACTCTCTTACGCCTCACTGTCCGTTTCCCTCCCATCTATTTACTCAAACTCGGTAAGTAGGCTACTCTCTGTTTCCCCACCTCTCACTTCCGATTCAATATATCAGTTTTGAATTCATTCAGCCCAGGCCCTCTTTTCTGTTCCAAAAATATTTGTGTCTTCGTGCCACAAGAATATTCAACCGTCTCTTTCTGATTGTAAGTATAAGTTCCTGTTTTCCTTCAAAATGCTACTTTACTCACCTGTTCTATCCATAGTGATCTTGACATTCGTCGGTAGAACCACATCTCCGCCGCTTCTTTATCTTTTAAGTGATAGTCCAGCATTCACTGCTATATACGCGATTAAATATAATAGTTCACCTCTATTTTCCTGGTTCCTAGCTCAAGTAGATCACACCTGCTATCCTCGATCTTTACAAGAGCTAGATCAGGCCTAAAAAGGAGTACTACTGCCATATATAGGCGGGAGCTGACCAGTCTTCACTTTCCAGTCCAAAAGCGTCTCCGCTTTCCTTGTAGGCAACGAATTATTTTCCACTCTGCAACCCCTTTCTTACAGACGAGACGTCGCAAGCTCTCATTGCTCTGTCGCTATTTACACTGTGAGTCTTCAGATGGCGCAGCATCACAGGGCGAAGGGCTTCCTAGACTGAAGTTAACAGCTATTATGGATTATTGCCGGAAATGTTTAACTTCTACTTCCAAACCATCAATGACCACCTTTGATATTATCGGCAAACGTATTAAAATAGAAATAATTAATTTCGGAGCGACACTGTCATATCTTTAATACACACACACATACATAATATATATATATGGATGAAAGGAGAAAACAATTCACTAAGAAGAAAATGTTTAGACACTGATTTGATCACAAAAATTTGGCTCATGCAACATTTCACCATTCCTAGCAGATCTTCTATTATCACAGTGTGAGATATTTTAATAGCAAAAATGATGGAAAATTAAAGAAAAAGAATCTAAGCGAAATCGTCCAGATTATATACACAAAACACATTAAAATAATAATAATAATTTAAAATTACCAACGTCTCTCGTTCGTGCGGATGTGTAGTCGTATCAACGGAAACAAACTTAATCCGATAAAGTCCTAACGGATTAATTTGTTTTTTATTTATTTACTTATTTTTTATTTTGTATATTTTTATTTACTCTATTTGGTTTTCGATTTTTGAGTAACGTATTAATGTTTTTTTTTATCGATATATATTAGTTATAGCTATTTTTACGTCCAATATTTAATCCAAATAAATAAACAAATTAACAAATTAACAAATCGACCCCGCTAAAATAACCGATAGAACTAATATAAATAAGCATAAGTAAGCAGAAACAAGTAAAAATAATAAACCCAAATAAATAAATTAAAAACTGTTCCCACCCGCCAAAATAACAGAATAGACTACAGTAAGCAATCTAAACATTGAACGAATAAATAGCCTTAATTATCTTCCCAAACCAAGACTATTAAATAAGCGACCTAAGCAAATCCCCACACAAATTTTTTTTACTACGTTAATAAAACATCAAAAACCGAAAAGAATAAATAATACAAAATGAAAATGAAATAAATAAATTAACCCAAACAAATAAATAAATAAACAAACAAGCCACTCCCAAAATAACCACTAGAATAGATTACCCACAATGCACCACTGACTCAAATATATAAAAAGTCGAAGAAAAACCCAACATTTGCGGCCTGACGATTGCGCCTAGCATGAAACAGCCTGTCGCCTCTGAGTGTTGGCTTCAATGTTCAGTATTATATTTATACTTACATACGCTCTATCTCTGATATTGAGCACTTTATCCCATAAATATAGCACACCTTTAAACTTTATTTCTTCATATATATATATATATATATATATATATATATATATAAATAATTATCAATATGTGTGTATGTATATGTATGTATGTATGTGTGTGTGTGTGTGTGTGTGTGTGTGTGTGTGTGTGTGTGTGTGTGTGTGTGTGTGTTTGATCGGATGATGTTTATGCGTTTCCACAGTTTTCATCAGATTTCGATGACTTTTTTTTGTTTGATAGATAATTCTTCAGTGCCGGTTTTGAGTCCAAATTGACTGGAAAAAATTGCAATCTTAAAGTGAAAAATTGAAAAAAACTGATTTTTTACACTTTGCGCAAAAATCAAAGGTAAAATTTAATGTCTGTAAAAAACAGCGTACAATCAATTTAGAAAGTTGAAATCTAACGCAAATGTTTATTAGAATTATAAAAAACAACATATTATAAATAAAAATTATCGTATATTATTAGTATGACGGAAGAGATTCCTTCCTTGCAAGATTTAGAAAGCAAAAACAGCCCTTTTCAGGGCCACGCCCTATTCAAATTGTTACCCCCCCATGCACACACACACACACACACACACACATTTGGGGATGTGCCTCAGTTGCACCCAACTGTTGTTACTAATATTATTTTTGGTTGAGCTGACTTTAAACTTAAACTGCTCCAATTGAACGGCAAAGATTCCCAGTAATGAAACATCCGGTCAATGACGGGTTATACTGCTAGTATATATATATATATATATATATATATATATATATATATATATATATATATTTCGAATCCCACCACCGCTAGCCATATAACTACCCCTTAACTTAACCCTCTACCTCGAGTGGCCCCAGGCCTTATACAGAGTGAACCTTACTGTAATAAAAAACCAGCACTAACATAAACAGTTTTATCGCTTCTTTAAAAGTCTATTATTGTTTGACAGCTTCTTCTCTCGCACTTGGAACTCCTTTCCTCTTACTCGCTTCCCTGATAACTATAAACTTCAAAAATGTGAATGTAATGTCAATCGACATCTTCTGATACCTTGATCTTGATTCCCGTCCTTCTCTTTATCCTTTCCTCAAACACCCCTCTTTACTCTTACTTTCACTCTTTGTAACTCCTTGCATGCTAGTGGCACTCCGGACTTGCTTGGGGTGAAATGTTTAAATTTCCTTAATATTTAATAAGACGTTGGGGCGGGTAGAATGAAGATGTCTCCGGTGGATTTTTTTCAAAAAAAGAACTATTGTCTCGGCCTGTCTATTTGAAAGACAATATGGTGGAAATCAGTAACATCGTTCTACTTCATACAGACTTTCATGTCAGACACGATTATGCTAGACAGCCGCTATCTTGCTAACATAATGAAGGCAGGGTATAACTTTCGCAGAGACTCTCGTTATGTCAGATATATGGACAGTTTAGGTGCAGCTTTTTTTAAAAAAATAAAAACGGATATCAAAAGTAAATAAACGTTTGCGCAGTAAGCAAATTATTTACATTATTTACACGCAGGCTAGTGTCCTTATCTTTGTTGTTGTTATCATAAAGATTCGACCTTTGTGCCCGCTGTTGAGTCAGCTGTCTATACTTATTTAATGTGAAGTTGTCCTTGTTCTCATTTAGGATCCGTGACAGATAACTCTCAGAATATATTTCGACATGGACAACAGAGCGAGAACATTCGAATTGATTGATTGATTGATGTGTTTTTGACGGCTTATCAACCCTTTACAGGTTATTTAAAGCCAGAAATTATTTTTAGATTGTAAGATTTATTTTAGATAATAATGATTTTATTGATACAAGGCCTACTAATTAATGCATGCCTGAAGGGGATAAGAGGTGGATTCACACCTTTCCCAAGGCTATTTGAGTGTGTGAATATAACGAACCCGACTGGAATTGGAAATCGGCTCTGCGATTTCCGAGTCGTTATCGATTACATCAACTGCTCATCCATGGTATTCCCAGGCGGTCACCCATCACGTTACTGACCTGGCTCGACGTTGCTTAACTTCGGTGATATTACGATCATAAGCCTGAGAATCGTACGTTGCTTAACTTCGGTGATATTGCGATCGTAAGCCTGGGAACAATCTACCTTGTAGTTAAAATAAAGAATTCAGTTCGAAATTCTATGTAGGTTTAGCCGTATCGATAAACACCTGATGAAGGCCGGAAAACACAATGGCCGAAATGCTGTGATGGCAACAACAAAGAGAAAGAAAATAGTCTGCATGTAAATAATGCTAACATATCCCAGAAATTCGGCCAGGGGGCGATCAGGTAATAATAACAACAAAGGTGAGGACATTAGTCTGCATATGAATAGTGTAAATGATGATAACTCCACATACCAGAAATTCAGAGAGAAAAGATTTATTTCCGAATATAATGCGTCCTATATGTCAGTAAGTGTCGTAGCTTATCGACGATAATGGGTATGTCCCCATTCTCATAAATACAGTAGTGAATACTGTATGTTGGTCTGCAGTCGGAGATTCGTCTCCAGCTGTGCTGGTCAAACTCTCTGCCTCCGGTCAGAGATGATCCCCGACGAGGCTATGTCAAAGGGCAGAGTCTCGTCTCGGGAAACAGCTACCCGACCCCATTTTATACGGGGTCTACGGGGACATTTTGGCCGAGCCTACGGGCTTGGATACTCCACATTAAATTCGGCCTGGGGCGGTTAGTAGATATCCTGCAGTTGGATATTCCTTGTAGAATCCACTTGACTTACTTCTAACAGTTGACTACTACTTTTATGCGCCGATGGCTAATCTTATATGTATTGTTATTGTTCTAAGTATTATCGTCACATTTCCAACCTTCGTTTGATTATTCTATTCAGTAACCTTCCCTAGGTGACAACAGTATGAAATACGTTTCTTCTCAAAAACTAATCTGACTTTGAACAAGCTATTCTAATAAAGAAAGAAAATTTATGGCTTCGTGAAGATTTTGCAAACCTTGTGTGCGTGTGTGCACGCTTACATTTACGCAGGGCTGGCGTATACTACGCCGAACCCCACGACCGGGGTGGGAGAAAGCCTTACTGAGTGCTTTGTGACCTTCGCTATCTTATCAACATTTGCTTTTTTTCTATTTACATTTATATACGCTAGAAATTAAACTAAGCACAACTGACCATTACAAGGTGAAAAATGTTCGCAGATTTTGACGTCATTCTGGGCCCCCCCACCTCCAAGTCCGGGAATTTGTTTTGCTCATGCTGCGTCTCGAAAATACACTCTATGAAATTTACTACTTTTTATCTATAATGTTGAAAAATTAAAAAATTATTGAACATTTTAAGAAGAAAAATCTGAAGTCGATTTTAAAAATTGCTGCAAATCCATTGTTGATTTATTTAAGACGGAATGATCTATTATGACATGTCTCTAATTTGGATTTAGATACATTGTATCTGTGTTTAATTTTTTAGATGAATTATTCATACACACACACACACACTCACACACACACACACACACATATATATATATATATATATATATATATATATATATATATATATATATATATATATATATATATATGTATATATAGTTGTATATTTTGGAAGCAATCCTTCTTTTATGCAAGTTTCATTAAAAACGACAAACAAGGTACTACGGTTAAGTTTTTTATTTAATTTTTCTTGTGTACGAACAAGAGCTTTCTTTGCTGGACAAAGGGTGTGTAAGAACTGTCCGAATGTTTTATTTTTCCGAGCGCTTTCGGCTATACCTTAAGCCATTATCAAGGATGATTTGATTTTTCAGACTTAGTTGAGTGTGTGCATTATGTATATGTCTTAGTGTGTAGTAGTGGTGTTTTAATTTCCAAATACAGTTAGCACGTTCTGGCTTTGTTCGTAGTTAATATTGTTACGGGTAGGCTTTTTCTTTTTTTATTATTAAAGCCTCCATTATTTTTAATGAAACTTGTATATATATATATATATATATATATATATATATATATATATATATATATATATATATATATATATAAACAATGGACAGGTATGACTGTACTAGAATTGCCGATGGCTGTCGTTGATAGACCGTTGTGGAAAAGAGTTAGTGTGGCTTCTGCATTCGGATCCGCCCTACGATTGCAAAAGTTAAGGGGGGTGATGATGATGATGATGATGATGATGATGATGATGATGATGATGATGATGATGATGATTTTATATAATCACTTATTGTGCATAATTAAGCTACCATAAAATTTGTATTTGATATGACGACTACTTTATGAAAATTTAAATGTAGTAGAG
>OZ038498.1:54901323-54936323 GCA_964036315.1 Acanthosepion esculentum
AATAAAGAAACAAACAAGCAAAGAAAGAAAAGGAGAAAGTAAAGATTGATTATAAAGAAAAAAAGGAAAGATGAATTACAAAGAAAGAAAGAAAGAAAGAAAGAAAGAACAAGCGAGACGAAACCCCGACATGTAAAAAGAACAAAGAAAACACGAATTGCAAAAAGGACAAAGAAACAAACAAAAGAAAAAGGAGAAGATGAATTCCAAAGAAAAACTAAAGAAATAAAGAAAGAACAGAACAAATGAAAACTTGAATTGCAAAAAGGACAAAGAAAAAAGAAAGAAAAAAAGAAAGAAAAAGGTGAATTACAAAAATTAAAATAAAATAAAGAAAGAAAGGACTGTGTAGAAAAGAAAATTGTTAACTGAAAATATGAAATAAAAAGGGAATATGGTGAAAAGAATGGAGTACAGAAAGACTGAAGGAAGGAAAGAAACAGTTACTTGCAGTAGCAGAGTGGGGTTAATGAAGAAAGATAGTCATAAGCAGAAAAGAAGTTAGAGAATGAACAAAACCAAAACCAAAGGGGTAGGTAAAAAAAAAAATTAAAAAAAAAACTCTTCAGAGAAGAGAAAGAAAAGAGGGGACGACTTTCATGGCAACAAACAAGAAAGAAAGACAAAAAGTACAAAAACGGTGAACGGAAGAAATAAATAAAAGAAGGAATGGTAGAATGAAAGAATCAGAGAATGAAAGAATTAAAAAAAACAAAAAAACAAACAGTCACTTTACATTTAGTATTTCCCCAACACTAAAAACCTAACTCTCGTCCCGCGAACTCTCTCCAACGTATTTCGAAACCAAAGAAGAGAGAGAAGGGGTAAGACTAGCTAAAAATGAGTACCGTTACCCCTCACATGCTTCATGGCCAGAGATAGGGACAAGAGAGGTGAAAGTGAATTTGTTGGGTCGGTGGGGGAGACCGAAGAAGTGCATGCAGCCGAGTGGGGGGGGGAGACTGTTGAGAGGTTCAATTTGAGGTTAAATAAAGATAAATATGTTTTAGTGATGGATTCCTGGAGTCAGGCATATCAGAATCCAGATTCACTTTCAAGGGTAAAGATCTTTGGGATTTTAGTCCCAATATCCTACAGGCAGCATGGTAAAGGGAGCAAGAATTGGGTCTGTACCCGCAATCGGGAGCTGGTCGTGCGAATTCGATGTAAAGTTATCATTATCATTCTTAGAGAAGACAAAGAAAACTTTGAAAAACACGCTGAATAAAAAAAAAAAAGTTCTTTATTTAACTGATATTATCTTGAATATTTTTGTCAACCTCACAGCTATGGGTTAAATAGTAGATGTACTTGGCAACCATTCTACAAAAAAAGTGGTGACAGCAACGGGGAAATCACAATAGACAGTTTATAAGAGTCTGTCTATATTTCTGAGATGAGGTATTATGTACAGTATTTACATTAGTCGGACACTGTGCCATGTGTCCTCAAGGACACATGGCACAGTGGATAAAGGCGTTGGTTAGATCCAGTGACAGACCCAAAGAGTGTGAGTTCAATACCCGGTTAAGGCAGTGGAGAACTTTCAGAGGGAAAATTAGCAGGAGATAACTGATAAATGACATTCATCAAACATCGCTCGTGGAACTAGAACAGTCTACACCAGTGATCGAAATAAAGGGTTCAGTTCGAAATTCCAACCACCTGAAGAAGACCGGAGCGTACAACGGCCGAAACGTTGTGACAAATATGGCGACAAAGATGAGGACAATAGTCCAACTAATGTAAATACTGTAGACAGTTTATAAATACTGAAGAAAAGATGGCCAAGCTCACATACATGCTGGAGGGATATGGCGGTAGACTTCCTAAAATTAAAATGGGAGACGGTGGGGAGACTAGGATTTCCCACTCAGCGACCTACGGACCCACGAAGCTGAGTTAAATCAGTTTGAAATTCACATGTACACAGATTAATATTCAAGACTTTTATACGTTCTATTGGAAAATGCTCATACGAATTACATTACAAACTAGCTTCTTCCCGCTAACCGCTTCTCTGTGGAATAGACTCCCAAGAGAATGTTTCCCCGATCACGACAGTCTTAACCTGTTCAAATTAACCGTTATCTCCCCCCCACATCCGTATAAACTACCCCTTATCGTAACCCTCTACCTCGAGTGGTCACCAAGGCTTGTACAGAGTGAATCTTATTTTAGAAAAAATCTACAAAAATAGTACAGTGTAACCCGGATATAAGAGACCCGGATATAAGACAAACTCGGATATAAGAGATATTTTCTCTGGTCCCAAATTAGAGCCTGTGTTAATGTATATATAATAGACCAAACCCGGATATAAGACAAATCCGGATATAAGAGACTTCTTATCCGGTCCCGACAACTCTCTTATATCCGGGTTACACTATATTTAAGTTAGAATTTTAGAGAGTGACACAGAACTGTGTTCATGATTATGTACTTATTAAAATGAATAAAAAAAAACATTTACGCGTACTTTTTCAAAGAACCAATCTATTCTCAAAATGTTAATATTGTATACGTCCATTGGCAACAAACTGCCAGCCAATCCAGCATTTTGTGGAACGGTTGGTAACTCTACCGTATTTTCTTGTGTATGATACGATTTGAATATAAATACGACCCCGTGTTTCTGGAGATAAGACCAGGGAACAAATGACTTCCTTAATATGTCATCCATATGTAATTTTATTTTTAAATCTCTATCATATTATCCATTAAAATATCAGTGTTGTATCCATATAAATTATCGTAATATTTTGCGATTTAAAATTTATTTAGCGATATAATTATGTCGAAGATGTTTACGTATCTATTTTTTTTATTGTTTTATTATTTTCAAATGGTCTGAAGTTTTCAAACTGGATATTTTGTGTCAATAAACGGAGGAATATGAATCAACAACCTCACAGCATGGGAATTATCGCCTCCACTTCCCGAGCCTTTTGACTGGGATGAAGGTGTAGTATCTGTTCCCTCCTTATTTTAGATTGGAGAAGGTGTTCAGTTATATGATCAGTGAAAAATAACGACTCCGAATTTTAGAGTGGACCAGAACGGTATTTTAAGAAAAACAATATTATAAAATATCAGTCTGAATTTCTGGGGTGAGGAGTTATCATTATTTACACTATTTATATTCGGATTATTGTCCTCATCTTTGTTGTTATTATCATAGCGCTTCGTCTTCATCAGGTGGATATTGATTTGGGTAACCTACATGGAATTCCGAAATGAACCCTTTATTTAATCTATGGGGATAGACGGTTCTCGTTCCACTGTCTACGTTTTGGGATATCTCGTCTAGTTCTTATTTTTAGTACTTTTCAGTTATTGCCCGTCCTGTTTCTAATATTGAACTCACAATTATTATGTCTTCATAATTATTATGTCTTCATAATTATTGTCTTCATAATTATTATGTCTTCATAATTATTGTCTTCATAATTATTTTGTCTTCATAATTATTATGCCATCAAATTCACGAACCACAGCTTTAATCCTATTGTCCCGTAAGAATTCCCTGTAGGTTACCCAGATCAATATACACCTGATGAAGGCCGGAGGGGACAACGACCGAAAAGTTGTGATAAAAAAAAAACGAAGAGAAATATCACTGATGTTTCCTTAAAGCATCTTCACATTGGTATGCACTGATTCGAGAGTAGCCATTTTGCATATTCTTTGGATTAAAACATCAAATTTTACGAATATTTTTTTAAAAGAGAATCATCGATTCTCAGAAAGCGGGACAAAAACGCGCTGGTTGTTATCGATTGTAAAGAGACGTTCTGAGCAGTTGGGATAAAAAGCAACTGAAAGTAAGACGAAAGAAATAATAGTCAAAAATGAATAAACGCTAACAATTCTTCAGCTAATAAAAATACAAATAGAATGACAGCCTAAGTAGTTGCAAAAAAAAAAAGGGTGTCGACCGTAGTCGAGATCATCGAGTCAATGCAAACGATCCTTTCCTTTGTATAGTGTGTGCTTTGACGGGGTTAAATACAATTTTGAATTCAGTTTTCCTGGTCTGTCGTACTATTTACACGTATCTGGGGAGTTGGGGGTGGGTTGAAGAGTAGGATTCATCCTCAAAACCTCCAATCTCTCGATCTTGTTGCCGGATGTAGTTTATCGTCATACCCAGGACAGCCGCATCTTTATGGTTATTTTCTAAGCGTAGCTTAGATGTGGCACAAGGCCGAAAGTACGTAGCACCTAGTGAGGATCGAACTCGCTTTTCAGTCGTAACTGGTCTATCGAGAAAAGCTTGCTAACCATTGCCCCACGCTGAGATGCCCTAGCCGCATCTTTATGTGTGTGCATGTCTCTCTATATGTATGTGTATAACGGTCTCCTGCGTCACGCAGAAACCACGAGCAACCTGAACAACATTTACAACACAGACCAGGCCCTTTATAGAACAATGTAATTTACCGCGTCTGTAATAAGGATTGCAAGTCATTTGCAGGCTTTAAGGGCCATTGTCGTTCCATGAATCAAACTTGTCAGTGATCATACTCGTTCAATGAGTCGACAACCATCCGGTGTGTGTATTAGTTATGTCATTCTATGAGTGCTACTGGTACTGTGTTATCCAGTACTACATGCCGAACTACATCCGGCAGCAAGGCCTCTCTGATCGGGAGATTGGAGGTTTTGAGGTTTTGAATTGCTGTTGTTACCAGGTTCACCATGAACCGGGAGTGATAGCACCCGTTAGGGTCCCAGCTATGGGCAAATAGGGAACCTCCAAACAAAAACAAATCAATATCAAAGTATAAAAATGCATTTTCATAGTAAAAATACTATCAACACATTTTTATATAAAAAACTTTTACTGACAATGCATATTTATAGTAAAATGACCAACAATACATTTTTAAGCAAAATGACCAGCAATGCATATTTATAGTAAAATGACCAACAATACATTTTTAAGCAAAATGACCAGCAATGCATATTTATAGTAAAATGACCAACAATACATTTTTAAGCAAAATGACCAGCAATGCATTTTTATAGTAAAATGACCAACAATACATTTTTAAGCAAAATGACCAGCAATACATTTTTATAGTAAAATGACCAACAATACATTTTTATAGTAAAATGACCAACAATACATTTTTAAGCAAAATGACCAGCAATACATTTTATCTGTATTTGAAGGAATAAAATTGCGTTCAAAATATACTTAGTTAAAGCCATAAAATTGTGTTCAAATTATTTAGATTTCGACATGAAATAACCCATATAGGTTGATATACCGCTAAACAAAATCAACTAACCAATCAACTACATGGCGTATAGTTGGGTCATCGGCGACTAAACTGGTTCTCCCATCAGGCATTTCTAGTGAGGAGAGTGACTCGACACTCAACAAGACCTGTCAAAGGGCGGGTGAATCCTTTCATGCGCTTTATGGCCATCTGGCACAGGTGTGGGGATGTAGAAATAACTGGTTTAGTGTCCAGGCGTATGGTAAGCACACTATCAGTGTTGGGGCCCATAAACTCCGTTTACGCTTCCAACGTTTCAGAAATAACTGAATTGGTGTCCAGGCGCGTGGTAAGCAGAGAAAACAGTCTACCTGCCTTATGTCAAGGGGTTATCAGAGAAAATACAAAGGATCTGCGGTCCATATAACATCAGGACAACCTTCAAAAGCTGGACAACACTTCTTCCGAGTAACCCCCCCATAGAGGAGAACAAAAGACTAAAGACTGTGTGTACGCCATCCCGTGCAGCTGCAGAAAGAAATATAAAGGGGAGACAGGCCGCCCCCTTAAGGTAAGGCTTCAAGAACACCAGAAAGCTGTAACACGAGAGGAAGTAGAAAAATCAGGCGTGGCTGACCACATATGGAGAGTAAAGGGAGATCACCGCCTTCTGTGGGACCAGGTAGAAATCATAGGCAAAGAACATCATTAGAAAATTCATAAACTTAAGGAACCAGCACATATACTAGGCCACAAAAATCTCCTGAGCCGATCAAGCATAGAAATGAATACAACATGGGAACCAGTAATAAGGTGTGCCAGAGAAAAGTGATAATAACAACAAAAATTGCAATATGAGCTCTGGTAAAAAAAATGATGCTGAAGACAATAGGTTTATAATACCCAGAAATTCATACTCAGATGTCCTCAAGGACACATGGCACAGTGGATAAAGGCGTTAGTTAGATCCAGTGAGTTCAATACCTGTTTAAGGTGGTGGAGAATTTGGAGAGATGACAGGAGATAACTGATAACTGACATCCATGGCACGTGGAACTAGAACAGTCTACCCCAGCGAGCGAAATAAAGGGTTTAGTTCGACATTCCAACCACCTGAAGAAGGCCGGAGCGTGATAAATACAACAAAGACGAGGACAATAGTCCAAATAATGTAAATAGTGTACATAATACCTCACCTCAGAAACATAGACGGAGACAAAAGAATTGAAAGTATAAAATCATCAAATATGTGAGAATATTTTTTATTGTTATCATTGTTCAAAATATTTGAAAAATAAATAATAGAGGACTAAATGGACTATTCTGAGTCAATATTAAAAAAAAGAAACAAAAAAGAAACAAAAAAAACAAAAAAAAAAGAAACAAAAAAAACAAAAAAAAAAAAACAAGGAGGACCTAGACAAAGCGCGACCAACCCCCAAAACCCAAAATGATGATGGAACAAACGAATGATGATTACAACAGATCTCAACGGTTGAACCAGCGGATGAAGACAGCTACACATGACGGACATGCTACAAAAGGCGCCACTCGAAAGGACAAACAGAGCAGTTTATTTCTCCTTCTTTGTTCTTAGTGCTGGGTATGACGATAAACTACATCCAGCAGCAAGGTCTCTGATTGGGAGATTAGAGGGTTTGAGGAGCGTGGGAAAACATCTGAATTACTGTTGTTCTCAGATCCGTCGTGACCCTGGGTGGTAGTACCTGTTAGGGTCTCAGCTATGGGAAAATAGTGCCCCCAACAGAAAACAATATGAAAGTATAACTAATTTTATAGTAAAATACTAGCAATATTTTTATATAAAAATGACCAACAATACATAGTTATAGCAAATACATTTATCTGATACAATTACGTTCAGATTATATTTAGTTGAGGCCATAAAATTGTGTTCAAAATATTTATTTAGATTTCGGCATTAAATAACCCATAGAGGTGTTGATATGCCGCTAAACAAAATCCACCGCCACCATCTTTCTTCTAAGAACACGACCACCACTTCTCATATCTTCGATTCTCTTTCTTTCTCCCCCGCCTCTCTTTCTTTCTCTCACGCATACACACACAAAACGCATACATGCAAACATCACACGCATATATACATACATGCACACTCGCACACATATACATGCTCATACACATATATGCACACATGCATACACACATGCACACTCGCACACATATACATGCTCATGCAGTCAATTATGCGCTACACGCTTAGACGAGTTGCCATCCAAGGCTATAGAACCCGGTCTGTCCTACTATTTACCCATAGCTGTGGGGAGAAGAATAGAATTCATACCTTTCCGTAAGTGAATGTAATGGATTTTCTTTCTGCAGTAGACCAGTTGCCATCAAAGACTATAGAACCCGGTCTGTCCTGCTATTTACCCATAGCTGGGGGGGGAGGGGAAGAAGAGGATTCATACTTTTCCCAAGGGTATTAGCACGTAAGTGAATGTAATGGATTCGACTGGAATTCGAACTCGGCTCTCCGATTCCTCAATCCGAGCCGCTACCCATTACTCCACCGTTCCTCCTTTCCACTAATTTTACAACTATATCCCCCCCAGAACTGTTTTATCTTTCTCGGCAAAGAGCAGTTATACGCATCTTTTATTGTCATACTGGAAATTGAAGATTTTTCATAAAAAATAATTCTGTAAAAGGCCAGAATAAAAGTTAATTCAAATGTATACTATCTGCTGAATTAAAAATTTCCAACCAGGTTGCATCAGTGTTTGTCTGAAAAAAAAAATGCAAATTATCTTAACGGACTATTTCACTTTTTCGATTAACTAATTCCGAACGGAGGCTTTCCATCGATTGCGGCTTTTCAGCTGGTATCATATGGGGGCAGTACTTGGTCGAGTTTGACTCTCAGGAGCTCATAGGAAACACGGTGCTACAAATTTAAAAAGTAAGTGGGGGATTAACGCAGATGCTAAATTTTTTTAAATTCCCCATCAGGAAGCCACACATCAATGTCATTAACATAAGCAATCTGGTGCAAATGGTTCGCAACACTTATTTTGAGTACCTCAGCTATCTCACGCGCACTATAACGGTGATTATTGTAACAAATATCTTGATTTGATCGCTGTCAACATCAACTAGGCAACCCGACCATGGAAGCTCGTGTGAAATTTTCAAGACCACTTTTGAAACTTTCGATCATTCACAGAACATCTTATTTAAACTGTACTTTTTTTTTGTATTCAGTCTATATTTTTTTACCTTTCTTAAAATAATAAAAGTATAATATACGAAAATGTTGGTTATTTTATTCTATTTTCAATGTGAGAAGAAATAATTAAAAATATATCAATTTTGAGAATTTATTTTATAAAAAAAAATGCCCGTTAATATGACGTCTGTTGTAATACAACGAAAATCGATCTTTTTAAACAAATAAATAAATTAGAGCTAAACTCTTCTAATACGATTTAACAACGAAAACAGTCAATATAATTTATTATTTCATAAATCATTTTTCGTTTTTTCCTCTTTACTAAGGTTCACCCTATACAAGACCCAAGGGCCACTCAAGGCAGAGAGGTTACTGAAGATGGTTGTTGTGTGAGCGGTAACAGTAAAGGAGCAGTTTATGAGGATATGTGTGAAAGATAACCCTAGATTTGATCTGTTTAAGATTCTAGGTGTTGGGAAAATATCCTCCCGGGATTCTGTTCAACAAATCAACAGTTCTGGGAAAGAAGCTATCAGAGAGGAACTTACTCCTTACTAATGGAATATGAAGAGGATGAAAATGTACATGGCAAGTCTTAGTTGGGACGGTTAGAATTGGGGAAACTGAACATTTTCCACGGAAGTAGCAAGAAGCAGGGAACGTTTCGTCTGCGGGAACGAGTTTGTAAGTAGAAAACAATTCATCACCCACAGGGCTGCGTAGACGCTTTTGGACTCTATCAAGAGTGAAAAGTAAAGACTGAGCAGCTCCAGCCCAAATATGACAGCCATATCTCCACTTGAGGTCTAGTCCCAATTGGCGTTCAAGGCTTATAGCTGCCTTGAGAGAACACATTTCATTGCTATAGGCGGAAATTCAGGGCCTGCTTGGCTGTGTCGTGCAGGGGTTTGGTGATGTCTGGGACCAACTCCTTGATTGTACGCCCCTATGACACAAGTCGGGGCTAGTAGTAAGAAATGTGAGAAAGGAAGACATTTTAAATATGTAAAAACAGACGAAACATGAAATAAACAATTTATTCAAATTAAATATAAACTAAATTATTTATTTTAGTCTTTGATTAGATACCCTTTCGATATGGATGCTCGGTGCCGTCACACACTCTGCACGCTACTGCTGCTCGGCGATGATGAATGTTACAAGTTTGATCTTTGACGTACTGAATGCAAACAGACAGTTCCCCCCACCAAAAAAAAAAACTCATCGAGTTGTTAGAGCAAAGTGAGAGAAGAGATCTTCTGCTAGGCTCTGGTCATCTAAATTTTTGGACGTGCACCCATATGCCTTGGCATTATCTGCATAGATATTCACAAGAGATCGGAGTATGCTCTTAGGCAGATCATTAATGTAAAGTAAGAAGAGATGTGAACCTAGTATTATTGTTTTTTTTGGACCCTATCTTTTCGGCTGCTGCATTTTCCGGTCTTCTTAATATTTTAGGATCTAGGAGAAAGCGTATAGGCTATTCAATGAATTATTGCTATTATTTTCTTCATTGTAATTATTTGTTGTCCATCAACCATCCCTCTTCTTTGAACATCGGATCCTTTTAAATTCGGAAAAGGTCTTTAAAAATATTCCAAGTTCGCCTATAATAATGAGCACTGTATGTAATTTCATTTAATACAGCTTTTGTTTGTTCTAATTTCCTTTCAACGAAAGAATGCGCTATGGAAAGGAAGACGTAGAAGTAAAAGAAACAGAAAAGGATAAACGCGAAAGAAAAATGGCATGAAAAACTATTAAAGGAAACACGAGAAAAAGAAGAAGAAGAAGAAGAAGAAGAAGAGAAAAAGATGAGAAAGAACATGTTGTAGAATAATAAAGAAGAAAAAGAATCATGAACATCATCAAAGACAAGCAAAAAGAAGAAAAGTGTAATTATAAAATTAGAAGCAGAGAAGAAAAACAGTAAGGTGGAAGGATAACAGAAGACGAGGTGAAAAATAGAAGTGAAGAAGAAGAAGAAGAAGAAGAAGAAGAAGAAGAAGAAGAAGAAGAAGAAGAAGAAGAAGAATTATAAAATTAGAAGCAGAGAAGAAAAACAGTAAGGTGGAAGGATAACAGAAGACGAGGTGAAAAATAGAAGAAGAAGAAGAAGAAGAAGAAGAAGAAGAAGAAGAAGAAGAAGAAGAATTATAAAATTAGAAGCAGAGAAGAAAAACAGTAAGGTGGAAGGATAACAGAAGACGAGGTGAAAAATAGAAGAGATGAAGAAGAAGAAGAAGGAGAAGAAGAAGAAGAAGAAGAAGAAGAAGAAGAAGAAGAAGAAGAAGAAGAAGAAGAATTATAAAATTAGAAGCAGAGAAGAAAAACAGTAAGGTGGAAGGATAACAGAAGACGAGGTGAAAAATAGAAGAGATGAAGAAGAAGAAGATGAAGAAGAAGAAGAAGAAGAAGAAGAAGAAGAAGAAGAAGAAGAAGAAGAATTATAAAATTAGAAGCAGAGAAGAAAAACAGTAAGGTGGAAGGATAACAGAAGACGAGGTGAAAAATAGAAGAGATGAAGAAGAAGAAGAAGAAGAAGAAGAAGAAGAAGAAGAAGAAGAAGAAGAAGAAGAAGAAGAAGAAGAAGAAGAGGAGGAGGAGGATAGGAGGAGGAGGAGGATTTTAAGTAAACTACATATACACAAAGAAAATAAAAAGCTCATCCGATTTGAATATTGAGTTTCAGGGTTGACCTAAGTAAACCCTTTCATAGACCATAAAAATGTCATTTTAGCGATATGGATGACTTGCTTTAACATTGACAGCAAGCAGCACATTTTTTCCTTGTGTCTCGGCGCAAGTCCGCCTCTGGTGCGTCTTTATTTTGCTATTATATTGTTCAAGTTTGTATCCTGGATTTCTACGGTGGACATTCGCTTCTTTTGAAGCTGTGAACTTTTTTCAAACCGATGTCCGCCCTCAATCAAAGCAAGAGAAAAAAGGAGGAGAGCGACAGAAAGTTTTCATGTCGGAGGGGACGGATGTGTGGAAAAGCATTTTGCAAAAAAATGTTGCCGAAAGAAAGGCCAGCGAGAGACTTGAAGGGTGGAGAGAAAAATAATAGGTGCTATTGCAAAGGAAGGGTCAACGGTTGGTGTTAGGGAGAGAATATGCTAACTCCATCCAGCTGCTATAAATTATAAATAGAAAAAAGAAAAAGAATTATTTTCAAAAGAAGAAGACGAAGAAATTAGAAGCAAAACATTATCTAATAAAAAAAAACTCTTAATTAACATAATTTAAAACTAGCGGTGATTCCACTGTATTGTTTATTGCTCAGCTAATTGGATGCTATCAGCTGATTTTGCACTTGGGATATCAAGCTACATCTTGCAGTCTTAGGTATTCACCATTTTTCTGATTGTTCGGCCTGTGTCACGTAAACTAAACAAGCCATATAAAACTCAGTTATATGTGCCATGGGTGATACACGCTTAAGCGATCATGTATTTTTCGATACGTAACTGACAAAGCAGATGTTTTCCCGCAGTAAATTGCCATTTCTTTCTGCAGTAGACCAGTTGCTACAGAACCCGGTCTGTCCTGCTATTTACCCATAGCTGGGGGGAGAAAAGGATTCATACCTTTCCCAAGGGTATTAGCATGTAAGTGAATTTAATGGATTCGACTGGAATTCGAACTCGCTATCCATTAGATACTAAAAAAAATATAATGGGGGTATGTACTTTCAAAAATTCGCTAAGAAAGTGGGTACATGATAAAAAAGTTACCAAAACATAATACAGTGTAACCCGGATATAAGAGACCCGGATATAAGAGAAACCCGGATATAAGATATATTTTCTCTGGTCCCAAATTAGAGTCTGTGTTAATGTATATATAATAGACCAAACCCGGATATAAGAGAAACCCGGATATAAGAGACTTCTCCGATCCCGACAACTCTCTTATATCCGGGTTACACTGTAAAAACAAAATTTTATCGTCAACATCTTTGTCAATAAAAACAGAGAAGATCAAAAAAAATCTAGCCATTTTAGAACGTTGTAATTTTTTTTTTTTTTATCCTTTTTAGAAAACTTATTTTATGTAAAAATCTTTTTCAGGCGTCAACGCCAAACCATAAATCTGAACGGGAAATTTAAGCGTCTTTTTGTATGAAAAAACATCAATTTGGTAATTCTTGCAAAAATCAGATAATTGTCGGATTTACTGCCACTTTTAGGATTTATTCAGAAATTAATTAAATTATTTTTAAATTTTCATTTTTTGGAAAAAAATTTGGTGAAACTATTTTTTTTTTTTTTGCATATGTTGCCTCCCATCCACTCATTTAATTTTTTTTTAAATTTCGAGAAATTCTTCTTTCTTTTTTATTTTTTTGTAACGTTTAATATTTATATTTGACTTATCGACAAGTTCTGCGAGAATTTAAATCATGAAATGTTTTTGGTCAAACAGACCATAATTACAAATAATCAGCTTGGAATCGTTCAATAAAAATGCAATAAAACTAGAACGTTATTTAATTAGTAAGGCTTTTAATTGCTTTTATGAATAAATGGTCATTATTGATACAGAAAAGAAATTCAAGGATAATGTAATTTTGCAAAATTAGTTTTCATTTTTTTAGAATTTTAAATTAGAATAATTTACAAAATTTTAAATTATTTTGTATCGGCCAAGTGATATTGTTAGTAGATTAAAACTGTATTTACTAATCAAATGGAAGATCTCACTACAATTCAACGATCCCAAGTATTTTAAAAAGATTTGGATTTCTTTTTATGTGTGTATAAACGTGTCGATTTTTGTAAATACAGACGTCCATACACGACATCAGAAAATAAGAGATGTACATGTATTAAATTTAATGTTTATTGGCAATTTTTCAACATTTTCTCAACAAGCCTCTTCGTAAATGAGGCAACGTACCGAAAATTCAATAAAATATTAGGATACTCAAAATATTTAAATTTCAAAGATCACTGGGAAGTTATATATATATATATATATATATATATATATATATATATATATATATATATATATACAGTGTAACCCGGATATAAGAGACCCAGATATAAGAAAAACCCGGATATAAGATAGATTTTCTCTGGTCCCAAATTAGAGCCTGTGTTAATGTATATATAATAGACCAAACCCGGATATAAGAGAAACCCGGATATAAGAGACTTCTTCTCCGGTCCCGACAACTCTCTTATATCCGGGTTACACTATCCGGCTATTTTGTTTAGGTAAGTATGGCTCTAATTTGGGACCAGAGAAGATCTATCTTATATCCGGGTTTCTCTTATATCCGGATCTCTTATATCCGGGTTACACTGTATACAGTGTAACCCGGATATAAGAGACTCTGATATAAGAGAAATCCGGATATAAGAGAGATTTTCTCTGGTCCCAAATTAGATAAGTGAACATTGAAGTCAACACTCAGAGGCGATAGGCTGTTTTATGCTAGACGCATGAAACAGCCTGTCGCCTCTGAATGTTGACTTCAATGTTCTCTTTTATATTTATATTTACATACGCTAATATCTCTGATAGTGAGCACTTTATCCCATAAATATAGCACACCTTAAAACTATATTTCTTCATATATATATATACAGTGTAACCCGGATATAAGAGAGTTGTCGGGACGGGAGAAGAAGTCTCTTATACCCGGGTTTGTCTTATATCCGGGTTTTGTCTATTATATATACATTAACACAGGCTCTATTTTGGGACCAGAGAAAATCTCTCTTATATCGGGGTTTCTCTTATATCTGGGTTACACTGTATATATATATATATCTGTGTGTGTGTGTGTGTTATATACATATATATATGTATGTGTATATATATATATATATATATATATATATATATATACACACATACATATATATATATATATATATATATATATATATATATGTAATTCACATTCTATTCTTCGTGTAATTTTCTAGTTATTAACCCCTAAGTTAAATTTTCGAAACATCAACACGTAAAAACACTCCCACACAGCATTAAAAATGCTTTTCTGCGATATTTTAAAGTAAAATCGTAATATTCGTTTCAATTCAAATTAATTAAACTTTAAATCGGCTAATTTTTCTAAAATAACGTTTCAGAAGAGTATATATTATTTTGAAAAAGTTTTAATAAAGACAATTTAGTTGTGTTGACAAACCTGTCGATATTGACCCAATTTATCGATTTTGCTCATAAGTAGTTAGTAGAAAAAAAAGATTTCAATCATTTTAACTTTGGTTTGAACACACACCAAAGTATTTTTGCTTATTGAGAAGATAAATTTTAATCTATTAGCTTTGAATTAAAGTAAAATAAAAACCTTCATGAAAAATTGTTCGATACGAATTAAATATGTGATCTACGTGCATGATTCTACTAAAATATGTGATTTACCTTAAAGAAAAGCATCTACATGCACAACTTTACTCAAGTAACACCAAAGTAGCATACAGTGGATGAAGTTTTCCACTAGATTTTGTATATAAACCAGACCTATTTTTATTCTTTCATATCTATTTATTGCATTTCTGATGTTCAAACTGTTTACAGACAGGGATAGTATTAGTTAAAATGATAATTTCCTGTGTGTGTGTGTTTTTTTTTATATCATATGGTATCATTTGATTAGTATAAAGACTAATTCATGTTTGAATTTCTGGAATGAGGAGTTATCATTATTTAGTTAGTTATGTGCCACGCGTGATACACGCTTAGGTGATCATGTATCTTTCGATACATGACTGACGAGGAAGATTTTTTTTTCCCCGCAGTAGGTTGCCATTTCATTCTGCGGTAGACCAGTTACGATCCAAGGCTACAGAACCCGGTCTGTTTTGCTATTTACCCACAGCTGGGGGGTGGGGAGAGAAGAAGAGGATTTATACCTTTCCCAAGGGTATTAGCATGTAAGTGAATGTAATAGATTCAACTGGAAAATCAGTCAGTTATGTGGCATGCGTGATACACGCTCAGGCGATCATATACCGTTCGATACATGACTGACGAGGCAAATATTTTCTGCAGTAGGTTGCCATTTCTTTCTGCGGTAGATCAGTTACCATCCAAGGCTACAGAACTTGGTCTGTCCCACTATTTACCCATAGCTGGGGAAAGAAGAAAAGGATTCATACCTTTCCCAAGGGTATTAGCACGTTTCGGCAAACGCTGTGATAAAAAGAAAAAAAAAGATAAGGAT
Source organism: Acanthosepion esculentum (assembly GCA_964036315.1). NCBI lineage: Eukaryota > Metazoa > Mollusca > Cephalopoda > Sepiida > Sepiidae > Acanthosepion > Acanthosepion esculentum. The sequence continues at coordinate 54,916,973 of OZ038498.1, forward strand.
AATAATTCAATTAAAAATAGTGTAAATTATTATTTCAAAGTCTTTAAATAAACTAGAATAGCTATCTTTTGTCAGTCAATAAGAATATTCTTTAAAAATATCACTAATTTACTATTTATTGTAAATTAAATTAACACATATTTTAATACAACCGTAATAAAATAATAATAATAATAATAATAATAATAATAATAATAATAATAATAATAATAATCACCAGAAGGACGACATGTCTTGTTCCGTATATACAGTGTAACCCGGATATAAAAGACCCGGATATAAGATAAACTCGGATATAAGAGAGATTTTCTTTGGTCCCAAATTAGAGCCTGCGTTAATGTATATACAGTGTAACCCGGATATAAGAGACCCGGATATAAGATAAACCCGGATATAAGAGAGATTTTATTTGGTTCCAAATTAGAGCCTGTGTTAATAAAACAAAATAGACCAAACCCGGATATAAGAGACTTCTTCCCTGGTCCCGACAACTCTCTTATATCCGGGTTACACTGTATCTATTTTTAATGAATATTTTAATGGAGAGAATTTTCTCAACTTTAGTGATGCGTTGTTCTGGTCGATCAAACAAGAACGATAGATTATATATTTAAAGTAAACAGGGCCGATTTTGCTTTTTTTTTAATGCATCTTAAACATTAAGTATAGCTTTTGGGGGACATAGCTAAAATGCCTTTAACCAACAGGTAAAATTCTCTGACACAGTTCTGATTACAATAGGCACAGACTACAGTGTAACCCTGATATAAGGGACCCGGATATAAGAGAGATTTACTCATGTCCCAAATTAGAGCCTGTGTTAATAAAACAAAATAGACCAAACCCGGATATAAGAGAAACCCTGATATAAGATAAACCCGGGTATAAGAGACTTCTTCTCTGGTCCCAACAACTCTCTTATATCCGTGTTACACTGTACATTATCCGGGAATTCCATATTCTCGTGGTTTCGTACTTTAGATCTGTAGAATTCTCAGTTTTCTTTCCTTCTTTCTCGGCAACTATGGTACCAAACGGACAAGCAACGTCACTAAAGGTCACAAACCCGGTCTTTGCTGAGAACAATTATATCCGGGTGCAAAAGTTCACTGACTTTGTCCATTTGAATTTTCATGCCCCATAAAGTCTTTACATTTCCATCATAGATGACCGTCTCCGGCTTTTAATATTATTATTATTATAATTATATATTAGTATGTATCAAAAGTACTTTCGTTTCTCACAGAACTTTACTCCAAAACTTATTGTACACATCGAAAGACTATCTATGACTCCACCAGACAATTATTATCATTCTTATTATTGAGTGAGAGAGAGCAGATCAATGCTACTATATGGCAGAGGAGGGCACCTCGAGGCGCGGTTAGGGTTAGGGTTAGCAAGCTTGTCTCGTTAGAACAATTACGACTGGGTAGTGAGTTCGATCCTCACTAGGTGCCCCCTCCCTACATTGGGCATGGTGTCGCATCTAAACTACGCTTGGAAAATCAGTATATGGCAGAGGATACGGGACAATTTCTTCACAGATAAAGAGAAGACTGGAAGCAACAGAAATGTGGTACTACAGAAGGATGCTGAGAATGCCATGGACGGAGAGTGTAACGAACGAGGTAGTTTTAAGTAAATGAAAACAAAAAAGGGACCTGTACAGTTGAAATTTCTGGAGCACATAATGAAAAAGTATGCTTGGAAAATTTGACACTCACAGGACACATCATGGACACAGAGGGGCGGGGGTTGCAAAACCTGACGATCTTGTAGGAATGGATTGCCCAGTTTAGGTGGGTGGGAGATGGTAAAAAGACAAGCGTTACTAAAAGCTACAATGATAGAACGTAGTGGAGAGTCATGATCACCCTGAAAGGGCATGACACACACACACAAAAAGAAGACGACAAAAAAGGAAGCAAACAAATCACAATCAGTTATGTGCCATGCGTGATACTCGCTTAGGTGATTATGCATCTTTCGATACATGACTGCCGAGGCAGATTTTTCCCGCAGTAGGTTGCCATTTCTTTCTGCGATAAACCAGTTGCCATTGAAGGCAATGGAGCCCAGTCTGTCCTGCTATTTACCCATAGCTGAGGGAAGAAGTGTATTAGCACGAACGTGAATGCAATGGATTCGACTGGAATTCGAACTCGGCTCTACCGATTCCTCAATCTGAGCCGCTATCCATTACTCCACCGTACCTACCCAAACAAATCCGTGAAGCCCAATACATTCATCAGGACACCCAGTCAGATGAGTGCATACCAGGCGCAGGAAATGCATCCTCCTCCTCAATATTATTATTATTATTGTTATTATTATTATTATTATTATTATTATTATTATTATTATTATTTATATCATTATGATTATTCTGCGTATCGCAAATGTAAGAAGAAAATTCCACTCAGAACAGCTATTATATGCAACAAACTCCCGCGTGGATGCTTCCCTGAAAACCACTATTTTAATACCACGTTAAAGGTCAATCTTTGTTTATCCTCCTCATTCCCATAATCTTCATTTCCTACCACTTCCTCTTTCCTTCCCATCATACACCTCATATTTCCTAACTAGTTTAACAGAAACTTTCTACCTTATAAGTATATTACAGTGTAACCCGGATATAAGAGAGTTGACGGGACCGGAGAAGAAGTCTCTTATATCCGGGTTTCTCTTATATCCGAGTTTGGTCTATTATATATACATTAACACAGGCTCTTATTTGGGACCAGAGAAAATCTCTCTTATATCCGGGTTTATCTTATTATCCGGGTTACACTGTATATATTAGTGTGTGTCTAGTATTTTAACTTTTGTAGACCTTTACTCCAAAGTTCATTTTATTTGCATATCTAAAAACTATCTATGATTCCACTAAAATACTTTGCTTTTTTACCGACCTTTACTCTAAAGCTTATTTCATAAAGATATCTAAAGACTTTCTATGACGTTGAAACATGGTTCTGTAACTTTACATAGAGGTTGCAATAATTTTTTTTATACTCCCCAAAAGGCGTCGGCAACGTTACGTTATAACGATGCAAATATTTTGCCTTGTAACGTTACCTTAACAGAAATGGCGAATGAATTCAAGGAAGATGTTAGAACGTGAGTTCATTATTTAAATTAGATTTGTTGGTTGGTTGTTTTATTTAGCGGCATATCGACCTCATCGGTTATTTAATGCCGAAATCTAAATATTTCGTACGCAATTTTATTTAATTAATTAATTTATTACAGTGTAACCCGGATATAAGAGACACGGATATAAGAGAAACCCGGATATAAGAGAGATTTTCTCTGGTCCCAAATTAGAGCCTGTGTTAATGTATATATAATAGACCAAACCCAGATATAAGAGACTTCGTCTCCGGTCCCGACAACTCTCTTATATCCGGGTTACACTGTAATTCTTTTTTTAGAGATAATAACAATTTTACTTACTAATTAATCCATAGCTTGGGGGAGAAGAGGTGGATTCATATCTTTTCCAAGGCTATTTGCGCGTAAATGAATATAATGAAACCAACTGGAATTGGAACTTGGTCCTCCGATCAACAATTCCGATCCATTATCCATTACACCACCTGCACATCCTAGCTTACAGCACCTGGTATTCCCAAGCGATTAGTTATCTACAGGGTGGTTCGAAAGTTTTGTCACCCTTACGAAAATGTAATGAGAACAATACAACAAGTAATACAGTAATACGAAGCACATGTACTGGATTCAGTTTATTCACTTTCACGCTGTCACATATCGAGAAGGTCTGTATGAACACCATAATTTTGGTGTCCATCTTCTTAAATAGAACATTATATTATCTACGGGTGACACGACTTTCGGTCCACCCTGTTGATATTGACCAGGCCCGCTATTGCTTAACTTTGGTACGGGAACTAATGTTACAACGTGATGTGGTCGTAAGCCTTATCTAAATTAGTGATTCTCAGATTTTACAAAGAATATTTCTAACTTCTATGCATATTGTTAAGCGGAGAAAAAGAATTCTGATAGTATCTGACCAATACGGAATTTTTCAACTACAGCATTTCGCAAAGTTACCCAAACGTAGGGGATGAGAGGTCAGTTTGGGGTCAGGAATATAGTTGGTTGAAATGTTGTAGTAATGTCGACACACTGTCACACATCCCCCAGTCAAAATACAAAGTATCTGCAACATTGCAAAAACGGTACGTGCTAGGTAGGAAGAATACCATGGACATAACATGTGAGCAATTTGCAAGTTTTCTGGAAAATGAGAACGAAAAAGACACTTGTCATTAAGATCAAAAAGAGTTGAAATTTCTGGGACACATTTTTTTAAATCAGTTCACCCCAAGCAAGGTGGGAGTGCACCTAGTACGCAGAGGTTTACAGAGAGTGAAAGTGAGAGAAAAGACTGTGTATAGGGGTGGGGGTGATTGAGGAAAAGAATAAAAGATGAATAGAATTCAAAAAGTCAGATGGCGATCGACGTTGCATTTAGATTTTTGAAGACTGTATTTTTCAGGGAAGCAAGTAAACGGAAAATAGTTCCACGGACAGGAAGTACGAGAAAAGAAACTGCTGGAGTGGAAGTGGAGGTTACATTTAACTATTTCGACACTAAAAGGTTGGAACCTAGATGACAGTCTAGTAGCATGCTTAAATTTATCGCCAGAGCAATTGCCGTGAAAATATTTGTAGAAAAGACAGAGTGAAGCCACATCACCTCTGTGAGAAAGTGACTAAAGTCGAAATGCCAAGTTAGGATCGATTACACTGCATACCTTTCTTTGTATTTTGTCAAGAACTTCGAAATGAGTAGCAGGAGCACCAGACCAGTTATGGCAACAGTATTCAATTTCGTAGATTTGTGAATGTGCAAGATGAACTCTGACGAGAAAAACCTTCTGGCACAACACAGTGACCCAACTTTCCTTTCAGTAGATGCAGCTATTGGTTCAATGTAGTCGTTCCACTTCAAGTCAGTTGAAAACGTGAGGCGCAGTGTGTCGCTATCCAGGGGTCTAGCATCAGCTATGCTGATGGCGTGTAGGAAATGTTCTCTATGATGGTTAAATGAGAGCAGTTTCGTTTTGGAGGCATTACAACTTACAAGACATTTTCTGCCCCAGTTAACCACTGATTGAAGGTCCTTTTCAAGAGCAGTGGCGAGGTTAATTTTGCCAGTTCTGACGGATTTGTTATTGACACAGGAATAAATGGTAGTGTCATCTGCATAAATGCCTACTTGGGAACTGATGACATCAGGAAGATCATTGATGAAGACCAGAAACAGCGTAGAACCCAGAAGTTAAGTAAAAAAACAAAGGGGAAACAACGAACTTGTATAGCAGAACAGAAAGTCGGAAGAGTAATACGGTAGCAAACATTGCTTTGGGTTACGAATGGTAGGAAGTTGTCGAGAAACATGATCACCCACGCACTGTAGGGATATGACATATACAAGAATATACCTATTAACGAAAGGGTAATTAAACACTATTATAACAAATAATAATTAATTTTTTCTGAATTTCTTAAATGAAGCATTTATTAATTTTTGCCTAATTTAGCTTATCCCATCCTAGGCTTACGGACATATCACATAAAAACGTGTCCGATCGCCTAAGTTAAGCAACGTCAAGCCTGGTGACCACTTGGGAATACGAGGTGCTGTAAGCTTTGATCTGCGTGTGTTGTAATGGATAACGGCTCGGAACTGGAACTGGAGCCGTGTTCTAATTCCAGTCGGGTTCGTTGGATTTACTTACGCCCAAATACCATTGAGAAAGGTTTGAACCCACTTCTTCTCTCACATCTATGCGTTAATTAGTAGGGCTTGTATCAGTAAATTATTATTATCTCAAAAGAAATTCTTACTATATAAAAAATTTTCTGGCTTTAAATAACATACCAAAAAGTGATAAGCCGTAAAAACAGTATTCCTTCCAAGGGCGTTGCGTTCACTTACGCACGAATACTCTTTGGAAGGAATGAATCCATCTCTTCTTCCCCCAGCTATATGTTAACTAGACTCTCTAATTTTGGTTAGCAGTTATTCTATCGTATGTGTTCTCAACCAGGTGGGAATTCGACCCAGAGGGAATTTCAGGGTTTATGGTAAGAGAAAATATTTTACTTTTTTTTTAGGTGGGGGTTATTTACAGAATTTTGTTTATTTAATCACAATGCCTTCGTATTCTATCTGTCGATATTTGTATTTACTCCTCCCACCACGGGGTCAGGTTATGACACAAGGTCGGTTTAATGTGGGGAGCCCGAGCGCATACACCAGGGCTAGGAACAGAAATTGCCCGCAGCCCCCCACGCAACCGTCGGTTCCGCTGGCCTCGGTGCGAGCACCGATCCCTCACTTTGGTGCAATGAGAGGCCGCGACATCGGGCAGCTGTTCCCCAGGGCTGGGCACCTCTTTGTATAATTTTCCTCAGTAACGACTCTGTCCTTTCACGGAGCCGCTCCTGAGCGCGCTTTGCCCAAAGACAGAGACGCACTATCTGTCGATATTTCTGAGATGAGGTATTGTAATTATTTACACTATAAACATTGTTTGGGCTGTTGTCCTCATATTTCTTGCTATATTCACGACGTTTGAATATGGCAACAAAGAGGAGACAACAGTCCGAACAATGTTAATAGTGTAAATAGCCTTGCTATTCTACTGAGCCGTTTGTTTAGTGAATTATGCTTCAGTTTATGTATTCAAGTTTAAAAATCCATTAATATTTTCTTTTGCTATTAAATTTGTAAAACAATATAAAAATCCATTAATATTTTCTATTGCTAATAAATTTGTAAAACACCATAAAAATCCATTAATATTTTCTATTGCTATTAAATTTGTAAAACACTATAAAAATCCATTAATATTTTCTATTGCTATTAAATTTGTAAAACACTATAAAAATTCATTAATATTTTCTATTGCTAATAAATTTGTAAAACACTATAAAAATCCATTAATATTTTCTATTGCTATTAAATTTGTAAAACACTATAAAAATCCATTAATATTTTCTATTGCTATTAAATTTGTAAAACACTATAACAATAATCCATGTAAATGTATATGCACTGATATGGAAAAGAATGAAGATTTTCAATAATTGGATAAATTGTCGCGAAAATTGCACAAAAATGAAAATAATACTATCATCTCATTTTAACAGATATATTTACCAAAATTACATAAAAATATCTTCAAATACGAAATAGTAGATTTATTCAATAAAATTGCCATTGGCTTCAACCACGGCTTCCTGGCGACTTCGAAATCTCCTGCATCTCTTCTGGGCGGACTTCTTGTTTAAATTGGTGAATGCTGCCATAATCCTTGCCTTCAATTCTTCTTTTGTGTTACAAGGAATTTTGTTGGTCTTTAGCGGCATATCGACCTCATAATCCTAAGCTAGGGGGAGAAGAGGTGGATTCATATCTTTTCCAATAGAAACTGCGCCTCACACATAAAAATCAAGGGAGTTGCAGTCGGTGGAGTTATGTGGCCAGATTTAAGAGGTGATGTGGTCGCAGAAATTGTCTGACAGATATGACTGGGTTTTCCTACTTGTGTGGCATGGTGCAGAGTCCTGTTACCAGACATAGGGTCTTACAGCAACCACCTTTTTGATCAAGGGAGGCACTACCTCCTCAACGCACTTGATGTAGCCCTCCGTGTTGAGTCTGAGGCCCCGTGGGAAGATGAATGGGGGCATAACGTCACCATCACTAGTGATCACGCCAAACACCATGATGTTGACTGGATACATCATCCAACTCTTTCTGAATCCTCTGCATCGTCCTCAGATTGACACCCAAACTCTGAAATGTTCGTATTGGAGTTTCCGGCGCGAATGCCAAACAGTAGAGTATGTCGTTTCCAAATTTCTAGCTGAGTGAATTGCCACATGGTGCTCCTTTTCTCACAGACGACATCCAACTAACTCTACTATACTGTGCAGTCGACAAAATCAAAACAAACAACGCGCATGCGTGAAATTAAAAATATAAGATGGTGACAATTTACCAATCGCTCCCTCTATATGCATTTTATTTGGAATGCACCTTTTGAGTACGACAACCTTGGAAAGCGGGTGAACGATATTCTGACGTATTGAAAAGGGTGTATTAGGTAAAAAAAGGTTGAGAAACACTGACCTATGAGAAGGACAACACTGAATTTTAAAATGGTTGGTGTTTGGGGTAATTACATCCCGTAAAAATCTACTTGCTACAAAATCCATAGCAGCCCCTGGACGGTAGTTCCGTACCCCGCAGAGTTATTTGCAGTGTTAGCAATAACATCTTTCAACTTGTTTAATGTTACACATTTTTAAGATCATTTTTTTATATTCTACGACCGTTAAATACACAGCATGGATTGGAAACGACAAAATATTCTGACGAAGCATTTTGTCCTTTTTTTTTTATTTCTTATCAAGAAAGGAGACAAAAGGTGTGTCTACTTTGGAAAACCACTCTCGTTATTTACCCATGTCCTCCCCACAAGGCGGGATGTGGCATATGGCCGTTTTTTGACGTGGGGTTTTCCGAGCGTGTACGCCAGGGAAAAAAATTCAACGTAGACCCCGCATTAACTGAGACGGGTGGCTGTCTACCTCCCCAGACGCGACTCTGCCCGGAGGCATAGCCTCGTCTGAGTTCCTCTTCCGCCCGAAGCCTTGACAGAGACCAGTCTCTCCCTATTTTTCTCTCTCCCTCTTTCATACACACACACACATACGCACACACACAAACACACACACACACGTATATATATTCGTGGTACAGTTGTACAATAGGCACAGCGAACAAAAACGAACATTACTTTTTCGTTTTTTTCGATATCAAAATAGAAAAATTATGATAGATAGATAGATAGATAGATAGATAGATAGATAGATAGATAGATAGATAGATAGATAGATAGGAACATAATGGGAAATAGATAGGAACATTATGGGAGGATAGATAGATAGATAGATAGATAGATAGATAGATAGATAGATAGATAGATAGATAATGGGAAAATAGATAGGAACATTATGGGAGGATAGATAGATAGATAGATAGATAGATAGATAGATAGATAGATAGATAGATAGATAGATAGGAAGATAATGGGAAAATAGATAGGAACATTATGGGAGGATAGATAGATAGATAGATAGATAGATAGATAGATAGATAGATAGATAGATAGATAATGGGAAAATAGATAGGAACATTATGGGAGGATAGATAGATAGATAGATAGATAGATAGATAGATAGATAGATAGATAGATAGATATGAACACACGTAAACCGATAGATCGATCCGAACAGACTGACCAACGGCCAGTTACTTTTTGTAGCTGAGATATTAATAAATTCTCTTATACATAAGATGTAAATAGATCTGTTTCCTTGTGCGGGCATTGTGAACACATTCACCAAAAACCTTGCTCTCTGCTAATATTGTAATCAAGAAAGCAAATCGACCAGGTCTTCGTGAAAGCTTCACAAATGGCATCACTGAGTTAGCGCATAAATACACCTGTAGATTGTGTTAAAAAAATCTTTGCATTCAAGAAGGTGGCGAATATGTTAAAACACCTGCAGCTGGTTTCTTGAATAGATTTGCGTTCATTTACATTTTCTCAGACATTTATATCTTATCGAGAAGAGAAATAAAGCAAATTGCACAGAAATAAAGTGCATAAAAGAAGAAAAAGAAAACAACACACACAAACACACACTCATATATATATATATATATATATATATATATATATATATATATATATATATATATATATATATATATATATATATATATAATGAAATGGGCAAAGTCCGACAATTATTTTAAGACATTTTGACGTTTAAACATTCTTTATTTATAAACATAAAAATGTCTTAAAATAATTGTCGGAATTTGTCCATTTCATAATGTGCGACGTCATTTGTTTACATTTGGATACGCCATGAGCGGATATGAATGTACGTGAGAGAATCATGGAAGATTATAGTTTAAAAACAGTAAAATCGACCTTGCTAACCGAACGCTCCTCTGTGGCGAAATCGGTAAAAGCACGTCAGGCTATATGACGGTTCCGTATAAGATACAGGTTCGATTCCTGTCGGAGGACGCATATTTTCTATGACAATTTCTCGGATATTCAGGCCGGTAAATGTTGTTAATACTGTTTATCATAAACAGAGCATTTGCTTAAATATTTGTATCTATAAAAAAAGAATGTATAAACATAAAAATGTCTTTATATATATATATATTTGTCATCCACAGACAGACTGTTTCGCAGCTCATCAGTGTGGCTAGACGTCCGGTTGCCTCTAGCTAGGATCGAAACACGACTGAATTTGCGTCAGCCGGAACTTCTCCCACTAAGCCGTCAGCGCATGGTCAGGGACGAAGGTGAATTTTAGCGTGTTTATTTTTAGATTTAGCTAAACACACTGACTGACAGTGACTCAATTCTGCTGAAGAGTCGTGCAATATTAGCTTAAATAGTCACTGTTTACAACCTCACACCTCAAACCAAAGATCTCAACCGAAATTAATTTTTCAGGAGCCAATATATATATAATAGGTCGGTTAATTAAATTTGAGGAATAAAAAGACAATATTTGCAATAAAATTGATGATATTTATTATATATTAGTTCTTTTCGACAAAGTAGCGGTTCTTGGGAAGAAACTGTCCGAATTAAGTTTTCTTTCTTACCGATAGAATGGGAAGAGAATGACGATGATTCGACCTTGTGTACGTGGCATAGCGGGTTTTTTAGCGCTAAATTCTAAACTGGCGGAATTTAGAATGTAGCTCGTCAGCACATTTTCCATGGAAATAGCGACAGGCTAGTGACGTTTCATCCGTAAGAAAGTGGTTGCAGGGTGGACAATAAGACCCCCCCCACACACACACACACAAGACCGCGTAGGCTCTTTCAAACTCTCTCAAGGCTGGAAAGTGAGGATTAGACAGAGTCACTCCAGATATGGTTTCAATACTGCATTTTTGATCTGATCTGACATTTGTAAAGACGTAGAATAACCGGTGGAGTCAGGTATTTTCTGGAACGATATAAAGAGCCGTACATGTATGGGGCGCACATGAATCCTGACTGATGTTCAAATGAAAGAACCTCTTTGAGAGTGTAACCATTCTTCGTGTGTAGTGAGAATTCAGGTTCTACTCAGAACGGCGAGGGTGCACTGCTGATCGAAACGTTCAAAGAGAGATAAGTGCCCTGATTGATTCGATGCTGACAGGGGAATATGGCAGTGGGACGGCTTTGTAGATCTTTCACACCTTAAGTTTTTATTTATCCTGACAGGGCTGCGTATACAACAAAACTGTTAGCAATACTATTTTTAACTCTCTGTTTTAGTATCTGTGAGTATATTTTCCAGATACGTAACGTCCTAAACCAACCTTCTCTTAGACTAGTGACCAATCAAGGCTAAAAAGCCTAGTATATCCTCTCATTTAACCCACATCGGAAGAAGAGATAAATTCGTGCTAAGTGCATTGGTGCGAAAGTAAATGCAACAGACTGGACTGGACATTGAACGTGTCTTGGCGATTCCACTTAACGCGTCAATAACTGTTACTCTCCTTTTAATAAGAAAAGCCAAAAATAATATGTTGAGATAACTGCGGTTAGAATGGAGTTTCTATTTATTTTGTAGCTTTTTTTTTTACAGGATATTGTTTCAATTATTTGATTTTATTAATAGTCAGGAAATTCTGCCCTGACAGCTTCATCTCAAGAGCCGCTACTTTGTGGAACAGAATCTTAAAACAATGTTTCCCTGATCACTACAGTCTTGACCAGTTCAAGTTTAGTGTTAACCATTATCTATACTAGATATCCCCATAAACTGCAATCCTTACCTCCTCTTTTTACACTCATACAACAACCTCAATCAGTAACACTCTACCTTGAGTGGCTCTTGGGCCTTAAATAGTCATTCTTGTTAATCTCTTATTGCATCTAATTTTTAAATTAAAGGTAAAAAAAAATGTAGGGTCTATAGTATTAGAGTTTTTAGGCATTTGATTGGAATAAAGAGAGATAATTATATATGTATGCGTGTGTCTGTGTGTGTCGGCGCGCACGTGTTTATGTGTGAGAGAGTGTGCGTGGGCGGGTGAAATTAGTTCCTGTCCCTCGTCGGTCATCCACACGTCATTCTATTTGTTTGTTACAACGAAATAAACTATTCAAAATATGCCGTCTCCCACAACTCCACGACTTCTCTCTCTTTCATTCTCTCTTCTCTGCCACCACTTTCTATCTTTCTTTTCTGATCCTTTTCTGTCTTGGTCTGTATGCAGTGAGCTCACATTCAGTTTTTTGAAGACACACACACACACACACACACACACACACACACACACACACACACACACACACATATATATATATATATATATATATATATATTGATATGGTGTTTCTTTTGTTAGCCTAGCTTTCATGTCAGCTGTCCACTTTTATCAAAAACACTACAGTCAGGGAAGCAGAAAAAAATCCGTACAGGTACGTAATAAAAAGAAACTGACACCTGTATTTTTAACCCAACAGACGATCTGACATGCCGTTAGCAAATCTTATTTTTACTTATTATTTTCGCAGGCATTGGTCTTATCAGATCTGATGTTTTTTTTTCTTCTTGACTGCATTCAAAACTCATCAAGCCTTCCTTTCTCTGTTCTGCAATTTTTCTTACGTCACCTTTTAAAACTGATCTTCTTCTGTGTGCCGTGTCCCTTCAGGACGTTGGCGATTATGGCTCTCTACAATCCCCTGTCCTTTGTACGTCTTAGTGTAGTTTGTCTTTTTGTTACCACTCCTAATCCCTTTTCTGTCAAACATTTACACAAGCGTGTTAGCTACGTTATGCGTTGCCTTCCTCTGTCTCTCTAGATTTCAATCTATCCTGTCAGTGTCAAATTTTCGAAGCCCTCTTTCCTCATTATATACCCTAAAACCTTCAACTATATTTTTATGTTTCTAATGCCAACGTCTGCAGTCAATAGTATTCTCATTATATTTCTGTAGAACCACATTTTTCTTGATTCAAGTCTCTTCTTCATCCGTGAGGAGATTGTCCACTGCCATATAGGAGGACCAATATTTGCATAAGCGTTCAGTAGCCTATTTTTTGTTTCTAACGCCAAAGATTTTAGTCCATAGTACTCTCATCATCTTTCTGTAGAACCACATTTCTGTTGCTTCAAGTCTCGTCTTCATCTGTGAGGAGATTGCCCACTGCCATATAGGAGGACCAATATTACATAAGCGTTCAGTACCCTATTTTAAGTTTCTAATGACAACATTTGTAGTCCATAGTGCTCTCATCATCTTTCTGTAGAACCACATTTCTGTTGCTTCAAGTCTCTTCTTCATCTGTGAGATTGTCCACTGCCATATAGGAGGACCAATATTACATAAGCGTTCAGTAGCCTATATTTTGTATCTAATGCCAAAGTTTTTAGTCCATAGTGCTCTCATCATCTTTCTGTAGAACCACATTTCTGTTGCTTCAAGTCTCGTCTTCATCTGTGAGGAGATTGTCAACCTCCATATAGGAGGACCAATATTACATAAGCGTTCAGTACCCTTTCTTTTTCTAACACCAAACATGTTCGATAAAATTCATGACTTGATTATTTCTTTTTTTCTGCAGTTTGGGATGTGCACGTACCGTAGGGGTTATTAGCGTGGAAAGTGGAATCAATCTGCAGAGTTCAAACTACTACCGAGTTTATTGCGTTCACTTTTGCACAAACACGCTTGGAAAAGGCATGACTCCGTTTTGTCTCTTCTTAATCTCAGGGAAGACAAGGCTTTCTATTTTTGGTCGTCAATGATGAATCATTTTTATTTCCTTCATATTCCATTAGTAAGGAGTAAGTTCCACTCGGGCAGTTCCTTCTCTAGAACTGCTGCTTTGTTGAACAGACTCCCCGCACGGTTTTTTTCCCAATCTCTACAATTTTTGACTTCTTCAAATCTAGAGTTAACCATTATCCTTCCTACATAACCACATGAATTTCACTTCTTACCTTTTTTATTTTACCACATAGTAACTCTCTACATATTCCATTAGTAAGGAGTAAGTTCCACTCGGGAAGCTTCTACCTAAGTACTGCTATTTTGTGGAACAGACTCCTGTAACCCTCTATCATAATTTTCTCTTGTGACTTGTATTGGTTGAACATTAGTATAAAGGAAAACTCTGAATTCAAAAACTAGTTGGTAGCTCCACCCAGTAAAAACCTGCATGATACAGAAACCACGCCTTTGGCACTATGGGGTAGCACAATGTGGTGTGATGGTTATCCACGCAGAAAGTCGAATAAACGGTTGAAGCTGTTGCGTTCAGTTTACCCAAATACATTTGGAAAAAAAAACATGAACTATCTCTCTTATCAATCGATCATCTAATAGTTGATTGTTTGCTCTTTAATCTTTGTTTTGCAATCAGTCTAGGAGAAAGACAACCCTGGACTCATAACTGTAGATAATCGCTATTAAGCAAGCTTTAGCAATTTTTAAGCAACTTTACCGAAGAATCGAGACGCAATTCTAAGATAATAAAGAAAGGAGTTTGGAAAGGCATGACTGCCTGAAGGGACATGGCATAAAGTAATAAATATAGTTTAAACCTTAATGCGTACAGTTTAGATACGATGCTGCTTTCTAGATTGCAAGGCTCCCTTTATGTCACAAGTTTTAGTGAGCGTCAATCAAAATTGACATTATGACAGAAATGTCGTCATATTATACCGTGAGCCCTAGGCGATTGAGGTGGGTAATGTCTCCGTTACGTAATCTCCGGGATAGATAATCGTCCGATGATCGAAAATTGAACAAATGAGAATTCCTCTATGAATTTCTGTCATTATCTACATGATTTATAGTCAGACTAATGTCCTTATATATATATATATTTTATTCACAACGTTTCGACTGTCGTGTTTCCCGGATTTCGTCAGATGTCAACCCAATCTACAGGGAATTTCGAATTTCACTTTATTTAATCTAGTTTAAACCGGACTAACAATAACTTAACAGTATCCAGTGAACAATTAACCGAGTCTAGATATCTTTAGACATGGACAGCGGACCAAGAACAGTCTACTACTATAGATTTTCTGATCCATAGCCACGTTAACCTCTCGTCTCGCATCTTCACTATCTCATTCGAAAACAGAATAGCAAATTTAGTCTTTACTTTTTCAGAATCAGAGCTTCCACGAAGCACTCTTTCCATTTTTACCGCAACGTAATAGTTCCCAGCTAGTTTATATCGCCATATTGAAAACAGTTCGCTTCCCTTGATCCTCTGTTGACTTTTGATCTCCCTCACACACATATATATACATGTGTCATTCACACACATACTTGTTACACTTACTTCTACACAAACACCTTCACTTGTTTAAATGTTTTCTTTCATGTTCATTTTGTCAACCATATTCTATTGTCGATGTATACATTTGATAGTATATAAATTATCGTTTGTTTCTGTCTATAGTTTTATCGTTACTTTTATATTAAATCCCCGGACTCACATTCTAAGTCTGCCATTTTTGTTGTGGGATAAATACTCCAGGAGACACGTCTTTTCCGGCTTAAACAACCAAAACTTCGCGCAACAATATAAACTCCTTTTTTTCTCTGCATCATTGCCTCAACACAAATCAGGCTCTTCTCACCTCTTTTCTTTCAATAAAGTCTGTTAACGTCTGTCCAGGTATATATATATATATATATATATATATATATATATATATATATATATATATATATTATTCAAGATCACATGGGGAGACATCATTTCCAAGACGAATAAAATTGGAGACACGCTGTCACCTTGATAAATTCTGCTTTTTATTTCAACCTCTTCTGTCATTTACTTTCACTTGCTGCCCAATTGTCTATGCTGTTTTACAGTTCCACACCATAATTTCTGGTGCATTGTGCAGCTTTAAACATGTTCTTTCATTGATTCATTCGTATTTTACGGCTTATCAACATTTTTCGGGATATTTAAAGCCAGAAAATATTTTTAGATATCAAATATTTATTTTATTTAGATAATAATGATTCACTGATACGAGTCTTACTAATTAACCCACAACTGGGGTGGGGAAGAAGTGGTGGATTGATGTCTTTACCAAGGATATTTACGAAACCGGAATTGGAACACGAGTCTCCAATTAACAATTCAGAGCCATTATCCATTACACCACCGGCACATCCAAGCTTACAGCGTAAAGTCTTCCAAAGCGGTGATCCATCTAGGTACTCGGTGTTGTTTAACTTCGATGGTCCTACGTGAATCGGTGCTTCAATGTGATGTGGCCATAAACTGTGAGCTGTGAGATAGATAGATAGATAGATAGATAGATAGATAGATAGATAGATAGATAGCAGAGTGTCCGATGTGGGGGAACTTTTGTATATGCCTGCCCCAAAACAATATGAACACTAAAGATCTAAAACAAAAATTACCGGCCAAAACACAATAAAATAGATTTTTGTTTTCGCAGTATATATATATATATATATATATATATATATATATATATATATATATATATATATATATATATATATACAGACACGCACAGTGGGATGGGTAAATTGATGCCATTTTATATTTTTAATTTCGCTAATGCGCGTTGTTTTTTTTATTTTATCGAATGCACAGTATAGTAGGGTCAGTGAGAAAAAAGAACACCATGACGCAATTCAACCTGCCACAAATTTGGAAACTGCATGCTGTACTGCTTGACATTCGCGCTGGTAATTCTAATATAGCCTTAGATGGCAACTGTTCTACCTCAGAAAGAAATGGCAACCTACCGCGGGAAAACATCTGCTTTGTCAGTCATGTATCGAAAGATACATGATCGCCTAAGCGCGTATCACGCATGGCACATAACTGACTGACTGACTTTCCAGTTGAATCCATTACATTCGCTTACATGCTAATACCCTTGGGAAAGGTATGAATCCTCTTCTTCTCCCCCTAGCTCTGGGTAAATAGCAGGACAGACCAGTTCTTTATCCTTGGATGGTAACTGGTCTACCGCAGAAAGAAATGGCAACCCACTGCGGGAGAAAAATCTGCCTCGTCAGTCATGTATCGAAAGATACATGATCGCCTAAGCGTGTATCAGGCATGGCACATTACTGACTGAACGGGATTCACCATTGCTTTCCATGGTGTTCGTGATCGTTATTCCGAAAGATCGTATCAATTGCTAAGTCTTCTAAGAAAGTTGGTTCACAATGTCGTGCCAGAACATTTTTCTCGCCAGTATCAACCTTACAACTTTATAAGTTTGTCGTCCGTCAACGCATTGAATATTGTTGCCACATCTGGCCTGGTGGTTCTTCTATCAACATTCTACTGTTAAAATTGCTGGGTCTCACCGTAAGTTCTATTCTTACTAAACGGAAAAGAGGAGGAAAAAAGAAATGATTCGTGATGTATGCAATTCCATTACTCCGCATTCCTCAGCTGGCCTCACGTTTTCCACTGACTTGAAGTGGAGCGACTATATCAAATCAATAGCTGCATCTACTGTAAGGAATGCTGGGTCACTGTGTCGTGCCACAATATATTTCTCGTCAGAACTCATATTGCACATTTAAAAATCTACCATTCGTCCGTGCATTGAATACCATTGCCATATCTGGTCTGGTGTTCCTGCTATACATCTCGAGATTCTTGACAAAATCCGAAGAATCGATCCTGACCTGGCATTTCGACTTCGTCAGTCGAGGCAGATTTTTTCCCGCTGAAGATTGCTATTTCTTTCTTTCTTTCTTTCTTTCTTTCTTTCTGCCGTCCAAGGTCTGTCCTGCTATTTACCCATAGCTGGGGGAGAAGAAGAGGATTCATACGTTTCCCAAGGGTATTAGCACGTAAGTGAATGTAATGAATTCATCTGGAAAGTCAGTCAGTCAGTTATGTGCCATGCGTAGGCGATCATGTATCTTTCGATACATGACTGACGAGGAAGATTTTTTTCCCGCTGAGGTTGCTATTTTTTTCTGCAGGAGGCCAGTTACATCCAAGGTTATAGAACCTGTCCTGCTATTTACCCATATTATTTTATTTATTATATTATTATATTACAATGGGAGAAGAAGATTCGACTGGAATTCGAACTTGGCTCTCCGTTTCCACAATCCGAGCCGCTATTCATTACTCCACCGTGCCTCCCTCTACTAACTAAATATCTAAAAACATACATTTCCCCTGGTAATGTAGAAGTGAAGAAAGGACCATCCGGGTTGCCTTACCACTAACAATTTGAATGATGTACTGAGTGTATACTTTTTTTTATATATAGAAAATCTATTTATCTCTATCTTGGGAAATTATAAAAACATATGTCATTGGCGAAAAGAAAAGCAAACGGGGAATTATATTTTCGCTAGCAAAAACGAGTTGAGAAATGAAAACTGAGAATGAACCCGCTGCGAAAGTTAGAACTATGAAAACTATTATAACAGACAGGTGATTTGGTTTATACTTTCGCTAAGACGGCAATCGACCCAAGGATGGAAAACAGCGTGTCTTTGTTGAGAATTTGGGTAAACATATTTTCATTGACGAAAACAAATTGGAAATAATTTTTATCTATTGTTCGGAAGGTTAAAATGAGCAGGTAATGTAGTTTATGTTTTCGTTGGGCAGGTGGGTCCAGGGAAGGAGTCAGAGAATTGGAATTAATGAGGAGAATAAACCACGCCCTTTCTCCGACGCACTTTAAAAATTAGATTTGTCGCAAAAACAGTTATGCCAGCCCTGAGAAGTGGGCAGAGTCAGAATACCGAGAAAAAAGTTGGAAGGGGAAGAATTTGGCCCCGCCTGTGCGGAGTAGCGGTGCGAGATATGAAGTGAAGCACGATGGAGTTAAGGGAAGCGCAATCCCTGTGACTACTCCCAAGGAAGAAGGATAATTTGGAAAGTTGATTAAGAAAAGAAAGCAGAAATAGGGAACAAAGAAAACCTTTATGGGAATTAATGAAAATAGGGAACAACCAAATCTCCAGAGCCCTTTGGACCCACACCAGTTTTGGGCCGAAGTGCACATAAGCAGATGACTTTGGGGAGCTTGGAGACTTTGGGCTGAGATTCCCCATTGAGTGCCTCTGAAATCGACGTCAGCTACCAATCAGATTTCTTTATTCCAAGACTTTGCAGTCTCGCTATAGAGACTGATGAGGGAAGGGTTAATTTTTGTTGTACCAAGAGCTATATAAACCAACTGAAAATCAACCCCACGAAA
>OZ038498.1:54941323-54943823 GCA_964036315.1 Acanthosepion esculentum
GGCTAAAGGAGGACCAATTCCATATTAAATAAATTTTCTTTGAATTTAACAAGTGTTTCAATTATTTTGTCCAACCCCTATATATATATATATATATATATATATATATATAACCTTAACGATATTTATAAGGGAAGAGCGCTCAATATCATAGATATGAAGCTTAAGCTTTTTTTTGCGTATATACGAAAAACACGTTATACCTTTCTTACCTCATAACCTTCATTAGTTCGTCTCATTGGGATGTTTTTTTTTGGGTGGGGGGTTCTGAGAGTATGTGGTATTATGGTGCATGGAGGATTGATTGACGACGGATGAGTTTTTATGGTGAATGAGGAAATTGTAACGAGTCAGTTGGTCGTGAATCCGATTAGCTAGGTATAAGTTAGTGAAGACAGCTCAACCCATTCCCCCTTTTCGGCCTTGCGCCATAATTATATTAATTTACAATAAATCTCAACATTCTTTAGTTCTACGACTTTAGATTAAATTTTTTTCTTTTCTTTTTTATAAGCAATAAAATACACATTATTCATTTTTTTTTTTTTTTTTGCTATCCTCTGCCAGCCGCAATGATGGAGAAAGCATTACCCAGCACCATCGCCAGTGATTTGAAGAACTAAATTTTCTTCTTTAATTGGAATTTCGGCCCAAATCGGTCTTCTGGTCGGAATTGCACTTATGGCCTGAATCAAAGTGAGGTTTAGAATTTCCATGGAGTGAGATGAGGAATTCAAAGTTATTTCTTCAAAATTATAATTACTGTTTTCTGAACTGGACCTTAGGTCTCTTTAGTTTTTAGTCTGGTGGCCCAGTTAGCCCTACACTGGAGCTAGCTTAAAAGTCCGTACGGCTTTTAAGCTAGTATATATATATGAAAAAGTGGACACTGTTGTCAACACCGAGCGGCGACAGTCTGTTTCATACTTGAACGCAATCTTCAGGCGGCAAGAAGATTGCGTTCAAGCATAAGACAAACTGTCACCCTCGGTGTTGACCCCAGTGTCCATTTTTATATTTACATACGCCCTGTCTCTATTATTGAACAATTTTACGCATAAATGTAGCATAACTTAAAACAATATTTTTAGCATATCAGACACACACACACACACACACACACCCACACACACTCACATACATGCATACATACATGCATATATATATATATATATGTATATATATGCATTGTGCGATGGATAAATTGTCATAGTTGCGCTCTTTCTGGTCTTGGGCGCCAGCCAGCGGCGAATTATGTCAGTAACGCTGAGTTTTCGCCTACCTGCCGATTGATTCGGAACGTGCTATCTCTCACTGACAGGATCTTCAGATGGAGCTGGGCGGATTTGCCCGACTGTCAACAGTGTGACCTTGGTTTAGAGGAAACGGCTTTGCACGCCTTGTCCATCAATTCTGGGACTGTGCCAATGAGTTGACGGCTCGTATCGCTCCCGATAATCTTGTGCTTATCGACCTTGCATACGTGTGCGGTAATGTGTCGCCCCCGTATTCTGGGATGAAACGAATGGCGTTTCTAACGCTGCTAGCCGTGGTGCGAATGGTGATCTGGACGACGCGAATGGAGGGAATCTTGCGATATGAACGCTATTCTCATCAGGCTCTGATCAGATTCTTTCAGCATCAGCTGAAGATGGAGATCAGAACGGATAGAAAACGTTTGGTGTCGACCGATTTCAGCGAAAGGTGGGTGAGAGTAGCGAGCTTGGTTTGTGTGAAAGGGGCTATTCTTGAGTTCCTTTTTAAATTCCTCTTCCATACAACGGGTTAAGCTAGACACTACTTGTTTTTCCTATTTAATGTGAATGAATGTTGCTCCTAGCCTGTTCCCTGTTTCCTCCTTTGTTATGATCCATGTCGAGTCTTACAACCTCCCCAGTTTGTTTTCGGCGTCACGTGGGCGATGTTGTGAAAACGTATTCCTAAAATAGAGTTTATTATTAATGAAAAAGAAGAATTTTACTAGAATCTACAGTTTATAAGTACGTTTGCCCAACATTAATCTTGCTGGAAAAGGGGAAATATTAAAGACACCGACGTGATCGCATTTCAAAAAGGAACGCTGATCTTAAAATTCAGTCATTTTGTTTTGATTATTCTTATGTCTATCGTCTTTTCATGTTGACTTGAATATCGTCTAATTTTAATGATGTTTTAATAACTATGTCCTTTTCCACGTTTTTCCTCATACTGTCGGATCTATATCCACATATTTGCTTACATATATATATATATATATATTCACCCTATTTATTGAATGACCCTCGTATGTATATATATATATATATATATGTATATATATATATATATATATATATATATATATATATATATATATATATATATATATAAGTGGACATGGAAGTCAGTACTTAGAGGCGACAGTCTGTTTCATGCTAGTGCAATCGTCAGGCGATTGCACTAGCATGAAACAGACTGTCGCCTCTAAGTACTGACTTCCATGTCCACTTATATATATATA
>OZ038498.1:54948823-54971323 GCA_964036315.1 Acanthosepion esculentum
CCTTAGCAGTTTTTTTTCTCCATTTGCTAACACTCCCGCCCTCCGTTCTCCGATCCATTCAGACAAGCTCGTCAGGTAAGTGGTCCGCTGCTTTCTCCCTTGCCCTCAATATGCCCCGTGTGTGTTGAGTTTGCCAAGCCATCTGCCATCTTTCCTTATAATGTGTCCACGAGATTTCAGCTCTCTCTTCCTGATTCTGAGAATAAATGTTCTTTTTGTTGCCATTTTCTTCAATACTTCCTTGTTGCTTATTCGCTCCGTCCATGCAATTCTCAATATCCTTCTGTAGTACCGCATTTCTGTTATTGTCCATTTTCTCTTCATCTGTCGGAGATATTGTCCAGCATTTACTGTCATACATACATCGCCAATTTAGTCATCCCAACGGTGAAAAAAAAATGCACGAACTGGTAAGAAATGCAGGAGATACTGACAGGACATTTAAAAAAAAAAA
Organism: Acanthosepion esculentum; assembly: GCA_964036315.1. Classification (NCBI taxonomy): domain Eukaryota; kingdom Metazoa; phylum Mollusca; class Cephalopoda; order Sepiida; family Sepiidae; genus Acanthosepion; species Acanthosepion esculentum. Next base: position 54,949,278 of record OZ038498.1, read on the forward strand.
AACTGTTTTACGAGTTCCCTTCATCACGTGACATCTGCATAAAATAGAAGGTCAAACCCAAGATTGTAGCCGGTTTACACTTAGTCATAAGATTTAATGAGATGGTTGCTATGGAGATAAGCGAAATCAAAGGATCTAAACGTATTAAATATCAGATCATGCGATACAATTTTAGGGAGGAAGCCTAACTGCGATACTAAACAAGTTCTGAAATATTGGTAGCTTTGTTTAAATATGGAGTCTTATTTTGAAACACCCCAGAAATTCATAACTGTGGAGAATATAATAACGAACATTTTCTGGGTATGCCACAAAATCCCTATCACTTCTGAGAGTTCTTGTGGCAAACTGACTGAACGAGAGACCTGACGGAATCCTTAGCTAAATAGCCGTGAAAACTCTGGAGAATACTAATTGCTCATTAGGTATTAACTTAGCTTGGGCAGTAAGTGCGAATAATGGTTTGTATAAAGTCTACGATTTCATTCCTGAACAACTGGTCTTTGGTCATAATCCTAACCTCCCTAATAATTGGGTTAATCGCCCTCTTGCCTTAGGAGTTACAAGTAATACACACTGCAAGCATGGTCTTCACAGAAAACGAAACATCAGCAAAATTAAGAAGGGCTCTTCCACATCGGCTGAGACCTAGTTTGACGTGTATCTCCAACAATGAAGATTTGGCATATTATTAAAAAAAAACACAAAAAAAAAACACCAAAAAACAGAGACAGATGCGTCCTAGGTCTGTGACTGGATAGTAGAATAAACAAGTTCTCCTGAAACACGGGGGCTCCAATGTTAGATCCCCACCCCGTCACCTAAAAAAAAATCATGGGTTTCATCAAATTAAAGAATTCTGCTGGTGATAATACATCCTTAGCAAATAGTGAACCGGTTCCGGTACAAATCAGCGAAGTTAAGCAGCGTCGAGCCTAGTCATTACCTAGATGGGTGACCGATTGATAATACTAAGTGTTGTAAGCTTGGATGTGCGGGTGGTGTAATGGGTAATGACTCCAAATTTTTAATCGGAGAGCCGATTACCGTTGGGTTTGTCACATTCAGTTACGCGCAAATAGCCTTGGAAAATATATGAATCCACCTCTTCTCCCCCTAGCTAAAATTAGTAAGACTTTATCACTAAACCATTATTATCTGAAAAAAAAAAAAGAATTCTTACAATCTAAAAATATTTTCTGACTTTAAATAACCTGCAAAGGGTTGATAAGCCGTAGAAAACGAATCAAGCAAATGGCGTAGTTTTGACAGTCGACAAAATGAAATTCCAGACACAGAATCGGAATTTGATTTTTAGTAAGCTTTCCAATCCTATTATTACAGAAGGAACAGATAATGATGACAACGAGTCGGCCAATCCTGAAAGATGTGGACATCTGCCTGAGAATAAACCTAGAAAAAAAGAGACCATACCAGTCGAGATCATTAGATGCAAACTAAACAGTGATGACTCTGAACGGAAGAAACGTTGAATTTTTAGTACAGCTAGAAAGGCAACAGGTACAAATTGAATGTTTCGTATCAAATAGAAGACAGTGAGTTACTCTTCCTCGACTTTGAGAACGGTGTATTGAATTAGGAACAGTCGAACGAACAGCCGAATAATCAAGAAAAGATTAATGAAACGAATGCGCTTATTACGTATAATTAGAAAGACATTGAACTAGCCAAGCAAAAAGACTGATAACCAGGTATACATCTAAGTCTCAGACTCGGGACGAAGGTGTCGTCAAGATGGGTTAACAGTGAGAAAAGCAATACAATGAAAGTTGTGCTGGCAAACGGTTTCCAGAATCTGCTAGAACTGATTCACCCACAAGCTCTAAAGAAGGACTCAGTGGTGATTCTACGAGGTGGTAGAAGGGGCCAATGCTCCCCACCCCCTGAATTCTGACTGGCCCATCGGTTGCCCCCCCCCCAATATTCTAGGTTTTGTAGAGGAAAAAAATCAGAGCAGACAAATTACACTGTTCTACTAGTATTGACGTTAGTATTAACCCTTTGATTTTGTTTTGAAGTTAACCTCTCTGGTGGTCCAACAGCTTGAGAGTGGAAAAGAGGGCAAGAATAGATGAGTACTCCACTACTATGAATGGAAAGTTATTCCGTTTAATTTAGTGAAGTAACATACTTATACTAAAACTCATTCTAAGTTGTGTATACGATAGGGGTATAGTATGAAAATAAAGACGCTGCTTGAATTTGCCCCCACCTCCCACGCAGAAAAATCTCGGCCCCAAAGTGCCCCCCCCCCAAACACGCACTTTTAGAGTTCCAGAATCGACACTGGAAGGACTGTACGTGGTTTTAACCATTATGACTTCTAACGGATAAAAAAAATTAATTAAATGGATATAAAAATTGCGTTTCTTCACATCGATCATTTTAAATTTGTAAATCTGTACTTAGTGCCTCCATCAGAAGTTAAGGTTCAACCTGGAAAACTTTGGAGATTTAAGAAATGCGCGTCTATATTTTAAAGGGCGCGGCCAGATTGTGGTGTGTGACAATAAAATAAACGCTGATCAACTTGGAATCAAATATGTCCCCCATGATGAACCCTTATTAGTTAACCGTAACATAACAATGGTTTACTGATACAAGTCCTACTAATTAACCCATAACTGGGGGAGAAGAAGTGGATTCATACCTTTCCCCAGGGTTACTTGCGCGTAAATCAATATAATGAACCCGACTGGATATCAGTTCTCTGATTTCCAATTCCGAGCCGTCATCTATTACAGGGTGAATCATTATATATAGATATGTGTGTGTGTGCGCGCGCGCGTGTATGTGTGTGTTTTCTGCATATATTTGTACATTGTGTAGACAGGTATAGTGCATGGATTGTAAGAAATTGGTCATTATTGATTCTACATTCTGAATAAGATATTATCAGGCAATTTTTCTTTTTAAATTTCAATTGTGTACTTCTAGGAAGAATTGTTGAATTTTTCTGTGAGCTGAAGCAAGAAACATTTTTGGCCTAAAACAAAAATAATTTGCAGAAAATATTGCAATATCAAATTAACGTCAAAGTTATCACAAGCGTACATAAAGTACACCATGGTCTCATGAATGGAGGAAAACCGAACATGATGTTGCGTGGAAAGAAACCAAAGTTTTCATTTCTCTTTCAGATGTATTCATGACATAACACGATACCGGAAATGAAAAGACGGCGTGCTTGTAGCACTAGCCCCAACGACAGCGTTTCAGAGATAGTCGGCTTCTCTGCAAGTGGTCAGGCCCTACAAGTTTAAGATGAGGAATGCGCTGCAGGCTTTGGGCGGAAACGTGTCGGCCTTAAATACGTGTTCTTTATGTTGCCGTTTTGTTGTAGTTATATATTTTGAAATACAGTTTGATTTCTTTAAGAAATTGTAGGATATTATATGGATTAATGCCATGAAAGAGTTCTTTCATGTTTGTTGTTTGGCTGGTTGATTTTGTTTAGCGGCACATCAACCTCAGTGAGTTATTTAATGCCGAAATCTAAATACTTGGGACACTATTATATGGCTTCAACTACAGATGAAATGTATTGTTGGTCATTTTGCTATAGAATGTATTGTTAGTAATTCAGCTTTAAAATGTATTGTTGGCAATTTTACTATAAATATAAAACTGTATTTACATACTGTTAAAGCATTTTGTTTTTGTTTGGTTTGGTTTGGTTTGTTTTATTTTACGGCACATCAACCTCAATGGGTCATTTAATGCCGACAATTTTTTTTTTCCTGGTAATACTTTTGTTTTGTCAAAAATCTATTTCTGTTAATATTTTTTTCCTCAAAAATGTATAGCTGGTAATATTATTTTTCCAAAACGTATAGCTGATGAGAATATTTCTTCAAAAACGTATAGCTGGCAATATTATTTTTTCAAAAACGTATAGCTGGTAATATTATTTTTTCAAGCTGGTAATATTATTTTTTGAAAAATGTATAGCTGGTAATATCATTTTTCCAAAAACGTATAGCTGGTAATATTATTTTTCCAAAAACGTATAGCTGGTAATAATATTTTTTCAAAAAAGTATAGCTGGTAATATTATTATTCAAAACCGTATAGCTGGTAATATTAATTTTCAAAAACGTATAGCTGGTAATATTTTTCCAAAGATAAAATGTATAGCTGGTAATATTATTTTTTCAAAAACGTATAGCTGGTAATATTATTTTTCAAAAATGTACAGCTGGTAATATTATTTTTCAAAAACGTATAGCTGGTAATATTATTTTTCAAAAATGTATAGATGGTAATATTATTTTTCAAAAACGTATAGCTGGTAATATTATTTTTCAAAAATGTATAGATGGTAATATTATTTTTCAAAAATGTATAGCTGGTAATATTATTTTTCAAAAATGTATAGATGGTAATATTATTTTTCAAAAACGTATAGCTGGTAAAATTATTTTTCAAAAATGTATAGATGGTAATATTATTTTTCAAAAACGTATAGATGGTAATATTATTTTTCAAAAATGTATAGCTGGTAATATTATTTTTCAAAAACGTATAGCTGGTAATATTATTTTTCAAAAACGTATAGCTGGTAATATTATTTTTCAAAAAACGTATAGCTGGTAATATTATTTTTCAAAAAGGTATAGCTGGTAATATTATTTTTCAAAAACGTATAGCTGGTAATATTATTAATAGTGAGTTTTTTTTTCTCATATACTCTAACATTCAGTAATGCCTTGCGTATTAGTGACGTTATTGCCTTATTTCGGGATGAAATGATAAAAAATGGATCAAACAGGGTTTTTTTCTGTAATAATTTAATTAACCGAATTATGTATGCTGTGTGCTATGACTGAGAATGTCTGTATCTAAATTGTTTATATGTTACGTTGTATTAATCAAGACGGCGGTATGATTAAACCAAATTCCTCTATTACCCGTAACATTACAATTAAACGAAAAGTACCGTACATCACTTATATTAAGAGTGAAAATACTCATATTTAAAATTATGCAATAAATCAAATAAATGGTTGCTTAATTGAGCCAAATTGCACTTCTCTCATTTTGCTTCAGTTAACCGAAATCTACTTTGCATATTTTATACTAAAATTTAAAATGAACAAGGTAGAGGGCTTCTGAATGAGGCTGTTTTATGGACGTAAGAGGAAATAAGTGCACATTATGGTGGGGAATAATGGACCTTAAACTTGAAGAAGTTAAGATTGTGGTGATCAGTGAGGCATCATTAAAGTAGCCATTCTCGAAAAGAAGCTAACTGAATGGAGCTTCTTTCTTACTAATGGAAAACGAAGGTAATGAGAATGATTCGGCTCTGTGTAAGTGGCATGGTGGGTTTTAGCTGTGAAGTTCTGAATTGATGGTAATAAGGAAGGCAGCACGTCAGAACATTTGCCATGGAAATAAAGATGGTAGTGTGCGATGTTTCGTCTGTGGGAAAGGGGTTGCAGAGTGGAAGATAATTCATCACCCACAAGGCCGCATAATCACTTTTGAAGTCTGTGAAGGCTCCAGTCCAGATATGGCAGCAGTACGCCATTTTTCGTTTGATCTGACTCTTGCAAACATAGATTATAGCAGAATAAGCCGGATACTTTCTGGGGTGTTCCAAGGAACCGACCGTTTTTCTAGCATCTTTATATGAGTTCTACTGGAGACCAGTAGAATTCATAAGTCTTGGAAAATCTGACGGTCACAGTACAGACTGAAGGCAAGCGAGACAGAGGAAAACAACGCGTGACCTACTTAGTGAGCGTTAGTAAATGGATAGCGGAACGAGATTTAAGAGAAATAACAAAAAGACAAAATTTATTAAGAGCTACAAAGAAAAGAAAATTGAGGAGAACCATGATCGCCCACGTCCTGAGGGGATACGGCACATAAAGAAGACGTTGACATGGAAGCAAGAAGCAGAAAATGGGTTCCACGTGTAAGAAGTGCAAGAGGAGGAACTATTAGAATAGAACTTACAGTTACATCCAGCAATTTCAACAGTGAAATGATATAGACCTAACTGCCAATCTAGTACTGCGCTTCAATTCGTGAAGTCCAGATACGACAGAGGAAAATATTACAGAACAATTACCGTGAAAATATAAGGAAAAAAAAGCACAGGGAAGTTGCGTGACGGCGGTGGGAAAGTGATTGAAACCGAGATGCCAGGACCGATAACGTTTCAGATTCCTCATACACTGTCAGCTGTGCTTGCTTATTATTCATACCGAATCAAATTCCTCGGTTCTAGTGAAACGTTAATTGTATCTACATTTAGATTAATGATTTTTAACTTGGATGGTATCGCTTCCTTGGGGAAGCTAAACACTCTAACCATTGGTTGGTTTATTTTATACTATATCGACTCTTAGGTTATTAAATGTATAATGGGGATCAAAGTCAGTAGTAATGGTCAACCAAAATAGCCTTACTAGCCATCATCCAACAAAGAGGCGACTATAAATTCTAAAGGGGTGGTTTCAAGGACGTCAGATAATAGGTAACCTTTTTCAAGGACGTCAGATAATAGGTGACCTTTTTCAAGCACGTCAGATAATAGGTGACCTTTTTTTTCCCCACGTTTCTTCAAACTTCCTCGTTGCTCACATGCTCAGTCCATGGTATTCTCAAGATGCTTCTGTAGAACCACATCTCTGTCTCCCCTTTCATTTGTAAGAAATTGTCCAATGTCATAGTCTCCCCACAGCATCCTTCTAGTGACTGGCGCTGCGTTAATGCGTGGCCGAGTGGTTAGAACATACACTTTCAAATCTAACCATTGTCGATTTGTCAGAGAAAGGACCTTGATGGTATCGGTCTGGTGAGGCGACTCCAGCGTGCGGTACCGTTGGGAAGTATCTGAAAACCATACAACGGGTTGACCCAAACCGTCAGAAGGAAATTGTGCAGATGGAACTCTTCTTCAGAGGCCGTAGATGGTTCTGCTAGCACGAAGTCGGAAGTCATCGTGACCCGACTATTTTAGCGTACTGATCTTGTTCAAGTTGTTGATCACATATGACGAAGCGTTCTCGTCCCGAAACTGCAACTCAGCATACTTTCAATCTAAACCTCGGGTGTGCTCTGTGGGTGTTGAACGAACACCTATGTACCTGTGCACGCGTTTGCAAAATGAACGGTCCAGTCGCCATAGCGAAACGGTGCGCTCGGAATATTATAATGCAACAAAACATTAAGACGTGTTATTAACTCTGTTGCATTAGCTCTGCTCCATTTAGCAGTGCAATTTTAAAATAGTGTGTGTCCCAGGCCCCCACAAATATCTGAAAGGAGGCGCTGGAGGAGAAAAGGTTAAGAATCATTGACCTAGCGCAGTGGTTACCAAACTTTTTTTCTCTAGGTCGCATTTTTGGAATAAAAATTGTTCATGTGTCACTAAATCTTATGTGATAAAAAGTACATTTAAAATTTTTTTTAAAAATCTAGAGATTGTTAAAGGGAGATAACCGCGGACTCAAAATCAGAACATTATCATTGATAACTCTCTCCTCAAATTTGAGGAGCCTAATTACTATATACTTAATGCTTGATATGATGCAAAATTATCACAGTGATAAAATCGGTCGACAATAATTTATAACTATTTATACTGGGACTCATGCATGCAATTACAAGTAATCTATAATAATATTTTAAAATTTGAAATAATATTTATTTTTGGCATATGAATTTTTTTAAATTGTTTTTAAATCTTTGATTGTCATTCAATCATGCCGCCTCACCTGCCGCACCTATGAGACGCGCCGCACCGTTTGGTATACAAATAAGAAGATAGTAATATGATTTCATTATTACCGATTGTGAATAGAATCTTTCTTCCTATTTTTTGTCTTCATTTTTAGTTGCGTTTTATTGTCATTTTACTCGGGCCGTCTATCTACGGCGATGACTTAACAGCAGTGATCGCGGATAATAAATGATAAGCACTCGGTGATACACGTTTTCTTTGCCTCTTTATGTATTTGTGCTTACGTGTGAGTGAATTCGTTCCTCAATAGACGTTCTATTAAGTGAAATTCCTTTCCTCAGATATCTTCTGTTAAGAAAATAACAAAGACAGATGGCTAACACTCGATAAGAGAATTTTGTCTCATAAACACTTATTCCTCTCGCCTTGATATAACAGGCACCTCTTCTGAGCAATTCGACTTGATTTGTTTGTTTATTTATCTTCTAAATGTTTAACTTTCATAATGTTGTTTATTTCTGTATCGCCTCTGGATAGATCTGCAGGGAAATTTTGCAACAAGGATTTTTCCTCTTTTTCTTTGCCTATTTATGTATTTATTTTTCACGCGGATACATCATCTTTTTTAAACCAATGCAAACGCGAGATTTTCTCAACTTTTTTTTTTCGTTGCAATCAACGAAGAAAATTTTTGCCTACTGATTTCATTGGTTGTCAGAGCAACCAATGACATGTTAGTACTGCCAGGAACTGCATCTTCGAGTTATTTTTTTTTTTTTTTAGTTTTTTTATTGGGCGGGGGGGGGGGGGGGAGAGAAAAAGTAGAAGTGTGAGATGGGTAATATAGAAGCTTAAGCCTTATTTTCTCAAGCCATAAGTCGGGTATCCAGCCAAAAAGGCTTTCTTCTGTCACTATCTTGCCTGCTCACTCCCATCATCACCCTTCTTTCTCTTTTTCATCAGATTCACCTCGTCTCGCAACTCCTGTTGCTAATAAGAGACAACAATTACATTCAGAAAGCAAAAACAAAAGAAAAAATAAGCATTCTCCATCCAACGATCCGAACCTTCCTAAAGCGGGGAGATGCGATCCCTTTGTCAGGGTGGGGGTGTTCGCGTATGTATACAGGTGGAACGCGAGTGCGTTCGAAAATTTTTCTTAAATCTTATATCCCACATTTAGGATCATTATCCGTTGGCGTTTTTTTTTTGTTGTTGTTTTGTTATGTTTTTGTATTTTCTAACAATTATATTGACCCTGAACAAGGCCCGAAGACCACTCGAAGTAGAGGGAGACGGTTCCACAAGACAATGGTTCGTTCCACCAGGCTGTGGTTATTGCAATTTCCCTTCATGCTACTTGATTTTTGTTGCAATTTATCTTATCTACAAACTGAGTTGAAGGCTAAAAGGTTAAAATAATAGGAAGTTTCATATATATATATATATATATATATATATATATATATATATATAGTGTGTCTGTGTGTATGTGTGTGCGTGCAAATATTAATAGTAGTAGATAGATTAGATTATCGTCCGGCTCATACTCCTCCCCGGTTTTTTGAACGGCAGTAGAGGTTTATCTCTTGTTTCCTATTTTGGATTGGATTTCCGCTTTCTGCTAAAATCTACTTCCACACTACACTTCTAAAGTCTCTGATTTTATTCACTAATTAAATCTTGACCTCTTCAAGTATATATATATATATACACACACACACACACACACACACACACATTGTATGACATTGTGCACAAGTGAACAATATGTGCTAAGCAGGTGAATTTTCAAAATATCAATTGCAAGAACGTACGAAAAAAAGAATAGTGAATGCTTATTATTAGTTTATAGGTATTTACCTATGCCCTCACCCAACCCCGCCCCACTGGGACAGGATGTAAACAAGGTCGAGTTTAATGTGAGGAACCCGAGCGCGTGCACTCAGGCCAAAAGCAAAAATTGACCGATCCCCAGCAACCGTCGGTTGCATTGACTTCGGTGCAAGCACCGATCCCTCTCCCTAGTAAGAAGGTGCAACCTCGGGCAGCTCGACCCCAGGACTGCGTACCGCACAGTGTTATTTTCCCCAGTTGCGCTTCTGTCCACTGACGGAGCCGCACTCTGCCCGAAGTCAGAGACGCAACTGAGAGACGATAAAAACCTACACGGTATGTGCTAGGTGTGTAGTTGTGATTTGAGTTTGCATCTTTGTTTTATCGTGTTTACTATGGATTTTCTCAATTTGGTTTTGGAAAACCTCATTTTGCACTTGTAATGGCATAGAGTTAGCAGTTATCTTTCCTGCATATCGCTCAAGAACTTCACTTCTTGCCCATTCTTACGCTATTACAACTCCACACAGTTGCCTTCTACCTTGAGTGGCCCTTGGGCTTTGCATTGGGTGAACATTAGTATAAAAAAAAATTAATTTCAAGTTTTCGCATCATGAACTCAGATGAAAACATCGGCACGTATAACATAAACCGTTAAGAGGACCTTCTTTCAACATCAGTCAGTTATGTGCCATGCGTGATACATGTTTAGGCGATCATGTATCTTTCGATACATGACTGATGAGGCAGATTTTTTCCCGCAGTACGTTGCCATTTCTTTCTACGGTAGACCAGTTGCCATCCAAAGCTATAGAACCTGGTCTGTCCTGTTATTTATCCATAGCTGGGAGGGGGAGAAGAAGAGGATCCAGACCTTTCCCAGGGGTATTATCACGTAAGTGAATATATAGATACAACATAGAAAACGCTTAAAAAAATGAAAGTACTAATAATTTTAAAAAAAAACAAGAGAAAAACTCTTAATAATATTAATTGTAAACACAGACACAATGTCCTCACGGTAATTAAAATATTTCTATTGCTAAAAAAAGAAAAAAATATTAAAAAATCTACATATTAAGAAAAGTGAAAACATGGTTAGTAGTGTAGCCAAAAGTGCTCGGATCCAAATATCATTTGGACATTTCTTACACACTGTGTAAAAAAAAATTAAATCTCTTGTACGCATGCAAGAAAAATTGCAGTGCATTGTCAGTCATCTTCGATGAAACCTGTAAAAAAGAGAGATTACTACCTAAATATACAAACTCTCGGAATAATTCGATTAAGCTCTCGGAGAGTAAGGAGTGATTTTATAAACAGTAGCTGCTGCTGCTAATACAGTGCTCTTCTACTCGAATCGAGCTCTCCTAGCTACTGACGTCTTTCGCATAGTGAAAACGTTAAAAAAAATTTCTCTTCCAATCTGCCATGCGACTATAGCTTGGGGATAGATAGAATCTCTGACTGATGCCAAATCCTTCGGTTTTCGATCCCATCTTGAAGCAATCGGATGTCTGGTCACAATGATGAGCTGTGATACAGCGAAACAGTCTGCCCGTAGATGACTATATATATATATATATATATATATATATATATATATATATATATATATATATATATATTGTAATTTCTAAGGAATCAATGAATTTTTTAACCCATATTATTTTATACAACACCAAACGTTATTTCATGAATACCCATGTTTGTGTAGGTACCTTGTTTTTTGTTTTTTTCTTTTCTTTTTATAAAGTGTGAATTACGACTACCGGCCTGTGCATTCAATAGACTTAAAGAAAATGTGCGCTCTGACAGGATTCGAACCTGAGTTCCACTTTATAAGAGAAGCTATAATCGTTTGCAGAGCTGTGACGCTCTCTGTGGCCAACCTGCCTAAATGACGCTGGATCAATCTTTGTCAGGGATAATATTTTCTTTATTAAGTCTCTCGAATGCGCAGATCGGCAAACCGAATCGATACTGTTATATATAAAAGAAATACAACATGGTGTCTACTCAAACATGGGTATCCACAATAAAATATAATTTCTTCTTGTATAAATAAATTGCCAGATAAAATCTCCCCCTACCATATTTGTAAATATTATCTTATAACTTAACCAAATTGGAGTGGTCAAACTACGGTAGCTTAGTTGGGTGATTATATCTTTACAAGATAATATTTACATAAATTGCTGGCAGAGACTGCTGCTGTCTCCACCAAAACAGTGGCAACCAAAAGGTTCACATATAACTGATGCGTTGTCGTCATTTGCAGCGGTCAAAGGAAACGGAAATGTGAAGTGAGCGGAAGGAATTAATTTCAACATTCAACATTCAATATTTTCATATATATATATATATATATATATATATATATATATATATATATATATATATATATTATTATTATTATTATTATTATTATTATTTTTATTATTATGTCGGGAAAAGGTTATAATTGTTCCAACGAGAGAAAAGTTTATACTTTTAAAACAAGAGAGAAACCGCAAACATTTTTGGTTATAATGTAGGTTTGTTTTACTGTACATGTTATATTTTATTCTTCATATTTTTCCTACGCGTGTTTCCGGTCTCGTGACCTTCTTCAAGCAAATGAAAGGAATCAATTTTTAAAGGAATAAAATTTCCTTATGTTCATTTAATGTTTCATTGTTCATTTTCTGATGTTGGTTGAATCTCTTTTTGAACTCATGTCTTGTGCCACCTATATATATTTTTTATGTTTTTGGGATTCTCAATAGATGAGATATTGCATTGGTATACTAATGATTCCGTGCGACATTTATTTTGTTGAGGACAGTTACGAGGATTTCCAGTTACATAATTTACGTTTATCTTCATCTCTTTTTATTTTCTATATTGTATAAATTTCTTTGGTTTTGGTCTAAGTGTTTATTGAAGATATTAGCATTATGTTTCTCAATAATAATTTTTCTCTAAGTTTTCAGTACAGCTGCAACTTAATTTTAGTGTATTTTTATTGAAAATAGTACTGAGTTTACTATCTTCAGGAAAATGTTTAACGGTTAATGCAAGGAATTTTTGTCCTAATTTATTCTTTAACATTTGCTTGTATGAGGGTGTATACCAAATTATTTTTTACTTTTGCTTTTTCTATGCTTTCCATTTTCCTTTTTTATATAAGTTAGTTTTCGGCTTTTGTAGCCACTATCTTTTAGAGCTTTATTATAGAAATTAATATGTTCATAGAAAATCTTCACATTTGCTAAATTTGTACTTATTATGTTTTCGATAGATAAAGGTATATGCTTAATTATAGATGGAGGATGATTAGATTTAGGGTGTGTATATAAAGGATTAGTATTGGATTTTTTATAAGCTATGTATACATGTTTCTTAAATCTAATGTTATATCAAGGGAGTTAACTTTTTTAAATTTAGTGCTTACTGTAATTTTTAAGTTCAGGCATTTAAATTCTTTATATAATATCTTTCTAATTTTATCGATTTTAAAGTTTTTCTTTATAACCATAAGTCCATCGTCTCTGTATAAACCAATGTCAAGTTAATTTCGTGATATGCTGTGAGATTGTATAATATGAAAAGACCTATAAGGTCAGAAGACGAAGCTGAGTCTAGTGATCCCATTGTAATGAGATAACATAGCACGCTCTTTCCCAGAAACTGTAACTAAGTTCTGCTAAGCATAGTTCCAGGTGAACTCTGCGGGTGTTGAATAAACACAAATGCGCCTGAGCAAGCGTCTGCAGAAGGGATTGGCTAGACTCTCTAGTAGACGGGTATCCTCGAATACGAGTATATATATATATATATATATATATATATATATATATATATATATATATATATATTCCAAACTTCATGGTTTATTTTTCAAATCTATCTCGTCTATCGAATCCTGGAGCAAAACAGTTTCTTTCCTTTCATTACTTCAGGCGAATATTCCTTTTTAAACCGCCATTTTTATTTTCACTTTTGTCACAGAACAAAAAAAAATGTTTCTAGCCCCAAACATTTTTCTTATCTTTAAGTTTTCCCAAAATGCTGAAAACAAGAGTTAAATCATTTTCCTTACACTTCTTTCCTGAAAGGGTTTCAAATGATTTAATGAACATTCGAATCGAAATTCTAATATATATATATATATATATATATATATATATATATATATATATATATATATATATATATATATATATTTGAATTGGACATAGTCCGACAATTTATTTAAAGACATTTATATATTATGTTTAACGTTCTTTGCTTAAATACTTGTATCTATAAAAAGAACGTTAAACATAATATATAAGTGTCTTTAAATATATATATATATATATATATATATATATATATATATGTGTGTGTGTGTGTGTGTGTGTGTCTGTGTGTCTGTGTGTTTATTCGTGTGTATTCTTTTAAGCAAATGCTATTAAAGACAACAGACGTTTTTTGTCGATTAATTTTATTGATCGCCTTTTCCAAATTACGAACAATCCTTCTCAGATAAAAGGAAATTGGGTTTTAAGCTGTAAGTTGTATTACAACGTTCCAGCTAAAAACCCACGTAAATGAACTAATCACCAAGAAAAACGCCGAAATTGGATCGTTAAACTTCAGAAAATTGCTGGTTAATATCATCCTGGCTATCTATACGGGAATGTTTAAATCCACAAATCTGGCAATTCACCCCGCACTATTATATCACAATTTCTTACACCTATATATCAAAAACTTTAAACCAATTAATCATACCTACTAAATACAGTATCAGCTCTACTAATGAATTTTTACAAATTCTTCGCTCCCAAAAACCTCAGAACGATATCTTTAGCATCCTTAGAGGTTGAAAAATTGTTCCCTAACGTTCACGTTCATGAAACTAATAACTATAATTGACATTATTTTAAATAATATTTATCCTCATATTTGCGTAATTTAGACGACAATTTATCTCTTGCACCTATACATATACACACACACATACATATATGTGTGTGTATATATATATATGTATATATATTAAATTTTAATGTTTTTTATTGTTATATATATATATATATATATATATATATATATATATATATATATATATATACGAAGAAATATAGTTTTAAAGTGTGTTATATTTATGGAATAAAGTGCACAATATCAAGGATAGAGCCTATGTAAATATTAAAGTAAACATTGAAGTCAACACTTAGAGGAGACAGGGTGTTTCATGCTAGACCCAATCATCAGGCCTGATGATTGCGTCTAGCATGAAACAGTCTGTCGCCTCTGAGTGCTGACTTCAGTGTTCACTTCATATATATATATATTGTCATCCCTGTTTTGCTTCATCACAGCTCTTCAATGTGGCTAGACGTCTAGTTGCCTCTAGCTAGGATCGAAACCCGGCTGAATTGGCGTGTGTGTATATATATATATATATATATATGTGTGTGTGTGTGTGTGTGTGTATTTTTATATTTGATATCTTTATTCTCCTCTTCCTTCTCAATTTTTCCCTCCTCAGATTTTGCGTCCATATCGCTAATCTATTTCTGGAATCTTAGCACTTTCTCAAAATTTTGATTGTAATCCCAACTCTTCTTCATATGCATTTTTAAAGTCTCTCTTCTGTTGCTTTCAACAACCATTTTTCATCGTTTGCCCTCGCGTCAGTCCTGAAATTGTTGCTATTATTGTTATTATTATTATTGCCGATGTGCGGGTAATGAAATGGTTATTGACGCGGAAAATGATAACTGGGAGCCGAGTTCAATTTCCAGTCTAGTTTAGTATATTCATTTTCGTACTAATGGTGATTTTCTAAGCGTAGCTTAGATGTGTCACTAGGACGAAAGTACCCAGTCAGGATCGAACTCACTATTCATCCGTAATTGATCTAGCGAGGCAAGCTTGCTAAACATTACACCACGTTGTAGTGCCCATGATTTTCCAAGCTTAGCTTAGATGTGGCACAAGGCCGAAATTATGACGCACCCAGTAAGGATCGATTTCACTATTGCATTGGAAAAGGCATGAATCCATCTATTTTCTCTCATCATCTGAGCTTTGGGTTAAATAACAAATAAGAATGATCTCTCTAGCTTTTGTGACAGCCAACCGAGGAGAAGGACAACTCCGAATTCGAAACCGTAAAGAAGCCAACGAGAAACTACTGTACTACCTTTCCCAAGAAGTAATAGCAAATCACAAATGATGAATGAATCCGTGTTCTGTTATGATCATCTACGTCCTTAAACCTAGAATACTAACCATCAATTAAAGTTACACCACTACTAACCATGGGTATATCATACCCGATTTTGAAAATATCAAAAAAATATTAAATATTAATCTTTATTTGGAATATTTTACATGCAGGCACTTCAAACTTTGTACTTTGAGTTAACATTAATAGGAACTGAAAAACGTATTATTTAGGTAAGAAAACCAGGTACTGAAAATTGTAATTAAAAATAGGAAAATTAGCGCTGGGTACTATATACCCATGGTTAGTGTTCTAGGGTTAAGGAACGGAAACATGGTATTAAGGTGCAGCGCCAATCAGCGTAGATTTCTGAAGCGATGGGGTACTAAGCTTTATTCTGATTTTTTCAATGTAGGACTTTAAGGTCGGTAGAAGCGCCCCAATAATTTGTACAATAATGGCCTGAACGTCCCACATTCTTGCAATTTCAAGCTGGATATCCGTGAATGTCTTCAGCTTCTCAATTTTGTTGACCTTGATTATTATTCCCCGTCTGTTCCCAGTGTTCTTATGAGAAGGGAGAAATTTTATTTTTTTTTCTTTTCTTTTTTGGCGGTTGGGGGGCAACGATAGCTATGTTTGGCTTCAGGGCGCGGTCATTTTGGATGCTGAAATCCATCAAGTGCATCATTTGCTCGTATTCGCTCACATTCTCTGGCTTGTGACGGTACCATTTCACATCGACTTCAAGTTCATACTTACTACATAGGCATAATGCAGATGGGTGACCATTATATCATAGCTGGAAATTGAATTATTTCTATGCACGCATTCTACAAGCGCTGATGATGTAGGTTGCATTATTATTATTATTATTATTATTATTATTATTATTATTATTATTATTATTATTATTATATTTCCTTTGATTTCTGGTGTGTACAGATTTCTTTCCGGGTCCCGCCCAGAGACCTGAGGTTAGAAATGGCAGTATGACATTTTCCGCTGACAAAAAAAAAAATTACATAGATAAAGCCCTCAGTAGGGTGTGGGCTGTACTCGTGAGAACAATGTTTTGTATTTCTTTAAGGCATGGGCTTCCAGGAATCCCTTCAATTAGTCTACTGGAATCTTTTCCAACCAATCCGAGGAATCCAACTACAACAGGGATTGTTGATGTTCCCATGTGCAATATTTTTGAGATTTCGATTTCAAGGTCCTTGTATTTTGATAGGTTTTTGAAGATCTTCAACAATACATTGCAGTCTACAGGGACTGCCATATGAATAAGGAGGTAATTTTTTTGTTTGCGGTTTCTAATAACAATGTCTGGACGGTTAGCTTTGCTTGTCCTGTCTGTGTGTATTGTGTAGTCCCATAAAATTGTAACAGGTCCTATCTCTATAACCGGGTCTGGGTGGTGTTCATACCACTTTCTTTCAGTTTCCTTCCCGTAGAAATTTCAGATTTTCCAGTGCAGATATTGGCCCACTCCGTCATGGCGGGTTTTATATTCAGTGGATGCCAATATCGTGCAACCTGATACAAGATGATCAATTGTTTCTGGATATTTATCACAGAATCTGCATTTTGTCTGACACAATATTTTAGTATGCGTGCTTGATAATTTCTAATTAACAAGCATTGGTCCTGTGCAGCAAGAATAAAACCTTCATTTTTAGCTTTTAACCCTGCACTACGTAGCTACTGATGGGTACGGGGTTTGTCTACATCAGCTTGTTTGGTACAAGCAGGGTATTGGCCATGGAATTTGTCTTGCCATTGTTTCTGTATCTGGTCGGTTGCATTTGTCTTTGCTCTCTTTTTAATTATTTTGCAGCTTCAATCGGTGTATTGTGCTTTACTTGTATTTCTGCACCCATTTGAAACTCCATATTATTATTATTATTATTATTATTATTATTATTGTTGTTGTTGTTATTTTACTTAGCTACTACTTCTACTACTACTACTACATGAATTCTGACAATTTTAATCTGAGGTCGGTGTACTTCTTCAGCTTGTCAATTTCTTTTATCTTGGAACAGATAGGGAGAATTTTTTGTCAACGAGTGAGATGTCTAGCTTCAAGGACGCAGTCTTTTTGAATGCAGAAAATTACTACCACAACTATTACTACTGCTGCTACTACTCAAAGCAAACTTATTCTACCACAAGGTTATTTGATCGGAATCCCTTTCACAGCAATGCAAATGTAACTGTCTTTCTGTTAGCCAACAGTATGGTTCATTCTCTATTTTTTCCTTGTTGCGTCTTCCTGAGAGAAGATGCAAGAGCTATCCGAACAAAATACTTATTTTTAACTTTATAAATAAGGATATTTAAAACTAATATCTATAATAAAACGATATTCTGCTTATTGAATTGTTTTTATTGCAATCTCGCTGCATTTCGTCATCTCTTTCGCGTCAATAGATTTGACATGATGAAAAATGGCAATACTGCGATGTGATTTTTATCACTACAGCTGTTGCTATGGCGAAATTGAAGTCGTTTGCTGCAGCCAATGCACAAATTCATCAACTTCACGGCGTTCGTCTTCCTCCATTGTCGATATTTTTTTTTCAAGAAAATCTATTAAAGTTTGTGAATCCTATCAAATTATCCGTTTTTCAGTGTTTAAAGCAGAGATTTTAATAAGTTCTGGCTTTTTTAGCGCTCGCGACGACTAGATGCCTGCACGCCATTTGTTGCTATTATTATTATTTTTTTCTTTCTTTACGTTTTTCGCTTGTTTGAAGGAGAGTATCAATTGCTTTGAAAGAAATGGCAATTTGACAACTGCAACAGAAGCGAATGCAAAGCAAGCAAAGAAAAATAAGCAAATAAAAATGTAACGAGCAAGCCTTGAGTTTGCGGAGCAGCCATATTGAGTCTCGTGACCACCGCCAGAATTTACCAATGGAAAACAGAAGAAAAAAATGGATGAGAAGACGTAATTAGAAAAAAAAAAAAAAAAAATAAGCAGAAATCTGGTAAGAATAAATTATTTGAAAAAATTGGAAAAATATTGACACTTTATTAGGAAAATTCATTTAATCACAAAAGCTTTTGCCGTTGTTTCCCCTGAAGCGTTCGGAAATTACAGTTTACAAATTGAAGAGACTCTTGGAAATATCGACCAGTTCACACTCCTTCCACGTCTTTTGAACAGAAGTAGAGGTTTAGCCCTTGTTTCATGTTTAGGGTTGGGTTTTCGGTTCCTTTTCTTAATGACTTCTCATTCTCTTTCACTCCCAGTAACCATTTGCGTCTTAGAAGCATTATCGCCCTGCTTGGAGTGAAATAAAAAAATGTTGGAATGCGTATATATTTTTTTCTACTTCTAAATATTTAAGTTCTCGTCAGCTTCTGTAACACAATGGAAACCAGCCCTAATTTAGAAAACCTACGAGGTGAAAATGTTCATACGTTTATCTGCGGTTGAAGTGTCTAGTGTTTTATAACCAAGAATAAAGCTTAAAAGTAATATTTACAAAACAACCCCACCGCTGACCAGAAAGGAAATAGAATAAATGAAAACTTTCGGTATTAAGTGCCACTTGACTGGAAGGTTGGACGTTTTGGTCAGAGGCTTATAAAAGAGAATTGCAGTTAGAGTTTTTTTCGAGAGAGAGAGAGAGAATGACAGATCGATATTTCGAGAGGCAAAGACAGAAAAACGCACGTCGTGACATAAGGATAGGAAGTGGTGCGGTAGATGACAGTCAGTTGTCAGTGTGACGGAAGGGTGACTATTAAAACAAGAGTGATACAGATTCGGAATCCTCGCGGGTGGGGAAAAAGAACTGGTCTGTTAGTCTGCTTTGAGAGAATACATAAGCAGCGGCGAACGTGCTCCCTACGAATCTAGTCCTAGACCCATTCGAGGCGACTCAGTGTATAAAAATGCATTTTACAAATAAATTATTCGTTTTTTCATTTCCTTCCGTTGCGTTAATTATAGCTACCGTTCTGTTCAGGGCTGGTTTCTTGAGAATTTTTTTTCTCTCTCTCTCTCTCTCCCCCTCTCTCTCTCTCAATATTAATATTAATATATATAAAGTAAGTAACATATATAATGAATATAAAACATATATATATATATGAATTTTAGGTTGCACTACGAAAGTATATATACAACATAATGAAATGGACAAAGTCCGACAATTATTTTAAGAATTTTTTATATTTATACGTTCTTTTTATAGATACAAATATTTAAGTAAATGATCTGTATAAACAGTATTAACAACATTTACCAGCCTGAATGTCCGAGAAATTTTCATAGAATATATTCGTTCTCCGACAGGAATCGAACCTGTATCCTATACGGAACCCTCATATAGCCTGGCGTGCTTTTACCGATTGAGCCCCAGAAGAGCGTTTCGGTTAGCAATGTCGATTTTACTGCTTTTAAACTGCAATTCTCCATGATTTTCTCGCGTACATTCATATCTGTTCGATGCGTATCCAATTGTAAACAATTGTTAATAATATATGTACAGTAAACGTTTGTGTGTTTGTACGTGTGTGTGTCCAAACATCTCCTCCGCTTCCACTGGTCCGATTTCAACGGTCCATAGCTCATTCAAAAGCCATAGAAAAGTTAGGCGCATGGAACGATTTTCGTTGAGCTCAGATTCAGGGTTGGCGGGTTATGCGAAGTTAAAAATATATATATATATATATATATATATATATATATATATATATATATATAGTCGAATCCATTACATTCACTTACGTGCTAATACCCTTGGGAAAGGTATGAATCCTTTTCTTCTCTATGGATAAATAGCAGGACAGACTCGGTTCTAAAGCCTTGGATGGCAACTGGTCTACCGCACAAAGAAATGGCAACCTACTGCGGGAAAAAATCTGCCTCATTAGTCATGTATCGAAAGATATATGATTGCCTAAGCGTGTATCACTCATGGCACATAACTGACTGATATAATATAGGGTGCGATGGGTAAATTATCGCCATTTTATATTTTTAATTTCTCGCATGCGCTTTGTTTTTTTCTGATTTTGTCGACTGCACTCTATAGTAGGGTCAGTTGGGCACCGTCTTTGTCTTTTATGATAATATCAGGTCTCTTTATTGGCTCTTATTTCCCTGCTAGTTTGAATTTGCATCTCTCAGGGTATAGTTACATTGTTATTTTTTGTAAATATGTCTGGTTGTTAGTCATACCATCTCCCAGTGGTTTCGGTTTTGTGCTTCTTGCATATCTTCCAGTGCACATATGTCACTACCTTGTTTTATTTGTGGGTATATTCATTTTTTGCTAGTTCCGGACATCCTGAGATAATATGGTCGATAGTTTCATCATATTTTCCGCAGATTCTGCATTTCGGGTTAGTTCCATCCTTGATTATGTGACAGTGATAGGATCGGGTTGCGAGGCTTGGCCCTAAGCTGTATTAATTAGGCCTTCTTGTCTCAGCTTTCAACCTGGTACTCCTAAGCCACTAATGTGTTTTCTGTTGGTCCAATTTTGCTTCTTTCGTCCCTTTTAGGTATTTGCCGTGTAACGCCTTGCCCTCCCAGTTTTTTTTTTTTTGTAATTTCATTTGGCCAAGTTGTTTTGCTTTCTGCTTTACTCGTTTGGCGTAGATGGTATTCGTTTCGTTTTTTGTTAGTAGGATTTCAGGTATATTAAGCTGTTTCTTGAAGAGTGCAACTCGTTTGTTGATGGAGTGGATTTGTTGTTTTACTATTTGTAGGAGAGGGTCATTGGGTTTTTTGTAAAGTAAGCTTCCAATCTGATTGTTGTAGTTTTTAGCGTTAGTTCAAGTTGGATTAGACCCCGGCCTCCTAAAGTTCTTGCTATACACAGTCTATCAACATCTGATTTCGGATGATGCATCCTTTATTTGGGTAAGCATTTTTCTGGTCTTATAATGCCATTCAACTTCCATTTAATAATGTTGGAGCTGTATGTTACTACGAGTATAAATATAGTATTGATAGCCTTCATTTTATTGGCTCCATTAAGTTCCCTTTCTAGTATCAAACGCACTCTCCTATAATATTTTTTCGGGTCTTTTTCTTCATGATTGAATGTTATATTCCGTATCCTTCATTAATTCCTAAATATTTGCATCTACCATCTTGGTCTAGTTTCTTAATCTTGTTGATATATGTAGGTTTAAATCTGTAGTTTATTATTATTATTATTATTATTATTATTATTATTATTATTATTATTATTATTATTATTATTCCGCTATATCTCTGATATGAAGTATTATGATTATTTGCATTATTTACATTACTTG
>OZ038498.1:54976323-54986323 GCA_964036315.1 Acanthosepion esculentum
GTTGGAGGAGAAGGGAGATGATTGACTGCCTATTGTAGAAAGAAGCAAAAAATTGAGAATGAGGAAGAAAGCGACGAAAAACAAGGAATAAACAGAAAAGAAAGATGGAAAAGCGAAGTAAAGCAAGGAATAAGCGAAAGACAAAAAAGAAAGAAAGATGACGAAAAAGAAAGAATAAACCAGAAAAATGAAGAAAGGTGATGAAGAAGAAAGAATAGACCAGTAAAGAAGAAAGAAACGTGATTAAAAAGAAATAAACCAAAAATAATGAAAGAACGAAAGAAAAGTGATAAAAAGGAAAAAATGAATAAGTACGAACGAAAGATAAAACGAAGTTATGTAAAGGAATAGATAAACCAAAAATAAACAAAGTGATGAAAAAGAGGGAAGAAACGGAAGAAAGAAAGACAGAGAGAAAGAACGAAAAAAAGTAATAAAAAAGAAAAAAAAATGAATGAAAAGAAGGAAAAGTGATAAAAAGAAAGGAATAACTAAAAAAGAAAGAAGAAAAAGTGAAAAAAATGAATTAAGAAAGAAAGAAAAACAGAAAGAAAAGTGATAAACCGGAAAGAATACATAAAAAAGGAAGACTGAATAAAAGAAATAAAAAAAGACGAAAATGAAAAATCAAAAGAAAAGAACAAAAATAATGTGCTTAATAAATAGGCGAAGAGAAAGAATGAGACAAAAATTAATGGAACAAGTAGGTAAGAAAGAAAGAAAGAAAGAAAGAAAGAAAGAAAGAAAGAAAGAAAGAAAAAAAGAAGCAATGCATGAAGAAAGTGTGAAAAGATCCTTGTGTGGCCGACAAAGAATGATAATGTCTTCTTGACTGTTTAACAATAAAGATCGCTATTAAACAGGCATTCGACCGGAACAGTCGAGAGTTAAATGAGTAAAGGACAGGAGGGGGAAAAAAACCCGTATGATTCTTTTCATACGGGTTTTTTCAAGCGATCCTTGAATTTCTGTATTCCGGTAACACCAGAGTGTCCATAGAAAAATGCACTCATTGCGCCTAAATCTCCCCCTACATTTTCTCTTCTTTTTTTTTATCTGCTCCTTTTTTTTCTCGCCTTCCTATTCCACATCATCTCTTTCTCTCTCCGCCAATGCACTGAAAATGATTGACCACATGAAAGGCGACGAACCGCGTCGTCGAACATAATTGACAGTTGTGTGTCCGGCTTGGTGGTGACCTGACACCTGCATTGAATTAAAGATCCTGCTGTTGCCCCCCTGGGTCTCCCAAGTAGATAACCTTGGTCACTCCCCATTTTTTTCTCTTTTATTTACCGCTATTATCTCTCGGAGTAATCAACAGGTTAAAAAAAGAAGTAAAAATTTTCAAAGCGATAAAAATGTATTTATGTGATTCACTGGTTAATTCCAGAGGGCGTTGCAGATTTAAAGGGTGCTTTTAAAGCAATTATATTTCTGAAATATATATATATATATATATATATATATATATATATATATATATATATATATATATATATATATATATGTTTCATTAAAAAATACAGACAAGGTACTACGGTTAAGCTTTTTATTTAATTTTTCTTGTGTTCGTACAAGAGCTTTCTTTTCTGGACAAAGACAGTGTAAAAACTGTCCAAATGTTTTATAATTTCGAGCGATTTCCTTTATACTGTTAGCCATTATCAAGGATGGTTCGTTTTTTCAGCTTAATTGAATGTGTGCATTATGTGTATGTTTTAGTGCGTAGTAGGGATGTATTAATTTCCGAATACGGTTAGCACATTGTGGCCTTGTTCGTAGTTAATATTGTTAAGAGTTGGCTTTTTCTTTTTTATTATTAAAGCTTCCATTATTTTTAGTCGTTTTCTACAGGTGGATGCAGTTATTATATTTGTGTTTTCTACTAACATGTTTCTAATGGAGTCTGGGAAATTTGTCTGTGTGTTTAAATGGGTTCTAATGGAGCTGTGATCAGAAAGGTGTAACGTAAGACGTTTCGATAAGCATGTAGTTGTGTAACTGATGTAATTATTTATGAGTCGGGTTCGAACAAACTTACCAGGCACCATTAGAAACATATATTGTATGTATATATGAAGAAATATAGTTTTAAGGTGTGCTATATTTATGGGATAAAGTGCTCAATATCAGAGATAGAGCGTATGTAAATATAAATATAAAAGTGAACATTGAAGTCAACACTCAGAGACGACAGGCTGTTTCATGCTGGACGCAATCGTCATATATATTGTGTGTGTGTGTGTGAATTGAAACAAATATGGCTGAAATCCGACAGAATGATTAAATGTAGAACAGATAATAACACGTTTAGAAATTTAACGTTTCAGTTTCATTTTAGTTTCATCAGACATATGCTGGAAAATAAATTTAAAAATTTCCAAAACGTTTATAAATTTAACAGGTTTCGTTTATATTTCATAAATGTTTTCTATTCGTTTCATATTTAATCATGTGTATGCGTGTGTGCATGTGCGCGCACGAGCATGTGTGTGTGTCTGCTCGCCCGTGTGTGTGTGTGTGTGTGTGTGTGTGTGTGTGTTGCTCAGAAATCTTTTTCAAAAGGTACGTGAAAAGTGAAAAAATCTACAAACACAGTTATTAAAATTTAGAGATTGGATTTACAGTAGTAATTTTTTTCGGAAATATACAGCACTAAAATTTTTGCGCATTTCTCATGTACACACACACACACACATATATATATATATATATATATATATATATATATATATATATATATATATATTGAAGCAATCGGAAGTCTAACCACACTGAGATGTGATACAGCGATATATACATACAGAATATATATATATATATATATATATATATATATATATATATGTGTGTGTGTGTGTGTGTGTGTGTGTGTGTGTTTGTGTGTACGTATTCATTTATTTCAGTTCGGTGTAAGCCAGATTTTACTGATTATTTTACTCATAAGACAAGAAGAATTCAATTGAAATATGTTTGAAATGTTAAGTTAATTTAGGTCTCAAGTTTACCCCACGTCAGACCTCAAGTGGAAGTCGTATATACGATCCGTTGCAAAAGATGCTGGAAAAATGATCGGTTCCTTGTACCAATCCAGAAAATAGTTGACTCCTCATGCCATGCCCTGTCTTTACAAGAGTCAGATCGGACCCAAAATGGAGCATTATTGCTGGTTTGTGTTGTGTCCTTGAAGAGGTTACAAAAGGTGGTACTCGAGGGAAGGAACAGCAACACGCGCGCGTAGATGAAAGAAAGAGAGGTTTATTGTAAAAGGGAATACACTACTGAAAGACATGGAACCGGTGGCAGGCTAGTAATTCCCGAAGGAAGGATATCTACCAACCGCCCCACGCGGTCAGATGTGGCACAAGGCCGAATTTAATGCAGCGTATCCAAGCCCGTAGGCTCGGCCAAAAATTCCCCGTATAAAACAGCTGTTTCCTAAGAAGAGACTCTGCCCTTCGACAGCCTCGTCTGGGTTCCTCTCTACTCTAAGGCAGGGAGTTCGACCAGCACAGCTGGAGACGAATCAACTAATTCCCGAAGCAAGGTTATTTACCTTACCTCCTCTTGAGGCAGAATATGGCACGAGGCCTTTTTCTTTAATATGAGGTAAAACCGATCCCGTAGGCTCGGGCAAAAATTCCCCATAGACCCCGTAAAAAACGGAGTCGGGTCGACTCTGCCCTTCGGCATAGCCTCATCTGGGTTCCTGAAGGCAGAGAGTTCGACCAGCACAGCTGGAGACGAATCTCCAACTAATTCTCGAAGCAAGAATATTTACCTTACTCCCCACCCCGGCGTGAAAGGGTGTGGCACAAGGCTGTTTTAAATGAGGGGTCAAAACCGAGCCTGTAGGCTAGGGCAAAAATTCCCCGTAGACTCCGTAAAAAGCGGGGTCGGGTAGCTGTCTACCACCACAGACGAGACTCTGACCTTCGGCATAGCCTTGTCTGGGTTCCTCTCTGGCCGAAGACGGAGTGTTCGACCAGCACAGCTGGAAACGAATCTCCAACTAATTGCCGAATCAAGGTTATTTACCTTACCTCCCCATGAAGCAGGATATGGCACGACCGTTTTTACGCGGGACAAAACCCGAAGCAAGCCCCTAGGTATATCCTGTGCTCACTATATATAGCTACTGATATAGTCAGTTCACATAGGCGATAAGGAGTGTGGGACATTTCATTACAACAGTTTGTTTACGTGGCCTTGTTGACAATTAATTATTTTCAACATAATAACCTCGTTCCTACAGACGCAACGTCACAAGTCTATCATTACTCTATTGCTATATCCACAGAAAATGTGCTACATTCCTTAGTTCCACTAGTTCAGACCTATCTATTTAAAAACCTGCCATGTCACATACACAGAGTTGAATCATCCTCCTAACCCCGTTTTTCATTGGTAAAAAGGAAGTTCCATTCAGACAGCTTCTTCACGAAAGCCGCTACTTTCAAAAGAGAAGCTCCCGAGAAAATGCTTACCCAATCCCTACAATCTTAACGTATTCAAGCCTTGAGTCAACCGCTATCTATCCTATATATACTCATAATCTGCGTTTACTTCCTCCTCTTGCATCCATGCAACAACCTCATTCAGTAACCCTCTACCTTGTGTGGCTCTTGGGTCTTGCTTTGAGGAAACATATAGTGAACAAATTTTTTTACCACTTCTTATTTATATGTTAAATTAGTAATATTTACTGCTTTATTATTATTATTATTGTTATTATCATCATTCTATTTCGATTTCTGCTATGTTCACACTACCTACCAAGTCTGCTGAAAGACCTAAGGCAGGTCGTGGTGTGTTGTTATGGTTACATTTCATGATTTGTTTTGCTAACTCCCATCACATCACTAGCGCTACATGAACAAAGTTCTTGTTAGCGTGTGGGCTGTACTAATCAAGACAATTTTTTATATTTCTTTTAAACTGGGATTTCCAAGGATTTTCTTTAATGTCTTGTGTCCTTTTTTATCATTCCAAACGCACCTACTAGGACTGGTACTATTCTTGTTTAAAATTTCCACATTTTTTCTATTCCGATTTCCAGGTCTTTATATTTCAATAATTTTCAAAATTCCTTGGTTGCTATGTTACAGTTCGCTGCGCAAGTCATATCAATTAGTAGGCAAGTTTTTTCTTTTGGGGTTTTGACAACTATTTCCGGCCTATTTGCTCCAATTTCCCCGTCTGTAAAGATGGTGTAATCCCGTAGAATTGTGATGTCTTCTATTTCTGTAACCGGTGCTGGGTGATGTTCATACCAGTGTTTGTTAACCTCTTTTCCAAAGTGTTTGCACATTGTCCGGTGTAAATATTGCCCCATTCAATCGTGACAACTTTTATATTCATTTGGCGTACGTACAGAATATCCTGAGATTAGATGGTCTATGTTTTCCTGATCTTTGTCACGGAACCTGCATTTTGAATCCACACTATTATGTATGATATATGCCTGGGTGATCCTAGTGAATAGAGACCCTGGACTTGCGCTGCATTTTTTCATTTATTTAAGGCATGGGCTCCCAGGAATCCCTTCAATGTCTATCGGGACTTTTTGCAATCAATCCGAGGGCTCCAACTACAACTGGAATTATTGATGCCCTCATGTGCCACATTATTGAAATTTTCACTTCAAGATCCTTCTATTTTGATATTGCTTTGAAGATCTTCAAAGATAGATTGCAATCTGCAGGGACTGCCATGTCAATAAGAAAGCACATTCTGTTTCTGTGGTTTTTGATCACGATATCTTGGCGATTATTATTATTATTATTATTTGTGTATGTTATGTATTCTGCTTTGCATCCTGTAGAGCCGGGTCCAAGCTATGGTCCTTAATCCCTATAGGAGAATTGTCATTTAATTGATAGCACTTTTCTTACTAAATAGTATGTTCCTAATAGGGAGATCTTCTGGCCAACTTGTACGTTAATTTTACCTGAGGCACTGTTAGTAAAATTATCCATTCCTTTTCTCACGATGCGGAGAGCTCCGATTACTATTGGTACAGTCTCGGTCTTCATTCCTCACATCCCGTTAATCTCGATCTCCAGGTCCTTGTATTTGGATAATTTCTCGATATTTTAATGTAGGTGTTTCTCTCAGATGGTACTGCTATGTCAATAAGCATACACTTCTTGAATTTCTTGCCTGATATAATAGCATCAAGGTCTGTTGACTTTTATTTCCCTGTTAGTTTGAATTGGCATGTCCCAGAGGATAGTTACATCATTATTTTTGGTAACAGCGTCTGGTTGGTACTCATACCATCTCTCAGTGGTTTCGATTTTGTGTTTCTTGCATATCTTTCAGGGCACATATGTCACTACCTTGTTATATATGTGGGTATATTCATATTTTTTCTAGTTCCGGATATCCTGGGGTAATATGGCCGACAGTTTCATCATATTTTCCTCAGATCCTACATTTCGGGTTAGTTCCATCCTTTATTACGTTTCAGTGATAGGATCTAGCTGCGAGGCTTTGGTCCTGAGCTATAGTAATTAGGCCGTCTGTCTCAGCTTTCAGTCCGTTGCTCCTCAGCCACTGATGTGCTTTCTGTTGGTCCACATCTATTTCTTTTGCTCTTTTTAGGTATTTGCCATTCTTGGCATCTTATTTGAAGATCTTGTTTTGCTAGGAGAATATGTTTCTTTTTTCATAACGCTAGATTCTCTGTGTCTTCGCTTGAATTTGTTGTTTCAGCTTCTCTTTAACTTTTGGTAAGTCAGTCTTTTCTTTATGTCAAGGCTTCGTTTCAGCTGTCTCCTTTCTCTTTCTTTCAATTAGGGGCCCTTGTCTACTTCACTTAGAAGTGACAATTGTCCTCGTAGTTTATTTATTTCGGTTTCTATTTTTTCTTTCCAGACTGGCATTTTTCTTTTTTCGTTTACGTTGTGTTTTTACCTTTTCGCCTATTGTATCTGCGTTCGTTGTCGAGGTCATGTATATAAGAAGATTAATTTCCGTCAAGTTCATCGGTCTTTCCATGTCGTACCTTATTTTTCTAATTGCTTGGTTAGCGAAGCTGATAGTTTCCTTCATTTGACGGTTCTTTCTTACTTTTGGAGTTATTGACCTTTCCACGAAAAACTTTTCCTTTACAGTCTTCATTTATATCGAATGTTTTTGTCATCTGTTTCTCTCTCATATTCGTCATGATCTTCCTCTATTTGACTTTATTATTATTATTATTATTATTATTATTATTATTATTATTATTATTTCATTATTTCTCGCAGAATATTTTTCAGGACAGGCTAATCATACAAATCAAATCAGTCTTAGTAAAAAAAAAAAGACTTGATTCTAAGTGATTTTGACATTTAAGCAGATCGTTCAACCTAGGCCAGATGACCAGATCTGATCAGTGTAAACAAAGAGTTGGAAATTTATAAGATAGTGAATGTTGCTGTTTCATCAGCTCACAAAATAAAATCGAAAGACCACTTCAGAGAAATTAAAAAAAAAAACTATGGAATACGAAGTGACAGCTGTACCCATCATTATTGCCGTGCTTGGAAGAGTCTCGGAGAATTCATGAAAATATCAACACTATCCAGGCTAAAACAGCATTACTAAAACAGAATACTGAGCTTAGTATTAAGTCGCCACGTTGTCATTTGAAGTCCAGCGAAATCTACCAGACACTACTAGTGTGAGTACTCCATGTTTACATGTCTGCCAGATCGTAGACGGTGTTTCGCCAATTGACAGCAGAATAAAGATGAATCATCCTCATCATGACTGGAAATGGTCGAAGGGTCTCTGCGCAGCTGAACACCTGACCAGTTCCAGTCACATTTTTGAAAGCCAGAAAGGTGTTTATTAAGGTACCGCGTGTCTTGGCCAAGTATACCTGGCGGAGCCCACCTCTCTCCAGTTCAAGCCACAGTCGATATCCTTTAACGTGAATGCTCGCCTTGTTCATGGACATGTGAGCGTTGATTCTATCAATTTCTTTTTTGCAAACGGACGCCCAGTTAGAGAATCTCTGCTGTGAATCGTAAATTTACAGCTTATAAACTTCAGTCTTCCATGAATCTCTCACGTACATTCATAACTGCTCATGGCGTATCAAATGTAAACAAATAACGTCACACATTATAAGCAGTAAATTCGATCTTGCCAACCGAACGATCCTTTGCGGCCGAGTGGTAAGGCACGACAGACTATATGACGGTTCCGAATCCTGTCGAAGAGCGAATATTTTCTATGAAAATTTCTAGGATATTCAGGCCGGTAAATGTTATTTAATACTGTTTATTATAAACAGAGCATTTACTTAAATACTTGTATCTATAAAAAGAATGTTAAACATAAAAATGTTTTTATATATATATATATATATATATATATATATATATATATATATATATATATATATAGGGGGGAGTGTAGGATGTATAACTGTATCCGAAACAAAACTGAAGATGATTAGACAAAATGGAAAAGCTATTGGTCTCGGCTCCTTCAATTCAACTCATTTTCCTTACACACAGTTTTGTCTTTCAGTCTGACATGAAGATGCCGAAATTAACAGACGTCCTCGAAAGGCGTCGTGTATTAGCATTTAATATATATATATATATATATATATATATATATATATATATATATATATATATATAATATAATATAATATAATATAATATTAATGCAGTAATATTAAAATCGGGTACTCAGAGTTTCATGCGGTGACACAATCATCAGATGGATATAATATTTTGCTGCATGATGATTGCGTCACCACATGAAACACCGAGTAGTGTGTTTATGATAGTATTGGATTAATAACATTATAATAGAATATATTTAAGCTCTGCCAACAGTTGATTATATTGTAAAGTTTTAGCTTATTTTAAGTTTAATTTGTATTTTACTCATATATATATATATATATATATATATATATATATATATATATATATATATGTATATATATATATACTAATAATATGAAATATTAAAACAGATCCACAAAAAGACCTCAATGTTTTTATTTTAGCAGAGCATATAAGTTACAATCGATTAAAAATCCCAAAATACCTCAATTAGAAAATGGCCACTTCGATTCACAGATTTTTTGTGTACCTTATCAATTCAGAGATTAAATATATATATATATATATGTATATATATATATATATATATATATATATATATATATGTAACACCATCACTTGATAAGATACCAAAAGTGTTAAAACAAAATTGCAATTTTTGTAGTGATTTTGTAACATGCGTATGTTATAAATTTGAACATATATATATATATATATATATATATATATATATATATATATAAAATAAAAATAAATATAATAATTCCAGCACTTGAAAATTGCTTCGACATGAAACTCGGAGTTGTGCAATTAAAGTAAGATATTATGTATAGTTTTTAATATACATATATATTAAATACTTCTTTTACTTGACATTGAGTTTTTTCTTACACTATAGAGTATTTATATGCTCGTATACCTACCTACCTATATTTACCCACTCGGTTATATATATATATATATATATATATATATATATATATATATATATATATATATATATATATATAAAGAATTAATGGATTATTGCGAGAGAGAGAGAGGAAGGGAGGGAGATGAACAAATCAGAGAGATGGGTACATATTAGAATTATGTCGTAGAAAGATATGAAGAAAAAATGAAAATTCAGAGAAGAAAGAAATATGAAAAGATTAAGAAAGATAGCTAGATCGATATAATTGGGTGCAGATCTATTTATCTCTCTCGCACACAAGCACATGTGTGTATGTGTGTGTGTGCGCGCGCGTGTGTGTGTGCGCGTGTGTGTGTGTGTGTGTGCGCGCGTGCGTGTGCGTGTCCACCTGGCCAGGCAATGAGATATGAACAGATTAAGGTTAACAGATAAGAAAAGAAACAGTGTTATCTTGCAGACTGGCTGGGGTAAATAGAAGACATATAGACAGACTTAACGTCACTTCCAC
>OZ038498.1:54988823-55001323 GCA_964036315.1 Acanthosepion esculentum
TCTAATCTGAGTTACATGAAATTACATCCGCAGAAGACGTGAATGTAAAATTCTAAAATTTTACAATCACTTTTTAAGTACAATTATACAATGAAGTCTCCTTAACAGTGGATGTAATTCTGACTATTTTGAAGCTAGTCTCCAACACATTGTTGGTATGAATAACTAAGTAAATAGTGTATATAATTTATTGTCACACTTCTTCAAATTTGACCAAATCCATCGACCGTGTTTGTAAGCGGACCCTACATAGTGACGAAGGTCTGATGGCAAGCAATGTCACTGATAGACGAGTTCAGACTCTACAAGTTTTCCTAATAGATGTGTTCTTCTACTTAAAGCCTGATATACGAAAAAATATTAACGACCACTGTCGCCCGTCAACAACGCAGCACACACGCATGGTGCGGAGAGAAACAAAGTTTTGATGTCACTACTTCTATAATGTCACACGCTCTGACACATTTAGATAGAAGTGTAAGATAGAAACACTGAGAAAGTAGGTAATAACTTTTGTTGACCTAGAAATTCTTGGCATATTTCAAATGGTCGGAGGTACATCCAGTAATTCTCATATGTTCTGGGGTAGATATCATCGCTTAATTCTGATAGTGATTTGTGCTTTATTCATTTTGTTTGTTATTCTTCCACTAAACTAGAAAAAAAAAATGTTTTTTTTTTATTATGAGCTGATTTATTCAAACTTGTCATCTTGATTGTTATAGGTCCAATCTTTCGATCTTTCTATCCTCTTTCTTTATTCAAATGCATGTCGAATTTGATAACCTGTTTGAAACTTCGAAGTTCTATCCAGCGGAGGAGAGGGGGCAAATTCTTTTCATCCCCCCCCCCAACTCCGTCCTGTAGAATCAGTTAATTCCATCCAATTCGTCCTTGCCCCCTCTGCCTTTTTTTCTACTGAACCAGGGTATATGAGTTCCACTGCCTTACGCACGGATTGAACTCACGGCAATTAAGTAACTGCGCTTAGGCGATCATGTACCTTTCGATACATGACTGACAAAGCAGATTTTTTCCCGCAGTAGGTTGCCATTTCTTTCTACGGTAGAAAGTTGTCATCCAAGGCTATAGAGCCTGTCCTGCTATTTACCCATAGATGGGGTGGGGGGGAGAGAAGAAGAGAATTCATACCTTTCCCAAGGGTATTAGCTGGAATTCGAACTCGGCTGTCCGATTCCTCAATCCGAGCCGCTATCCATTACTCCACCGTGCCTCCCAAGTAACTGTATACCAACCCGTTTTTATTTTCTCTTGCTGTTTTCTCTTATTGTTTCGTTTTTGCAAAATAAGTAAATGAAAGACCGTGGTGAAGTAATGGATAGCGGCTCCGATTAAGAAATCAGAGAGCAGAGTTCGAATTCTAGTCGAATCCATTATATTCACTTATGTGTAAATACCCTTGGGAAAGGTATAAATCCTCCTTTTCTCCGTCCAGCTATGGATAAATAGCAGGACAGACCTGGTTCTATAACCGTGGGTGGCAACTGGTCTACCGCAGAAAGAAATAGCAACCTACTGCAGGAAAAAATCTGCCTCGTCAGTCATGTATCGAAAGATGCATAATCGCCTAAGCGTGTATCTCGCATAGCACATAACTGCCCGAATACATTAATTGAAATGCATCATTTTTTTTCTCATTTTCCTTTTTTTTTTATTTCCAATATCTTTGACCAGTCTACTCTCCAACCCTCCTCAGGTGTTTCTGTCGCATTACTTAATCATCCGAAAAGACACAATAAAATTTATTTTGAATGTCGGATTGGTCTGTAATCTACAGTTTCAGAATCAGTATCCTCATTTGGAAATAACTCAACAAAACACTATCTACTCATGTCTCTATTCTCTGCAGAACTCCCTACAAATAGAATGAATCACAGCTTTTCAAGGTGAGAGACATTGGATAATTATAAAGTGTGCGTCAGATAGTTGAGAACAAATTTTGTTATAAAAAAGAAAAGATATTAAAAAGAAGTCAGTATCTGTCTATATTTCTGAGATGAGACATTGTAACTATTTACACTACTTATATCGTCCGGACTGTTGTCCTCATCTCTATTGCAATATTCACGACGTTTCGGACCTTGTACGCTCTGGCCTTCTTCAGGTGATATATTTTGGAATTTCGAACCGAACCCTTTATTCAGTCCACGGGGGGGGGGGCATTGATTGTTCTAATTCCGCGTCTCATACGTTTTTTTTTATATTCAGTTTCAGTTAATTCCCTTTTAGTAACTCCCCAAGTTTTTGTTCCTAGGTATTGGACTCATAACTGAAGTCACTTTTTGGATTTTTTTTTTCATCTGAAGGTCGGAGCGTACAACGGCCGAAACATCGTGAATATGACAATAAAGATGAGGACAACAGTCCGAACGATGTAAATAGTGTAAAGAGTCAGTATCATTTTCGAAAAATTGTACATATGTTAAACTTTAAAAAAAAAATGCAGAACAAAAACGGTTATTTAATAAACCTGCACCGTAACTTTGTAGACAATCTCGATGTAGACTCAGAAGTGACCAAATGTCCGAATCAGGTGGATCTTGTTCAAGCTGGTTGTCAAATCCATGATGGCAGGTATTATGGGGTTGCTCGTTTATCTTTTTTACGGGGGTTGGGAATGAGTGAAGTGATCGTGAATGTTCTCGGTCAACAACTTCTGTGTCACGTCGGCCATGTGGAATGGAGCAGTATCCGTACTTATTTTTAGACACGTACACAAGTGTGAGTCATTCCCATTCTATTCGTATTCCATTAATAACAAAATAAATCCCACAGGAGGGAGTGCTGCTTTGTAAAGAGACTCCTGACAGGATCACTATAATCTTAACCTCTTCAAGTCTAGGCTTAACTGTTATCTTTCCTGCATAGCCCCATGAACTTCACTTCTTGCCCTTTCTTGTGCTCATACAACAGGAACCAGTAACCCTCTGCCTTGAGTGGCTTTCAGGCCTCGTATTGGTTTGTTTTGGTTTGGTTTGTTTTGTGGCATATCAACCTAAATGGTTTATTTAATGCCGACAGATTTTGTTGCTGGTAATATTTTTTCCTTCATAAATCTATTTTTGGTAATATTTTTTTCTTCAAAAATGTATTGCTGGCGATAATTTTTTTTACAAGAAGTATTTCTTGTATTAAAATCTATTTTTACACTTTTATAGTGTTTTGACCCCAGTTTGGTGGTTAACTATTTGCCCATAGCTGGGACCCTAACAGGTGCTACCAACCCGAGTCAGGGTGGACATGGGAACACAAGCAATTAAGAGGTGGTTCCACGCTCCTCAAAACCTCCTGATCAGAGGCCTTGCTGCTGGATGTAGTTTATCGTCTTACCCAGGACGCGGATGTAGTTTATCGTCTTACCCAGTATGCGGATGTAGTTTATCGTCATACTCATGACGGGCCTCGTATTGGGTGAACATTAGTAAAAAAAAAAAAATAAATAAAAATAATTCAAATTGTATGGACGAAGCTTTTGCCTAAGAACTGCTATTTTGTTGATGAACACTACAATTTTGACCT
This sequence comes from Acanthosepion esculentum, assembly GCA_964036315.1. Classification (NCBI taxonomy): domain Eukaryota; kingdom Metazoa; phylum Mollusca; class Cephalopoda; order Sepiida; family Sepiidae; genus Acanthosepion; species Acanthosepion esculentum. Next base: position 54,992,364 of record OZ038498.1, read on the forward strand.
CATCATGTCAAGGGTCAATCCTTATCTGTCCTCCTTATCTTCACTTATTATGATGAGATGCAAGGAGATAAATCCGTGTTGGAAATACAGCTTAGTCATATCCAGGTGAATATGGGAATCTTAATTGTTAATTTAATGTCTTTTTCCTTTTAGTTATTGAACCAAAAATGGAGTACTACTACGATATCTTGGCCAGAGCTGCTTTCTAGCTTTGATAGTGAAGAATCATTTATGTGGTCTCGTTGGGGATGACTTATTTTCTATTCTGTATTTCTTTTCCCAAATAAACTCAATGTACGCAGTCTAATTTCAGACCAGGTCTATTCTTTAGCTCCACCAGTTCAAACCTTTACAGCTAGGAGATACCATGCTATGTCCATAGCATTCCCACTCTTTCGAACAGGAGTAGAGGTTTATCCCTTGTTCCTTGTTTAGGATTGGTTTTCCGATTCCATCTAAAGTCTGTTCATTCGCTTGTGTTTTCCCAATCACAGCACTCTTGGCCTCTTCAAGTCTAGGGTTAACAGTTATCTTCCGTGCATAGCTCCCAAGAACTTCACTTCTTGTCCTTTCTTATGCTCATACAACAGCAACCAGTAACCCTCTACCTTGAGTGGCTTTTAGGCCTTGGGGGAAAATTAGTAAAAAAATAAATAAATAAATAAAAGTAATTCAAATTCTTTAGCAGTTTAGACTTTTACAGCTAGGAGATACCATGCTATGTCCATAGCATTCCCACTCTTTCGAACAGGAGTAGAGGTTTATCCCTTGTTCCTTGTTTAGGATTGGTTTTCCGATTCCATCTAAAGTCTGTTCATTCGCTTGTGTTTTCCCAGTCACAGCACTCTTGGCCTCTTCAAGTCTAGGGTCAACAGTTATCTTCCGTGCATAGCTCCCAAGAACTTCACTTCTTGTCCTTTCTTATGCTCATACAACAGCAACCAGTAACCCTCTACCTTGAGTGGCTTTTAGGCCTTGGGGGAAAATTAGTAAAAAAATAAATAAATAAATAAAAGTAATTCAAATTCTTTAGCAGTTCAGACTTTTACAGCTAGGAGATACCATGCTATGTCCATAGCATTCCCACTCTTTCGAACAGGAGTAGAGGTTTATCCCTTGTTCCTTGTTTAGGATTGGTTTTCCGATTCCATCTAAAGTCTGTTCATTCGCTTGTGTTTTCCCAGTCACAGCACTCTTGGCCTCTTCAAGTCTAGGGTCAACAGTTATCTTCCGTGCATAGCTCCCAAGAACTTCACTTCTTGTCCTTTCTTATGCTCATACAACAGCAACCAGTAACCCTCTACCTTGAGTGGCTTTTAGGCCTTGGGGGAAAATTAGTAAAAAAATAAATAAATAAATAAAAGTAATTCAAATTCTTTAGCAGTTCAGACTTTTACAGCTAGGAGATACCATGCTATGTCCATAGCATTCCCACTCTTTCGAACAGGAGTAGAGGTTTATCCCTTGTTCCTTGTTTAGGATTGGTTTTCCGATTCCATCTAAAGTCTGTTCATTCGCTTGTGTTTTCCCAGTCACAACACTCTTGGCCTCTTCAAGTCTAGGGTTAACAGTTATCTTCCGTGCATAGCTCCCAAGAACTTCACTTCTTGTCCTTTCTTATGCTCATACAACAGCAACCAGTAACCCTCTACCTTGAGTGGCTTTTAGGCCTTGGGGGAAAATTAGTAAAAAAATAAATAAATAAATAAAAGTAATTCAAATTCTTTAGCAGTTCAGACTTTTACAGCTAGGAGATACCATGCTATGTCCATAGCATTCCCACTCTTTTGAACAGGAGTAGAGGTTTATCCCTTGTTTCCTGTTTACGATTGGGTTTCTGGTTCTTTCTAAAGTTTACTTCAAATCTATACTTCTAATGTCTTCACTTGAACTCTAAAATTTTATTTACTAATTATATGTTTTCTCTTCCAATAGGAGTAGATAGGTTGGCCTGTCAACAAGTTCACACTTCACCCCAGTCTTTTGAACAGGAGTAGAGGTTTATCTCTTGTTCCTTGTTTAGTATTGGTTCTCCAATTCCATCTAAAGTCTGTTCATTCGCTTGTGTCTTCCCAATCATAACAATCTTGACTTCTTCAAGTCTAGGGTTAACTGTTATCTTTCCTGCATACCCCAATGAGCTTCACTTGATTAGGGGCCCCGAGCATTGCTTTGTGACCCTCGCTATCTTATCAATATTTGCTTTTTTTTTTGTCTACATATATATATATACGTTACAAGGATGACAAATTTTCGCGGATTTTGACATCATTCTTTCTTTCCGTCCAAATTCCTGAATTTGTGTTGATTTTTTTTATCCATAATGTGATCAATTCTTTTACTTGTTTTTAACAAGCAAAATCTCAAGTAGACGTTAAAAATTGCAGCAAAACATTTTTTATTTGTTTAAGATGGTATGATCTATTACGATATGTCCCTAATATGTATTTAGATACGTTTTATTTATTTTCTATTTTTCTAGTTGAATTGTACACCTATATTGCGTATAATCCATTATTGGACATAATTAGGTTACAATAATGTTATGAAAATTGAGATGTAGCAGGGTGGGGAGGCTGTATTCTAGATTCGGAGGGGCTCGAGACCCTTGTACAGTCTCTGATTATAAGTACCGTATAATAATAATTATAGGTCATACATTTTAAGGTGTTAAGCAATCTATAATACTTTTCAGTTGGATATAACTTTATTATATTTCTATATATTAATAAAAAATATTGTCTTTCATTCAGAATGAAGAGAGAAAGCTATAAAAAATACAAGAAAATCAACATATAAACGAACAAGACAGAATGCATCAGAAATCTTGTTGTTTCAAATCAGAGGATTTTATAAGTCCAGTAAAAATTTCTGTAAACGTGTACGTGTGTTTAATACGCCCCACCCATTTTTGTCTTTAAGTTCCGTTTAAAATTCTTCGCATTATGTACAAGAAATACGGTAATGCCTGCAACAAGTTCAATTATCATTAGCTTCGCCGCATTGGCAAAATAAACAGGGACGTTGCCATGTAGTGGTTGAAATCCTTGATCGGAAGTGTTATTTTTGTTTCAATGAATACTATTCATGGCTACAAGGTTTCACAATAACTGTTCCTGCTATCGTTACTAAAGAATTCCCTTAAAACCCTAACAAATTCACAGAAGGAGTCTTTTTCTCTTTTCTTTTCTTTTTTCTTTTTTTACTGGCAGATACTGTTTATGCTGGGATGTTAGTCTTGCCACGACTGTCTTCGTTTTGGAGTCTCGTAGAAAAAAAATCCGTTTTTCATCATTTCCAACTATTTTTCCCAAAAGTGATATCTTTCTGTGAAAAACAAAAACAAAAAAGAAAACAACGAAATAAACGAGAAAGACAAATGTTTAAACACTATCTGACGTTTCTTTTAGTAAGTGGATGTGAAAGTCATTTTCCCGAGATGCTATTTTATCCGAAGGCTTGTAAACAACGTATTAGTGTGGTTAACGAGGCAATTGCACAAGTAGTAAAGTGCGAACTAAATTTTAGAGTAACTTATAAATTTTCTCTAACTTTCAGTAAATTATCAAACTAAGAATTTTACACCATATATAGATATAGATATATAGATATATATATTATAATTGTTTCTTTAAAAATATATTACAATCGCAACACCGAAATTCCCATGTTTCCAAACTGAAACTTCAATTCAAATTCAATCATAAAAATTAAACATACAAGACACAGTTCCGTTCCATTATCAAGCGATGCTAAAAATATTTTTTTAGAAATTGATTTACTTAATTTATATATTTCTAAAAAGTTATTCTTAGCAGCGCTTGATAATGGAACTGACCTTTGTATTTTAAGTTTGATTTTTATTATTGAATTTGAATTGAAGTTTCAGTTTTGAAACACGGGGATTTTGGTGTTGCGATGGTAATATATTTTTTAAAGAACAATTATAATATTATGCTCTACTGTTGTATTGAATTGAGCACTGCCTTTTAAAATAAAAATAAGTGCTAAGAATTCTGAATTATAAATTTCATTTTTCTTTCCTATTATTTAAAGACATATATATATATATAAATATAAAAGTGAACATAGAAGTCAACACTTAGAGGCGACAGACTGTTTCATGCTAAATGCAATCGTCGGGCCACGAGTGCTGTTATTTTTCTCGGCTATTGATATATACGGGTCAGTGGTGCATTGTGGGTAGTCTTTTTTGGCAGATATTTTACCGGAAGTCGTTTATTTGTTTATTTGTGTCAAATTATTTTGCTTGTTTTTATTTAATTTATTTTTATTTTTTATCCTTTATATTTATTTTATTTTTATTTTTTATTTTGATCGGTTTGATATGCGAACAGCACAATGCTTTCTAAGTATATCTGGGAAATAAAAAACAAAACGCACACCACACCAAAAATATCTTGGAAAATAAGGAAAAGTCATCAGCCTACAACAACTTATCAAAAACTTGCAAACTTTACTTGGAGGAAAAAATAGCATCATTACCTTCCCAGACCAAAATAAATTATTAAATAAAAGATCCGAGCTAATCTCAAAATGCAGACATGAAAACAAATTTTTACTACGTAACTTAAAAATCGAAAACGGAAAAAATAAATAAATACATAAACAAACAAAATGACAATAAAATAAGCAAAATAAATTAATTCAAACTAATTACCAAATCACACCTGTTAGAATAGACGAAATAGAATAAAAAAATAAGGAACAAAATCAATAAATAAAGTAAATAATAAACAAATTAGCAAACTATTATGACCAAAATATTAGACTATAAAAATCAAAACAAAAAATCGGACGAAAAATAGCTATAACTGTTATATAACGATAAAAAAAAATGAATAAAAAATAATATACTGCGTCACTTAAAAATCGAAAACCAAAAAGAGAAAATATACAGTGTAATAAATAAATAACGACAAGTATAATAAATTGATCTAAATACATCCAAATATATAAATAAACTAACAACCGATACCGATAAACTAGCTGTTTAGAAAAAACAAATAAAGATAATCAATCCAAATAAATAAATTAAAAACTGTTCCCGCCAAAATAATAGTCAGAACAAACCACAACAATCAACCCCAAAATTCAACAAATAGCTTTATCTTCCCAAACAAAAACAAAACTATTAAATAAGCTATATAAACAAACTTTTATTACGTTAATAAAAACACCGATCAAAATAAAAATAATAAATAAATATATAACATAAAAAATAAAAATAAATAAAAACAAGCAAAATAATTTGACCCAAATAAATAAACAAATAAACGACTTCCGGTAAAATATCTGACAAAATAGACTACCCACAATGCACCACTGACCCGTATATATAAATAGCCGAGAAAAATAACTGCACTCGTGACCCGACGATTGCATCTAGCATGAAACAGACTGTCTCCTCTAAGTGTTGACTTCTATGTTCACTTTTATATTTACACACGCTCTATCTCTGATATTGAGCACTTTATCCCATAAATATAGCACACTTTAAGACTATATTTCTTCATATATATATATATATATATATATATATATATATATATATATATGTGTCTGTGTGTGTGTGTGTGTGTATATGAAGAAATATAGTCATATATATATATATATATATATATATATATATATGTGTGTGTGTGTGTGTGTGTGTGTGTGTATATAAATAAAAAGAAAGAACAGTAAGATATATAATCCGGTATATATATATATATATATATATATATATATATATATATATATATATATATATATATATATATATACGTAAGCAAATATGAGGATGTAGATCCGACGGTATGATGAAAATGTGGAAAAGCCAAAGCAAAATCTGAATATGTGAGTTTACTGTTTTTTATTTTATTATAACAAAAACAAAATAAAAAACAGTAAACTCACATATTCGGATTTTTGCTTTGTCTTTTCCACATTTTCATATATATATATATATATATATATATATATATATATATATATATATATATATATATATATATATATATATATATATATATATATATTACATTATATTATTATATATATATCATTACATTTTACCACTCTCTTAATCTCTTTCCTTTCCCAAAATGTACTTCTTTCTTCGTTACTCCTCCCCTCTTCTTCTCCTTCCTCGACATTCTTTCTTTCTTCTTCCCAACTATACTTTTATTTCTTCTTTCTTTTTTAAGCCCTCTCGTCATCTCATCCCTTGTAATTTTTCTTTTCCACCCATTTCTCCACCTCACTTCGTCGGCTCCCCCTTCATCATCCTCTTCTACCTCCTAATTTTTCTTCTTTCCTCCTCCTTTCTTCGTCTTTCCTCCCATCTTTCTTCGTCTTCTCCTCTATATGCTTCACATTCTAATTTTTCTTTTTTCCGCTTGTTTCTCTCCTTCATATTACACTACATCTTCCCTTTTAATCTCGCCCATTTATCTTCTTCTTCCTCCTCCTCCTTATTCCTCTTCTTTCTTCCTTTCTTTCTTTTTTGTTTGTTTGTTTCTTTCTTTCTTTCTTTCTCCTCTCTTCTTTATCGTTACCCTCTCTCCTCATTTAATACGCTCAACTTACACCGTTTAATTCAGTACCTTCTCTTCGTCCGCGGAAAGAAAGAAAGGGGTAAAAAAAAGGAAACCAGAATTAATCGCTGCAATTGTCTTTTTCAGGCAAAATATTCTTGATTCATGGTGTGACAAGAGCAGAAGGAACTTGTTTGCGCTGAAATCAAAACAAAAGACCATAAAAAATTGAATTTCTTTCTCATAAAATAATGGATTTACTGACCTTTTCTTTTCAAGTACAACATTTTTGGATGGCGAAAAGGAGGAGTTAGGTTTGAGTCAAAAAACTGCTTTAATTTTTAAAAAATATAAGATAGAACTTTCAAGAAATATACATATATTAAACTCAGTATTTCTCCATCTATATGCGCGCACGCACACACACACACACACACACATATATATATATATATAGGTAATAATCCGTTGGTATATGATCCAAGTGAATCCTATTAATACAATATTATAAAATATTAAATATTAAAACTAATTCACACATAGAGCTCAAAGTTTAATCAAACAGAGCAACATATTTTTTAAAACAATAGGAATTAAGATTACATTAGGTTAATGATCATTTTCACCTTGCAAATTTTATCTTAATTTACAATGTAATATTAATTTATATTGTATGATATATATATATATATATATATATATATATATATATATATATATTTTATTTTATCTCAATTTACAATGTAATATTAATTCCTATTTTATGATATATATATATATATATATATATATATATATATATATATATATATATATATATATATATATATACGAATGTATATGCTTATAAAGCTCCGTAAATTTATAAAGCTCCGTAAATTTCAAGATTAGTTATTCCAAAATTCGCTTGATGATGAAACAGAGCTGGATACTTTAATTCAATTTAATTTCTATAATTAAATTGAAGTTTTAGCTTCTGTTTTTGAAACATGAGAACTCTTATGTAGCGATGGAATCATATTTCTTTTTAAATAATTATAATTATTATATATATATATATATATATATACATATTGAATAAGTTACAAGAAGTTTATATATAAATATTATATGAACATAAAAGGGACATTTCAAAAAACAAAACATTAAACGTAGTAGTTGCTCACCGTAACGAGACTGACCAAAATTTTGACATAAATTATGCTACTCTAATTAATGTTTCGAAAGTCCTTTATTTGCTAGTTCATCCTAATTTACGTAAGTTTACGTCCAGGTTCTTGCAACGTTTCACCATTCTTGGTAGATTTTCTGTTATTATTGTGGGATATTTAATAACAAAAATGATGGGACCGAAAATAAAAGAATTTAAATTAAATTAGCTAGATTATATAGTCAAAACTCATAAAATAAATCCTAAATTTAAAATTTCCAGTATCTCTCGTTCATGCGCATGTGTAATCGGATCAACATAAACGAACGTAGCCCGAGGAAGTCCTAAGGGACAAAACGCGTCACACGAAAAAGATTTTTCCTTTATCCTAAACTGTTTTTGATTTATAAAAAATTATATATCATTATCCCATATATATATATGCGTGTGTGTGTGTGTGTGTTTCTCTCTATATATATATATATTTATTACTTCAAACGTTTTTATAGAAGACACTTCATTTTTTAAATAGACGCCGGATTATTATTTATTCAACAGTGCGTTTTATCGCAGTGCGTTATTTTTAGTCAGTCAGTTATGTGCCATGCGTAATACACGCTTAGGCGATCATGTATCTTTGGAGGCAGATTTTTTCCCGCAGTAGGTTGCCATTTCTTTCTGCGGTAGACCAGTTGCCATCCAAGGCTATAGGACCCCGACCAGTTGCCATCCAAGGTTATAGAACCCCGTTGGGGATGGGGAGAAGAAGAGGCTTCAAACCTTTCCCAAGGGTATTAGCACGTAAGTGAATGTAATGGATTCGAACTCGGTTCTCCGATTCCTCAGTCCGAGCCGCAAACGATTACTCCACCGTGTATACTCGTGCCTGAGTCGATACTCCGTTTATTTATTATGCAGTATATGTATTTATGTCAATCTACCGGCCTGAATGTTCGAGAAATCTTATTAAAGAAAAAGTATTCACCGTATCAGATTTTTATTCTGCAGGTCGCCTTTTACACAATAAAATAAGTATTAACCAAGAGATATTAGTAAAACTTTCAAGAACTATGTATTATTATTTAAGCAATGAATGTGAATTTCAGCTTATATCTTTCCTCCTTCAAAATATTGATGACCTGTTTTGGTGGACTGTCAGGTTTTAAGCAGCGTGGAAGAAATGTTCGTGTATAAATCTAATTAATATTACTTTATACATTTTTATAAAACCAAAAGATACAGTTGCTCGAAAGATATATTTGATCGAC
>OZ038498.1:55006323-55016323 GCA_964036315.1 Acanthosepion esculentum
TAGAATGCAACTCCGTCTTTGCTTCATTACTGAACGTGAAACGTCTCCATCCCCCAGTTCGTGCCACTTTGACCAACTTAATGTTGCCTTCAAATGCTTTTTGTTTCAAGCTGGTTTCTGTGTTGAAATGAATCTCTTCAGTCTATTTTCTTGAAGGATTCATTTAGTGTTATCAACTGACACCAAATTGAACAAGTCGTACTCGTCCATCACCATCGTCTATCCGAAATCTTTTACCGAGTTTTTTGCTGTCCTAATCAATCTTTGTATTAGTCTATGCAGCAGCTTTCAAAGGCAACCATAGTTTGGTCGATTAAAAACTCTTCCAGTGCTTTGAGACTTCGAGAGGATTTCTGAAATGCCGCTTCTTTACATTCCAATTTCCTTAGCGTTTACTCGTTGGATCGTATTCTAGACCATCATCAATATCTTCATCCTAGTTTCTTGGAAAATTCCGCCATGATTTTAAGTAATGAATCGTTATTGAATTTTTATAAATAAATCCATTAATTCTTAGGAAATTGCTTTGTTTACGTTTCAGATACGAAACTTAACAGATGTGAGCTTTCCAAAAAAATCTGAACGATTGATTATGCTTACCTTAAAAGGAAAAATGGAACCTTACTAGGCTTTGACGCTCTCTGTGGTTTCTCCTACTAAAGAAGGCGCAGGTTCGAACCCAGCCAGGAGCACATTTTATTTATTAAGATTTCTCGAGTGCCGATGGATGTAATACACACTGTTTAAAAAGTTTTTTAAAGTATTGTTGTTTTTTCAAACGCGCGTATCCACTAGAAATAAAGTTTTAAATAATATATATAGATTGTATTTGGGCTGCAGCTTTCATGCATTACAAGTTTTGTTAAAGACCAGCGTTGGTACGAAAGTGAACGCAACAAACTGGGCCGAGATTTGAACTCGGCCCGCCGGTTTCGCTTTCTGCGCCGATAACCGTTTCACTACGTGCACAAAATTGATCTGTTTTTATGAACTCAAAAATGCTTGTTAAGTTTTTCGTAAACTATTTACCTTGTATTTGTTTATTGGGAGTAGAGTGGCTGAAGATTGTGAAGCTGCCAACGATTTCTTTAAAAGTAGATGCCTCATTGTGGTGCAGTCTGAACTTGCAGATTATTAGTTGTGAGCTCGATCCTCACTGAGTGACCATATCCGTGTCTTTGTTCCAAAACCATTGGTAATGGTAATATTAGCCGTTTGCTTTTAAGGAATTCTTCGACATTCATTGACCGAGCAACCAAAACTACTTTAGCTTGAAATTTATAAAATCTTTCTCCTAAAACAATTTCTCAGAAAAATAGGTTTTTCTCAAGTCCAGTAGCTCTTATCGATCTTTCTAGTATTTATGTGAAGTTTTTTTACTAATCTTTTATTTGAAGTAGTCTGAAAAATCAACATGTTGATTATGTCATCATTTTCTCTTCGAATTACCTGTGTCATCCATTTCAGTTGTTGTTGTTGAAAGTGATCAAATGGTGTTTCTGCTATTTGGTACAGTTCTTTGAGATTCTGTAGCGCCAATCCACAAAATTCGAAAATGGATGACTCTCGCTAAGAGTTATCATCTTCATTCGCTCGACGCCATTTTTAATCACTGATCTGATAAAAAAAAGCGATTATATATAGATGGTAGTTAAGAGATTTCTGAACGGTTATGGCGCCATCATTATGAAAGTCTCGATCTGACGAGATTATGACTCGAGATTTTAGGTTAATGTTTTGATTTTGTAGCAATTTGCGGTATTGTGTGAAACTACCTTTATCGCAACCCATTCTATGTTCAATTTTATTATCTTTTATACTAAATTTGTTATAACTGGCCCATGAAATAGGCTCGCCTACCGCCCGGTTCATACTCCGCCCTAGTCTTTTAAACAGGCGTAATGGTTTATTACTTGGGATTCCGGTTTCTTCCAGAGTCTACTTCAGCTCTCTATACTCCTAATGCTTCTCCTTTCTACCTTGAGTGCTTCTTGGGCTTTGTATTGGGTGAACATTAGTAAAAAAAATAATACATCGTGCTACCTGAAATGTTTAGTATTTACTAATTTTACATCCTGAATGTTTATGATGGATAGGTACCATCACTGCTTTTATTATAATCCCAGATCATAGTTTTTTTTAATTTTCTTCACAGACCACAGACAGAAGAAAAACACCAGACAAAAAGTAGTAATTACAAGTAAGTAAATAAAAAGTGTTATTTTGTTTAATTTGTTTATTCCAGGTCCGGTGTTAGAAACCTTGACTCCCACATACCCCCTACTCGCCTCCCAAATACTCTTTTGCCACCTTCTCACCCCCAACAAAGAAATAGAAAATAAAAAAAAAGAATATTTGTTTCCCTTAATTTTGAGATGTAGGTCATCATTATTACCCTTTTTATTTTGCATCTGGTCCAGCTCCCAAATCCTTGCCCAAACTTGAAAGGTCGGTCTCGAAAGGTCACAAAAATCTCCATACCACCAGTTCTAAAAAATGGGGGAAAAGTTTTATACAGTCTAGTAGGGGAGGGTTTTTCTTATTATTATTATTTTTTTTTTTTTTGCCTTCTGTGTTTGCCTTTTTTCTGATGCTTTTAAACATTGATTATCCTAACAAGATGGCATTAACATCAGATACTAAACTGGACAAAGAAACGGACAGAGGAATCTGAAACGCAAAGGCAAAAAAATGATAGTAGGAAAAAATCATATAGAAAAAAACCCCATAAAAATGGTCATCATTTCGACTTCTGGGTTGGAAAAGTTTCATGGAGAAAATGTGTATTGTTTTCATTTATTAAGTTTATAGTAATAAACAGTTACAATAAATAAGCAATATTTAAATAAAAAAATATACAATTTAAAATAAAATAAAGCAGGCACCTCCACAGATCAGCACAGATGAGCATAGCATGATGAAAAAATGCCCCAAAATTAATTTAAAAAAAAAAGGTTTAACGTCTAAGTCAGGGTCGGTAACTTTTTTGCTATGTGCCGACTTAGGGTTTTAAAATCATTCTGTGTGCCAACAGCATACGTATTTTTATAAAAGTCAAGGTCAATATACCTGTTCTATAATATATTTTATACAGTAATATATAGTATATATATACTTTAGTATATATTAAAATTGAAACAGCTAAATATCTTCTTTGCGTTGTAGTAGTTATTGGTTCGGACTTCGTGATGTCATTTGCGGCTGGATACCATTGGAAATTCCATGCCGTAGGTAACCGAGTCAAAATCTTTATGCTATTATTAAGAGGAAGGACCAAAGGATTTTCTATTATTAAATTATATTTTTGATCCGTTTTAGAACGGTCAAAATTTTGGTTAAAAATCTTGTTTTTCTCGCATCAGCAGGGCGGTGTGGTGGGATTAATGATTTTGAAGTGTAAAACACATTAATTTTAAAATTCTTGCAAAAATTTTTAAAAAATTCGGATTTTAATGAAACTTTCAGAAATTATTCACAAATGAATTAAATTATTTATAAATGTTTCCTTTTTAGAAATTCTTGGTAAATTTTTATTTTTTACATCTGTTAACCCACTTATTTAATTTCAGGAAATTTCGAGAAATTAAATTTTGATCCCCTATAATGTTTATATTATTTAAAAGCAGAACTTGGAGAATTTAAATCATTTTTTTTTTAAACAGAAACACCAGTTACCGAAAATCTGCTCTGAATCGTAAAATAAAAAATGCACTAAAACTAAAACATTATTTAATTAGAAAAGCTTTTAATCTCTTTTATGAATAAGATATATTAAGGACACTATTGTCTTAAGTAATTTTATCGGTAAATAATTTATTTTTACAAGAATAGTTTTTATTTAGTTTAAATTAGAATCATTTATAAAGTTTCAAAGGGTTTTTTTCTGCATTACTTTGACCCTGTTAGGTGATATCCTTATAAAGTGAAAACTATATTTACTAATCATAAATGGAAAAATTATACCATTTTTTTTTATTTATTTATTTATTTTTGTATGTGCCGCATTTTGTAGATACGGCTGTGCATACACGCTTTATCAGAAAATAAGAGCGATGACTATAGTAAATTTAAAACCAAAGTATCTATAATTCAATAAAACATTAGATTATGGAGAATATGTTTTTTAATTTTTAAGAAGGCTGAATACTTAAAAATTATGTAAAAAAGACGCTCACGTTATATACTTCAATTATTCTTTTACAGATATAGCCAACTTTAGACACACATACATCTGTCATGAAGCTCTGAACATGTGAACACCTTAAATAAACAGCTACCGCCCTGTTGGCAAAATGCATTTCTGCCACATTTTAAACTTAAAGCAAACAATAATTGTTTCAAATAAGATTAATTATACTTTAAATCGCCTAATATTCCTCAAATAAAGTTTCAGAAAAATATATTTTATTTTTGGAAGATTTCTTCATAAAGAAAATTACATTGCGGTGAACGAGGGCTAAAAATGAAGCTGAAATCTTTTTAGCACCCTCCAAAATAACAAACAACACATTCCAGTCAATTTAAATTGGTTTTGAAATAGAGAAAAGTATTTTGCTTATTGGAAATATTAAATTTAATCTATTAAGTTGAAATGAAAACTAAAATAACAGCTTCAAGAAATATTATCCATTTTAAACCTTAGGTATTGCGTTTCTGTGGAGGTACCTAAATTAAAGTCAGATAATAAAATTCATTTAATTCAGAATCAAATAAGTAATTTGAATCCATTAATGTCCAGCATTCCCATGTGAATGTGAAGAATTAATGGTTATTAATTAATTAATTATTAATGGGTAGAAGCCTATAATTAATGTCAGATTTTTATAAAATTATAATTAATACCAGATTTTTATATGACTAGATTTTAATTCTTATAATTAATGCTGAATTTCTATTTTCATTTTTATAATTAATACCAAATTTTGATTTTCATTTTAATTTCATAATTAATACAGAACTTTTATTCTTATTTTACAATTAATACTGGACTTTTACATTAATTTTTACCGTATTTTACGGTGGGCAATAATAAACTTTTCTTCTTTTTTTTTTTTTACTCATTTTAGCACAATAAATTATATAAGTGAAAATATACATTTTGTCTGATATTTTTAGTAGCCACAAACCGAAGTTATCAGTTTTTCCTATAACACAGAAAAAAGATCAATTACTCACATAAATCGGAATTTATACAGTAAAAATATCCGATCAACGTTCAGGTGTGTCAGGATCAATTCACTCACTAAACCTTATTCGAAAATTGTAAAATACAGTAAAATTTAAGCAAACAGACCTTGTAGATGCTTTTTAATCAAACTTGTTTGCATCTATATATATATATATATATATATATATATATATATATATATATATATATATATATATATATATATATATATATATATATATATTTATATATATATTTATATATATATTTATATATATATATATACATGGATAGAAATGTAATAGGAAGGCTGAAAACAGATATCAGTCAGTTATATGCCATGCGGGATACACGCTTAGGCGATCATGTAACTTTCGATACATGACTGACGAGGCAGACTTTTTCCCACAGTAGCTTGCTATTTCTTTCTGCGGTAGAACAGTTGCCATCCAAGGCTATAGAACCCAGTCTGTCCTGCTATTTACCCATAGCTGGGAGGAGAAGAAAAGGATTCATACCTTTCCCAAGGCTATTAGCACGTAAGTGAATGTAATGGATTCGACTGTAAATCGAATTCGGCTCTCTGCTTCCTCAATCCGAGCCGCTATCCATTACCCCATCTAAACAACAAAAATCAACTCAATACAAAATTCAAAGTTGAATATATAGAACTAATATATATTTGGAGGATATATTGCCTGAGGAGAACATGCGGTAGAAAACCGAGTTATGAGGTACACTGGCATTTTAGCTATTTCTGATATATATATATTGAACACACTTAACAGCAACAAACAAGAATTATACGATAAACTAAAGGATATAACTACCCCGGACCAACTGGAGGAAATTACGCATAGACTTACGGAAATTATCAACAAATCTGAAGCAAAACACCGGTTTAAAATTATTAAAAAACTGAATACATTATACAAAGGTAATATCACACTTCCTGACAAAACGGATAAATACATTAACCTTTCCAACTATGAACTAACCAAGCACCAAAAAGAATTACTTAATCTTGGACCTAACTGCCATATATACCATAAGTACAATCGACTTTAAAAAAAAAATAGAAATTGAAACCCTATACCAAAACGTCGTTAAACTCCAGGATGAACAACTAATAGAAACTACACCAGAATTCAAAGACTTACTTAAGGCTGAGGCATTCAAGGATCGGCATGATAAAAGCCGAAACTCCTCAAAAATACTTACTAAACAACTGAAAATTGCCGCACAAGAACTACGCAACCACCCTGACATAATCGTAAAAAAAGCTGACAAGACCAACATTTTCGTCCTTCTAAACAAATTAGATTATAACAAAAAACTTGACCACATACTCCATGATCACATAAAATTTAAAAAACTCAACAAGAATCCGACCAACCAACTAAAATCAAAGCTTAATAAACTCATTAATGCTAATAATGCCGAACAGAACTCTTTAAAACTCCCTAAGATTGTTGGTGATTATAGGCCTGGTTACATATACGGCACTATAAAAACACATAAACCTAATTATCCTCTCCGTCCTATCATATCACAAATTCCAACTCCTGTATATCAACTAACAAAATACATCAACCAACTTATTACTCCTTACCTTTCTAGTAAATATAGTGTTAAGTCAACATTAGAAGTAATCCAAATCCTAAAAAGTAAAAAACCCGACAATGAAATCATAGCTTCACTTGATGTTGAAAACTTATTTACCAATGTCCCTGTTAGTGAAACTACTGACATAATTATAAGAAATATATACAGTAACTCATCTTTACCCCCACTTAAAATTAATCCTAATATATTACGGAAACTACTATTAGCTTGTACTACTGAAGTCCCTTTCTTATATCATAATAATAATATATATATACAATGTGATGGTGTCTCTATGGGTTCAGTACTGGGTCCGACATTTAGCAATTTCTATATGTCGAACCTTGAAAATAAGATATTTACAGACTTTAAAAAACCAACCATCTATGTAAGATACGTTGATGATATTCTTATGTTAGTTGAAAATACAGATGAAATACTTCAACTACAAAAATGTTTCTAAAATAATTCTGTCCTCAAATTCACGTATGAACTCAATACTAATAATAAAATTCCTTTCCTTGACATATTGATAAACACAAATAATAACAAATTTACTATTTCGCCATATAAAAAAACTACTAGCATAAATTCATGTACACTTAAGTACAAGAACGAATGCCCATATTACTACAAAATAGCAATTATAAAAAATCTAATATATCGTGCAGAAACTAATTCATCCACAAAACAGATTTTTTACAGGGAACTAAAGAATATAAAACAAACACTTGTTAATAATAGTTTTCCAAACAATATAATTGATGAACAAATAAGATGCTTTCTTAGAAATCTCAATACTAAGCAAATAGTACATAATACTGCTTCTACTAATCTCAAACATATTAATCTCCAATATCGTAATCAAATGCATACTAACTGAAAGATGAAAATATACTAAAAAAATTAGTAAATACTAATATATCTACAACAGATCCTAGCAAAAAAATTAAGTTAATTATATACTACACTAAATCTAGTATATCCAACTCAATTATTCGCAATGATTCTTCTCCCCCGGTTAGGGATTTGAAAAAAAACAACATAGTTTACAAATTCAGGTGCCCTTTGGGAGATTGTATCTCCAACGAACTAAATAATATCTATGTTGGTCACACCACAAACTCGCTTTCACGACGCTTGACACTACATTTGAATGATAACTCTAACATTTTTAGGCATTTAAAACAACATGCCTGGCCGCATACACAATTCCAGAAAATCCTCGTCGAAAACACAACTATACTTAAACATGAAAACAATAAACAAAAACTAAAAATTCTTGAAGCTATATACATAAAACAGTTGAAACCTAACCTGAATAAAATAAACTATGAAATCTCCAAAAATATCCTTAAATGCCTATAATTAGTAACAGAAGCCATTGGTTCATACCAACGGCTTTCCATACTCAATACTCATCGGATTCACTCTCGCGTGGTCATGTGTGACGTCATAAGCTGTGGTGCGATTTTCGCTTTCAGCGTCTTATATGCACGTGTTTATCGAGTGCTTGGAAATCATCCATGTAAACAAAAACAGACTATCATCAATTTCTTCTTCGTGTATTGCTTAATATATTGTGTAATTGTCATCTTTGATAATGGCTTATGTAAGTCGAAAGCTTAGATTGGATTAAAAAATATGTATCAATATTGTGATTTTCTTTCATTGTTTATTGATAATGTTATTAAGCTTATCAGACAATATGAAAAGAACTTACATAAAATAAATAGACAACACTTGTCTATATTATTTAATGAAACGTATGAATATATATATATATATATATATATATGAGTATTTCGGTAGCAATCCCTCTTTTATACAAGTTTCATTAAAGACGACTGACAAGGTACTGCGATTAAGCTTTTCATTCATGTTTTTCTTGCATTCGTAGAAGTATTTTTTTCTGGACAGAAATTGTGTAAAACTGTCCAAACGGTCTATATATCCGAGTGGTTTCCGCGATTATCAAGGATATTTTTTAATATTTTTAACTGAATATGTAGATTTTTATATATGTGTATGTGTAGCGATGGAAATGTTTTTTTTATTATTTTTCAAACACGGTCAGCATGGATATATATAACATTTGGACAGTTTTACACACTTTATATGTCCAGAAAGAAAATACTTGTACTAATCAAGAAAAATTGAATAAAAAGCTTAAGTGCAGTCGTCATTAATATATATATATATATATATATATATATATATATATATATACCGGGGGTAAAAGCAAAATTGTCCATTTGTTAGATTAAGTTTTGAACCGTTGTATCTTCGAAATGATTAAAGATATCTTACTGGAATTCTCCGAGGTTTTTATAACGCTATTGGGCTCTACTTTGAGCAATAAGAATACATAATTATTCTCCAAGCGTGATAGAAGAAATCGATCATAAATGAAAATGACATGTTCATCATTAATTAATCATAGTTAAGGATCAAGAGCTCATGAAGGATTGAAATAAATTTCTAGTATATATATATATATATATATATATATATATATATATATATATATATATATATATATATATATATATATATATATATATATATTATTCCAGGATCATTTTCCAACTTATTCAAGATGATCTTCGCCATCTATAACATTCTTATTTTCTGTCCTGGAGTAACAAGTTATCTCACAGGTTTCATGTACGATTTCATTTTCAAGTGTTTTAATCACTGCTCTGTAGACTGTCATAGCTGAAAGTCCACTCTCATGTGCCAAACGTCTTATGGATCTTTTCTAATTGATCTCTTTACCTCTAAGTTGAAATGATGATCGCTCTTCCTGTTGTGACCTCCTGATCCAGTTTTCCTCTTTTTAAACTCATTTACCGTTCTCTTGATGGTTCTTGAATCGACTTTGAAGATGGAAGCCAGATTATGAATGTTGGTACCATTACTGAATACCTGAATGATTTTTCCTCTCACCGTTGCTCATTTGAGAAGACAGTGGGACTGCCACAAACCGATTTTAACCTGTTCTCTTTCTAGCTGAATGACTCAAAAGGTTTTTTTCAATGATTATTACGACAAATGGTGTCAAGATGGCTAAACATCTTATCTGAAAACATGCAAAAAAGAAACTGAATTAGTTTAATATTTTTTCTAGGATATTAAACATTTTGTGGGATGGACAATTATACTGTTACAGAATTTAGGCAATTTTTCTGTTACACCCGATATAAATATATATATATATATATATAT
>OZ038498.1:55021323-55051323 GCA_964036315.1 Acanthosepion esculentum
CATTGCAGTCTGCAGAGACTGCCATATCAATAAGGAGGCACTTATTTTGTTTGTCGTCTTTAATAACAATGTCTGGTCGGTTGGCTTTGATTGTTCTGTCAGTGTGTATTGTGTAGTCCCATAGAATTGTAACAGGTCCTATCTCCGTAACCGGGTCTGGGTGGTGTTCATACCAGTTTCTTTCAGTTTGCTTCCTGTAGAAGTTGCAAACTTTCCAGTGCAGATATTGGCCCACTCCGTCATGGCGGGTTTTATATTCAGTGGATGCCAATATCGTGCAACCTGATACAAGATGATCAATTGTTTCTGTATATTTATCACAGAATCTGTATTTTGGGCTAACACAATATTTTAGTATATGTGCTTGATTTCTAGTTATTATTATTATTATTATTATTATTATTATTGCTGTTGTTGTTGCTGTTGTTGTTGCTGTTGTTATTATTCCAGGTTAAACACACTGAAAATATCCAGAATCCAACGACCTTTTTAACTTTTGAAACGCATGAAAATAATTACATATGCAAATTACTAGCGTCCAATCTGGAGGGAATGAAAACAATGATTGGAGAGCTCTGTAAGATTTATACTAGGTACCTCCACGAATTCAGTATATATAAGTTTTAAAATGAATTTTTAAAAATGAAAAAGTTTTCCTGAAACTTTCACTTTAACTTTAAATGAAAGCTAAAGGATTAAATTTACTATAGCCGACCAGCAAAATGCTTTGGTGTATTTCAGACAGAAATTATATTGATTGGAAAAAATTGATCACATCAGTCATTTTTTAGACATTTGTAAACAAAACATAATTTTCCGTTTTAAAAATCTTGCAAAAATAAAATATGTATTTCTGAAACGTTATTTGAGGAAAATTAACAAATTTAAAGTTAATCTGACTTGAAGCAAATATTACTTATAGCATAACATGTTGTCTACAAAAATTTCCTAACTACAGAGTCTTGTATTTCTGACGTGTTAATCGATTTATTGACGGCGGATTGACCGCCAAACGTGATCATAATTGTCTATGGTGGAGCAGACGACATTTTTCATTATGGATTTTGTATTTTTTTCCGTAAGGAGGGACAGCCCTAAAAAACACGTGACCTTTTATCAATAAATTTATCGGTTTGTACATCGATATTTTAGAAATTCTGCATCGGTATACATATATAAAACCCAATCGAAATTCTTTTAAAGATAGTCGGGGTCTTCAGAATGTATAAGCTTTAAAATATATGATTAGTAAATATAGTTTTACTTAATAACAATATTTCGTAAAATTTACCTCATCAAAATTGAACTTTCAAAGGTTCAAAAACTTTATAAATTATTCAATTTTAAATTGTAAAAAATGAAAACAAATTTTATTAAGATTAATTTTTCATCGAAAAGATTTTTTTCTTCAGATAATATTGTCTTTAATATATATTAATCATAAAAGCAATTAAAAACTTCTCTAATTAAATAATATCTTAGTTTTATTGCGTTTTTTATTTTTCGATTCAGAACAGATTTTCGGTAAGACTGGGTCCGATTTTGCAAAATACAATCGGTGTTTTAAATTCTTGAAAAAATTTTGCTTTTAACTAATATTGTGACTACAAATTATCTCGATGGATTTTTGAAGCTTTCTTAAAATTAAGTAAGGAGGAGAAACACATGTCAACAAATATTTTTACCAAAATGTTCTAATAAAAAGAACTTCAAAAATAATTTCATTCATTTGTGAATAAGTTCTGAAAATTGCATTAAACTCATAAAATTATTTGATTTTTACAAGAATTTCCAAATTAATGTGTCTGTCATCGCAAAAAGAGGCGACTTTTTGCTATGCCAAAAGTTAGTACAACCACCGACGCAAGAAAAACAAGTTTTTTTTAATGAAAATATGGAATGTTCTAAAAAAGAGTAAAAAACATTAATAAGATAATTAAAAAATACTTTGATCCTTTCTCTTAATAATAACATAAAGATTTTAACGATAAAACTGTTTTCATTACGTTTGGAGAACGTTTTCATCACGGTACGTTGATTATTTAGCGATCTCCTGGAGGTACCTAATTTATACAAAACTGTTTGATTAATTGGTCTTACGGAAATAATCAACTAACGGAAAATTTCCAGATGAACAAGTCCCCATCATGCAACTTACGTTTCAGTTGCATTCCATTCACGCTGGCTGCGTTTCATTCGCGTTGTCGCATTGGTTACCAGTACAACCGTTTTTCTTCTCAAGACAAGCGACGTTTGTATAAAGATTTGTACTTTTTTTATAATATTATAGTTGTACCCTTTTTTTAAACATAACTTGAAGAAGAGCAACATACTGTCGAAATATTTTTAAGCATTGTTAAACACGGAGTCTTTTCTGTTTCTCACATAATAGCATTCTTCTGTAAGCTTGGTTGATTTTGTTTAGCAGCATATAAACCATTATAAGTTATTTAATGCCAAAATCTAAATAATTTGAACACAATTTTATGGTATTTGTCTATATTTCTCAAGGACACATGGCACAGTGGATAAAGGCGCTGGTTAGATCCAGTGACAGGACCCAAAGAGTTGTGAGTTCAATACCTAGTTAAGGCGGTGGAGAACTTAGAAAGGGGAATTAACAGGAGATAACTGACATCCATTAGACATGGCACGTGGAACTAGAACAGTTTACCCCCAGCGAGCGAAATAAAGGGTTCAGTTCGACATTCCAACCACCTGAAGAAGGCCGGAGTGTACAACGACCGAAACGTTGTGCTAAATATGGCAACAAAGATGAGGACGATAGTCCGGACCCTGAAAATAGTGTACAATTTTATGGCTTTAGCTAAATATATTTTGAACGCAATTGTATGCCTTCGACTGCAGATAAAATGTATTATTGGTTATTTTGCTATTTTTATTGTTGGTAATTCTATTATAAAATGTATTACTGGTCATTTTTACTATTAGAATGTATTTTATACTTTCATCGTGTTTTTTTTTTTTTTTTTTTTTAGGAGTTCACTGTTTTCCCTTAGATGGGACACTAACAGGTGCTACCACGCTTGGTCAGGGTGGACCTGGGAACAAGAGCAATTAAGAGTTCATTCCATGCTCCTCAAAACATCCAATCAGAGGCTTTGCTGCCGAATACTTCACTAAGTGTTGTATAATTAATATTACAGCTGATCCTATCATACTGTTATGTTTTTAATTTTGAGTTTACGCTGAAACACTGCTTCTCATAGGATCACCGAAGTTAAGCAACGTCGACTACCAAGATGGGCGACCAAGTGGGAATACCAGATGCTGTAAGCTTGGATGTGCGGGTGGTGTAATAGATAACGTCTCGGAAATGAAAATCAGAGAGCCAAATTCCAATTCCCGTCGGGTTCTTTATATTCACTGATGCGCAAAAAATCCTTGGGAAATTTATGAGGTCATCTCGTTTTCCCCCAGCCATGGGTTAATTAGTAGGGATTGTAACAGTAAGTCATTATTATCTCCCAAAAATTGTTATAATCTAAAAATATTTTCTGCCTTTAAATAAGCTGCGAAATGTTGAAAAGCCGTAAAAAATAACTCAATCGATCAGTCAATAAAATACTGTTTGTGATTGGTGTACGCACCATTTACTTACTGTAGATACAAATCACAGAGTATAAGTGTTTGAGATGCTTGCTTGAAATGTTCGGCGTCATTGATGACGAATAAGACTTTACGTTTTAGTAACAGTCAGTAAAGAGAAACCGAGAAAAGATTCCTCAAAATGACGCAACCGAAACTTTACAAGACTTTTTATTTTGTTTAAAAGCCGTAGAACAAAAGAATTCCAAAGAAAAGAGAAAAAAAAATCTTCGACTTGGAGGGTGGGGGTGAAAAGTGACTGAAAAGACTTTTAGGTTAATTAGGGATATTATTCATTTGCCTTTATTGAGGTCTTGGAACTTAGAAAAATCTAGATTAAGCTAGTTATGCTGTCATGCACATAACTTTTTTAAAAATAATATTGTACCAAATTTATTTGCTCTATATTTTAATTGTCCCCACCGCCGTAACGTAGCGTCTGTGTACCTTTTCTATAAATATTTTCTAATGAGCTTTCTACTTTGGTGCCACGGCTTCCCAAAATTAAACGCAGTACTTGATTGGCAGCTAGGTCTCATCATTTTACAGTTGAAATAGCTAGATGTAACTTCGAATTTACAAATTTAAGCACAATACTAGATTGGTAGCTAGAGCTCATAATTTTACAGTTCAACTGGCTTGATGTAACCATAAGTTCTGTGCTAACAGTTTCCTCTCTCGCACTTCTCGCTGGTGGAACTCCCTTCCGGCTTCTTGCTTTCCACTCTGATCTTCAAAACTGTAAATACAATGTCAATTGTCATCTTCCGCCTCCTTAGTTACTGTTCTTTTATTGTTCTCTTTCCTTAATATTTTTTTTCAGACTCTTTCACTTTCTGATATTATCCCCTTGTGTCTTAGTGGATTTATCGCCTTGTTTAGGGTTAGATGATTAGGCAAATAATTATCACTGTTATTTAAAAAAAAATATTCAGCAAATCGTCATTTTTTGATTGGCGGTAAATTTTCAACCACTAAAATTTGTTTATGATTTTTCCTCCCTACCCCACCAGATATGTATTCAGCATTTATTATCCAATAAGAATCAACCAATAGAAGGAAAACAAATTTCAATATTCCTCATGTCTGCCCACTCTGTGTAGTGTTTGCAAGTTTTTTCATGTATATGTTTCTTCGAGCGAGTGAAGCATCGAGACCACCCTTCTTCGAAACCCGTGGACTGGCGCTACATAATCACAAACAAAGATTTGTACCAAATAACAGAAACAAAAATCACGTGAGGACTACCAACAGCAACAATGACTAAAATGAATAGCACACGTAACTCAACGAGAGGAAATAATGCCATAATCAAGATTTTGACGTTCCACATCACTTCAAATAAAAGGTTAGGAAGGAAACCCCCATCAATAATGGAAAGAGCGATAACAGCTAGTGGGCTTGAGAAACCTATTTTCATGAAAAATTCTTTTAATAGAAAGATTTTATAAATTTCAAACGACTGTAGCACTGGCTTTTCGGTCAATGAAAGTTAAAAGAGAGCAACGACAAAAAAAAAAAAAAAAGGATTTATTGTTTCCACTTGTTGTTCGTAAATTTGGTATTTTGATTTTGATATTTTTTCAGAACATCCCCTTGGTAATTATGAGTGAATAAGCTTTGATTACATGTGACCAATATAAATGCCTCTGTTTCTGTTTTAAGCATAACATCTCTGAAGCCTGTGATGGGCGTGCTTTTGAACTACATCTATATCCATATCACGGCTGCTTCAAAGAGGGTTTTTGCCTTTACAAAGGTTACTGTACCTAATTTTCTTAAAGATGTTTATGACTTTGTTATTATTATTGTGTGTGATCCTCCAAATCTTTTGATGTTTCGGTCGAGTGATGGGTTTCATCTCTTAGTTCCTCTCCGCATCTTAGAGACAGAATACCTTCCTTAGCACACGAGTTGCTCTAATGTTGTTGTTGCTGTATTATTATTATTATTATTATTATTATTATTATTATTATTATTATTATTATTATTAATTCCTTTGATTTATGTCGTATACACATTTCCTTCCGGGTCACATCCAGAGACCTATGGTATTATTATTATTATTTTAATTTTTTTTATTTCCTTCATGGCACAGTGAATAAAGGCGTTATTTAGATCCAGTGACAGGACACAGAGAGTGTGAGTTCAATATCTGGTTAAGGCAGTGGAGAACTTGGAGAGGGGAATTAACAGGAGATAACTGATAACTGATACCCATTAGACATGGTACGTGGAACTAGAAGAGTCTACCCCAGTGAGCGAAATACAGGGTTCAGTTCGACATTCCAACCACCCGAAGAAGGCTGGAGCGTACAACGGCCGAAACGTTGTAATAAATATGGCGACAAAGATGAGGACAATAGTCCGAATAATGTAAATAGTGTACATAATATATCATCTCAGAAATATAGATAGATCGATCGATAGATAGATAGATAGATAGATAGATAGATAGATAGATAGATAGATAGATAGATAGATAGACGGAACACTTGGGGCCGTCGATAGCCATGAAGTGACAAGCAATCGTGACCGAAGGTTTGAGTTTGCTGGCCTTGTTCAGATTGTTGATCACGCTAGATAACACGCCCTCTCCCAGAAACTGTAATTAGGGTCTGCTCAGCATAGTTGCAGTATTAACCAGTTTGACTCTGGGTGTTGAACAAACACAAATGTGCCTAGCCGCCCTAGTAAATGCGTATCCTCGAATACGAGTAGACAGCTATTATATTATATATATATATATATATATATATATATATATATATATTGCAAGGAAAAAATAAAATTTATTTCTTATAGGCATTATGAAAATAAAAAAATAAGAGATGAAAACACAAACAAGACAGACCAACCGGTTTTGTTCCCAAGCTCATCAGGGTCGACTGGGAACATAATAATAATTTATTTCAAAATTACATTTACTCGCACAAACACTCTACATACAATTAAAACTTTCAAAAATGAAATGATTAATGGTATGTAATTTTGAAATAAATTATTATTATGTTCCCAGTCGACCCTAATGAGCTTGGGAACAAAACCGGTTGGTCTGTCTTGATTGTGTTTTCATCTCTTATTTTTTTTATTTTCATAATGCCTATAAGAAATAAATTTTATTTTTTCCTTGCAATATTACGGTTTTGTACCTCCAACAATTTATTTAAATATATATATATATATATATATATATATATATATATATATATATATATATATATATATATGATGAAAATGTGGAAAAGACAAAGCAAAATCCGAATATATGAGTTTACTGTTTTTATTATGTTTTTGTTTTTGTTATTCTGTCGACGTCAGACGTTTCGGTCAAATAGACCTTCTTCAGGACATGGTTAATGGAGACATAATTATATTAGATTTAAGTTTGATGGAGAGACGATATATACAGGACTGGTCAGAAACAGAAAAACTGAAATTCTAAAGTCAAGTATTCTTTCTTAGAGTCGGATATGCTGGCGTCGCGTGGGCGGCAACTACGAAGACCTGCGCACAGGGAAGAAGATTGTGTCCTAAGTGGAGGGTGAGGGGGACTATTTAAAACTATAGCTTATCTGTACGTTTGTCACGCATTAATCTCGCCACCGAGGTCGCGATCTGAAAGAAACCAGGTCTATTATTTACTGTATGTGAGGTGGCTATCATGCCAGCCTCATAAATCTGTCTAAGGTTCTTATTGTGGATATATTTTAAGATCTTCACAGAGTCGAAATCAAAATTGTGATCAGATTTGGCTATGTGTATAACTAAAGCACTGCTTAGATTACCGAGGCGAATGTCACGTTTATGTTCGGAAATGCGAGATTTCAATGATCTACCTGTCTCGCCTATATAACTCAGGTTGCAGTCTCTGCAGGGCACCTGATAGACGCAAGCATCGGATGTAATATGTTGTCTGCTCGTATTACTCAATATGTTACGTATAGATTTAGTGGGTAGTGTAGTAGTTTTAATTTTTAGCGCGTTTAGATTGTTGGAGATGTGTTCGGTCAGAGGGTTATTCGGTAGAAAGATGACGAATTTGGTTATATCGAGGATACCTTCTCCAGCCTTTCGTATCCGAGACAACTAATACTCGGCGCTAAACATAAAGCCTTGAAAATCCACAGAGTTCGTCCATCAGTACATAACAACATACCGACTACTACTACTACATCAAAGGTGGAGAGAGGCACACAGTCAGCTGCCCCTGATAATCCCATTGGCCGCATCTTTCTACCGAATAACCCTCTGACCGAACACATCTCCAACAATCTAAACGCGCTAAAAATTAAAACTACTACACTACCCACTAAATCTATACGTAACATATTGAGTAATACGAGCAGACAACATATTACATCCGATGCTTGCGTCTATCAGGTGCCCTGCAGAGACTGCAACCTGAGTTATATAGGCGAGACAGGTAGATCATTGAAATCTCGCATTTCCGAACATAAACGTGACATTCGCCTCGGTAATCTAAGCAGTGCTTTAGTTATACACATAGCCAAATCTGATCACAATTTTGATTTCGACTCTGTGAAGATCTTAAAATATATCCACAATAAGAACCTTAGACAGATTTATGAGGCTGGCATGATAGCCACCTCACATACAGTAAATAATAGACCTGGTTTCTTTCAGATCGCGACCTCGGTGGCGAGATTAATGCGTGACAAACGTACAGATAAGCTATAGTTTTAAATAGTCCCCCTCACCCTCCACTTAGGACACAATCTTCTTCCCTGTGCGCAGGTCTTCGTAGTTGCCGCCCACGCGACGCCAGCATATCCGACTCTAAGAAAGAATACTTGACTTTAGAATTTCAGTTTTTCTGTTTCTGACCAGTCCTGTATATATCGTCTCTCCATCAAACTTAAATCTAATATAATTATGTCTCCATTAACCATGTCCTGAAGAAGGTCTATTTGACCGAAACGTCTGACGTCGACAGAATAACAAAAACAAAAACATAATAAAAACAGTAAACTCATATATTCGGATTTTGCTTTGTCTTTTCCACATTTTCATCATACCGTCGGATCTACATCCACACATTTGCTTACATATATATATATATACACACACAAACACACACATATATATATATATATATATATATATATAATGTATTATGAAAATACACTAGTTCCAAAATGGCAGAGATTCTCGTTCTACTATTGGCACATGTTAAAGCGATTGAAGGTTTGAGATTTCTGTCTGCAGACGGGAATCAAAGATCAACATGACCTCAAAGGCACAGACGCGGGAGAATGGTTGGTGTCGGCATCAACTGCGAGTAGAAAAGAAACTAATCAAGAGGAAAAGATTATGACAATATATAAATTATATGACTCGAAGATGAACAGAGTTGAAAAGTAAAAGTGAAGCAAGGAATCAAGGATATAAGGAAGCGACAAATGAAACATCTCCACGTTTGTTTGTTTTTTCCCTTTCATTATCTTTTGCAACTTTCATCACTTCTTTGTTCTTCCTTCCCGCTTTTATTTGTGATTATTCTGTTTTTCTAATTCGAAATACACGTGTCCATTTCCATTTCCCTTAGAACGTCCTCGCTTCTCATCCTCATCTTTCCGTAAAACACATGTTTTTTGCTCTAAGCTTCATCTTCATCTATAAGGAAATTATTCAATTATTATTTATTTTAAATTAATTTAAATTAAAAACACAGAAAATGTACAATAAAAGGAAATGTTTTTTTCCCCTCCTCCTCGATATTACCTTTTATTGTACATTTTCTGTGTTTTTAATTTAAATTAAATCTCCCGTTGGAAGCCTGATGAGCGGGAGCGAAACCGGTTGCTTCGCCCGTTTTTAATATGTCTAGTAATATTAAGCTTCATACGTTTATATTCATACGGTCAAGATATTATGTCCATGCATAGCCGAAAGCGCTCGGATAAAAAGAACATTCGGACAGTTTTTATATAATTCATCATCCGAAAAGAAAAAGAATTACTAAATCGCATGAGAAATTGTAAAAAAAAATAAATAAAAGCACCTTGTCTGTCGTTTTCAATGAAATGTGCATGAAATGTGCAAGAAGGATTGCTGCCTAAATACACAAATTTTAAATACACACACACACACACACACACACACACACACATATATATATATATATATATATATATATATATATATATATATATGCATAGATAGATAGATAGATAGATAGATAGATAGATATGAACATAATCAGCTAAGAACATTGATATGAAGTGATTGAAATAGAAAGAGATAAACACCAAAAGACTGAAATAATTAAGAGCATAGATAGATAGATAGATAGATAGATAGATAGATAGATAGATAGAAAGATAGATAGATAGATGAGGTAGATGAGGTAATTTAAGCAGCAACAATCCACCTAAACAAGTTTTGCTAAATTCAACCGACTTGGTCAGTTTATTGTATTTTTCCAGTTTTCGGATAAGATTTTTGTATATCAGGATCAAAATTATCCAAAAACTGTTAAAAAATTTCTGCTTTGTTATGTTTATGTTATGAAAAATACAGAAAGCAGGCAGTCGTAATCAGGTGAATTTAATAAAATCTGTTTAGAATAAAGTCGTTCATATATATATATATATATATATATATATATATATATATATATATATATATATATATATATATATATATATATATATATATATATATATAATTGTGTATTTGGGGAGCAGTCTCTTCTTTATACAAGTTTCGTTAAAAGCCACTGCCAAGGTACTGCGGATAAGTTTTTATTCCATTTTTCTTACGTTCTTATAATTTTCTTATTTTCTGGACATAAATTTTGTAGAAAGTATACGAATGTTCTGTATGTCCAATCGTTTACGGCTATATTTTTCAGTCATTATCAAGGATGATTTTATTTTTACTTTTAACTGAATATATGGATTTTTTACGCATGTATCTAAAGTTACAGGAATGTTTTATTTTCCAAACACGGTCAGACATTGTTGCCCTATTCATAGTTGATGTTATTATATGTTGGCTTTTTCTTTTTTATTAATAATGCTTGTGTTATTTTTACGTGTTGAGGAGGCTATTATATTTGTATTATAAACGAGTATGTTGCGGACGGAGTTTGGTAGGTTTCCGTGTGTATTTAAGTGAGACCTTATTGAGCTATGGTCAGGGAGATATAACGTAAGTCTTCTTGTTAGGAAACTTATATAAATATATATATATATCTGTGTATGTGTGTGTATGTTTGTGTGTGTGTGTGTGTGTGTGTGTCTTGATGTGTGTGTGTATGTGCGTGTTTGTGTGCGTGTAATGTATGTATTATGAAAATACATTAGTTCCAAAATGGCGAAAATTCTAATTCTACTCTGGGCACATGTTAAAGCGATTAAAGCTGCCTAAATTACCACACACACACACACACACACACACACACACACACACACACACTATATATATATATATATATATATATATATATATATATATTGGTTCCACAGAGGAAACACTCAAAAAAGATTTTACGATCATAAAACATTGACGAAATATATGAATACCACCTGCCTTGCTAGCTAGGTCTGGAAGATTAAGGAAAAAGCGAAGACAAACCTTAAAGCAAGATTTGAAGACGACGCCAGTAGGAAAAGAATGGCGATCGTTACATACTCAAATCAAGGTATGTTACTTAATGGAAAATCTGAAATAATGACAATTTTCAAAGTATACACCTCATAGTACCGTACGGAGGGTAGTTCAAGAGCAGCTCTTGTATCCGTATCATTTGCAATGTGTTCTGGGTCTTTCGCCCTCTGATCACTCACCACCGGAGAATTTTTGCTGATGGTTTATTGTACAAACTGCCGATCCGTTGTTTGTCTCTTCCGACTTGATTACGGACGAGGTAACCATTTGGAAGAGATGGAGTAACAAATTTACACAACCAACATTTGCGGGCGGTTCGGAATCCCCATCGTACAATACAGGTTAGATTTCAGCATCAGTTTACGATTAATGTATGGGTTGGAATTTTAGGTGACTGTCTGGTAGGTCCATATGTTCTCCCAGCATGTCTTACAGAACCTGTCTATAGGGATTTTATTTCGAACACTCTTCTAGACTTCCTAGAGGATGTATACCTGCTAATACGAAGACGCATGTGGTTTATGCATGATGGGACTCCAGCAAATTTTAGTCTCATCGTTCGCGATGCACTGGCTGACATCTACCATGAAAGATGGATAGATAGGTGAAGACCGGTTCCATGGCCTGCAGGTTTTCCTCGAAATCAATTCTTTTCGATTTTTATCTGTGGGACTACCTAAAACAATTGGTTTATGCAGCATACATTAATAATGCAGAGACGCCTTATCAACGTGTCATGGGGGCCTGCGAAACCATTCGACACCGTGTGAGAGTATTTGAAAGGGTTCGCCAGTCAATGATCGGACGGGTGCATGCATGTATAATTGTAAATTTGGCGGACCACAAATATGAATTTATAAAACAAAGCTAAATACATTTATATAATAATCGGAAAAGTTTTATTTTATTAATATGAAATGCACCTATTAAAGGTAACAAAGTTATAGTGTAATTATTTAAATAAAACAAATTTAAAATTTGAAGTTTCATAAAAATTGAAATAATGCCCCAATTTTTCTGCGGACCATCAAAAATTTTGAACGAACCACCAGTTATCCGTGGACCACCTGTTGGAGACCACTGGCCTAGAGGACGCAGGTTCATATCCTGTCGGAGGGCGCATATTTTTGTTAATAAGATTTCTCGGATATTCAGGTCCGTAGACGAAAATAGATACACTGTTTAAAATAAACTGACTGTTTGATCGAATCGTTGTCGAACACTTCATGCCTTCGTAGGTCAACCGCTCTAAGTGGCCACGTTTCGCAGCCATAGAGAAGGACAGTCCGAACAATAGCCTGATAGATGCGCACCTTCGTAGCCGTGGAAATCTCTCGTCGCCCCCATAGTGACCGCTTGAGACGCACGAATGCGGACCTTGCAGCTCCTATCCGGCGTTCGACCTCAGCAGCAGCTTGCCTGGGTGGTATAATGGTTGAACCGAGATAGACGAAAGACTGCACGTTCTCCAGATTGACCCAGTCCAGCGTCTGTGGCTGCCAGTTGATTGGATCTACCAGGGATGGCATAACTTTGGTCTTCGTGGCATTGGTGGCAATACCCACATCTCGTGCTGCAGCTTGCACACGGTTGAGCGCTGCTTGCACATCGTCACAGTTCGATCCGACTAAGACAATATCGTCTGCGTAAGCCAGATAAGACACCCTGACATTCCGACCAACCGCAACTCCAGCGTAGTCCCGAAGGGCCTTGCTGAGGATGTAGTCGATTGTATAGTTGAATAGCGTAGGGGATAGGGCACGCCCTTGCCGAACACCAGTCTTCACCTCAAACGTCCCCGACTCCTCACCATAAGCACGAACACGGGCTCGCGTCGACCGGTAGTAGCTCCTGATGAGACGAAGGAGTTTGCGATTGCCTTCGCTGCATTCTACGATGCCGCCGAATCGATCGTGTGCCCACAACCACTCTACGTCGTCGCCTGAATCTCCGTCTTCTTCCACCCGTCCTGCTCCAGTGTCGTCTCCGTTGGTTCGGGCACGCAGCTCGATGCCCGGAGGGAGAGCTCATCAGCAATGTACTTCTCCCCCCGTCTCTTCCTGGCTGGCGAAGACGTGTCGGTGGGCAGCTGAAGACGTGGGCTAGCACAATCAAGGATGACCTGGCAGTACTATCGGGTACACAAGTAGTTGGTCTTCGACGATGGAATCGCGAGTGGCTCGCCATTTCGTGTGACCTGGCGAAGGATCGGCGGGCGTGGGCAGCGATAGTCTGTGATGCTGTACTTGCTCGGGAGGAAGCCGGTTCAACCCGACCAGGGTGAAAACCAATACAAGTCAAGTCAAGAAGTTTGATCAAATATGGGTATGCACTAAAAATAACGTTTCAGTTATTATTTATTTATTTATCTACAATCTATCTATGTGTGACTGTATGTCTGCCCTATTCTTATGTATATATCTCTCTCCGTTCATATCTATCTATCTATCTATCTATCTATCTATCTATCTATCTATCTATCTATCTAATGTGTTGCTGTATCTCTGCACTATTCCTATGTATATATCTCCGTCTGTTCATATCTATCTATCTATCTATCTATCTATATATATATATATATATATATATATATATATATATATATATATATATATATATATATATATATATATATATATATAATAGCTGGCCACTGGTATTCGA
This sequence comes from Acanthosepion esculentum, assembly GCA_964036315.1. Taxonomy (NCBI): domain Eukaryota; kingdom Metazoa; phylum Mollusca; class Cephalopoda; order Sepiida; family Sepiidae; genus Acanthosepion; species Acanthosepion esculentum. Next base: position 55,035,232 of record OZ038498.1, read on the forward strand.
GGATACACGTCTACTAGGACGACTAGCCAATCCTTATTGCAGACTTTCGCTCAGGCACATTTGTGTTTGTTCAACACCCAACCTGTGGTTTATACAGCAACTAGCTGAGCAGATCTTCGTTACAGTTTCTGAGAGAGAGAGCGTGTTATCTAGAATGATCAACGATCTGAACAACAGCAGCACACTCAAACCCTCGGTCACGATGACTTGTGACTTCGTGCTAACACAGCTATCGACGGCCCCAAGTATATATATATATATTTTAATAATTTTTATTCTTCAAAAAAAAAAAAAAAATATATATATATATTTAAAGATATTTTTGAAGGTATTTCTGAGTGTTATTGTTAACTGCCAGTCCTCTGAGGCCAAAGTGGTCAGCACAGACGTCCCCCTACAATGCTCACTTATCGGTTCAAACCTCTTTCAATGTTTATCATACAATGGTTTTATGGCACACCTACAAAAATCTAAATAACCAGAGCCCGACAGCCGATCTCTCCTTTGATCTAGCTTGAACTGCTCATTGGGGGAAATTCAATGCACCGGAAGCGACAAGAGTGACGCTCCACTATTTTCGTTTATCACGATAAACGGGGTTTTTTTTTTCAGGAAGGCCCTGTGACTTGAACGCCCATTGGGAGTTAAACGCAGTTGAGACCTTAAGGGGAACTCGTGAATACGATTCGTCGCTAAAGTTGCTGGAAAAAATGCCGTTCCATTATGCCGTTCCAGTAAATACCTGCCTCTGCCTGCTGTTCTCTACCTTTGCAAAAAAACAGATCAGGCCGAAAATGAATACTGCTGCCATATATGGGCAAGAATCAAACAGTCTTCACTTCCCAACTTTGAGGGGATTCAAAAGCGTCTCCGCTTCCTTGTGAATGATGAATTATTTTCCACCCTACAACCTCCTTTCTACAGACGAGACGTCGTAAGCTCTATCGCTATTTCCATGGAAAGAGTTCAGACGAACCGCATTCCTTAGTTCCACCAGTTCTAACTTTTACGACTAAGACCGGTCATGCCACACACAATGTAGCAAACCACCCTCGCTCCCTTCGTATGCCATTAGTAATATGTAAGTTCTACTTGAGCAGCAGCTCTCACAAACCGCTACTTTTTGATACTGACACCCAAGAGGATGCTTTCCCGATCACTACAATCTTAACCTGTTCAAGACTTCTCCCACAAAAACTGTGCCTCTTATTTTGTAACCCTCTACCTCAAGCGGCTCTTGAGACTTGTACAGGGTGAACATTATTTTTATAAAAAGGTTTATTTATAATGAGTGCTGAATATTATTTACTAATGTCTGGTGTATATTAGTAGTTGTATTTTGGTGCGCATTTTAAACATAGTGTAACACACACCAAAACACACACACACACACACACACACACACACACACATATATATATATATATATATATATATATATATATATATATATATATATATACAACTATTGATATTCTACAGAAATTAGTTATATATATATAGGGTGGAGCAAAAGTCGCACACCATAAGAGTTAATGGATAGGTCGAAGAGATCCTGTTGAGTGGCCACCGAGGTCACCATGGATTTTTTTTCTTGTGGGACCATTTAAAATCAGTGGTTTATCAGACACTCCCTAGAAATATTGAGGAACTTAAAGAAAGAATTAAATACAAATGCAGTAAAATGACAGAGGAAACTATCCAATTTCTTAATGAACAATTCAGGCACAGATACGAGTTTATATTCGTATATATACAAAGTTGTCAGCCCAACAAGATATCTTTAGAGGAAAAAGAAGAGATAATGTTTGACCGTCAGATTCATGGTGAAATTTTGGAATGAGGATTTATCCGCCCGCCCACATCGCAACAGAATGTGAATCAAGGTCAGAGCTCAATGTGTGTTTTCGGTAAAAAAAATTCCTTCGAGAATTTGTATGTAGCCATAAACATATATATATATATATATATATATATCGTAATTGAGGGTTTGACAGAAATATATCCCACATTTTAAAAGTTTGCAAAAAGACCAAAGTGCTATTGAAAATGTTATTTCACTGTTGTTTAAACAAAAGTTTTATTCATTTCATTTTAAAAACTACATCCTCCAAATTGTTGCCGCCATTTTCTATACACTTTTGTAGACAATTTCTAAAGTTTTCCTTACACGGAAGTTCGAATCCTTCATGGCCTTCCAGGTGGAAATTTCTTTTAAGCACTGAACCTGTGGCCCTGAAAATTTTCGACCCATAGCAATATCGATTTTCTATCCGGAACATCATCATTCCGACGCCACATGAAATGAGTACGAAAAGCTCTCTGTTTTGCAATTACAAATTCACCAGTCTTTAAAAAAATGTTTCAACAGCAAACACATGGTGTACACTGGTTCAAGCTATAATTGTAACTGATGGTATCTACGAAAATAAATGTTAAGACATTAACTAGATGTAGATACCATTGCCACTTGCCTAAGTTCTCTAGCATCACACAGTTGACGGTTTAAAATGTGGAAGGTATTTCTGCCGCAACCTGTATATACGAACTGTTGATGAAAGTTTCGGAAAAAAAAAAAAGAAAATACGTCCTTTAGATGTGTGGGGTGTCCGGCGAGATATGAGAAACGCTAATTTGAGCGTCTATATAGATATATCTGTTCAAATTCCCCTAGATTTACGGAGTGGGGAAGGGACTAAATAGTCAATAACATGTTGAAACTAATAGAAAACTAGAGAAAGCCACCAGCAGGATGGAAATAAAAAAGAAAGCATACAAAAGAAATAAGTGAAGAAAAAAAAAGGCGGGAAAGATAGAAAGAAAACTGTGGAAAAAGGAAATTCAAAAAAAAAAAAAAGAAAAGAAAAAGATTGCATGTCTTCTTATGATGGAACGAAATGGAAGAGAAAAAGAAATAAATGTTTGGAGTTGGCTACTTGATTGTGTTGATAACTAGAATGGGTTTGTAGCATTTGTGTTCCTCAGTTTCCGTTAAGCTGAAGAATTAGTCAGCTTCATGGGTGGAGCGGAGTTTCTTGCAAGGGAACAGGGTGGGAACCAAAAATGCCATAAAAATGGGAAAGAGGCGAATCGAAGTGGGGAAAAAGTGAAAATATGTGAGGAAAATCCAGAATTTTATTATTAGATGAAGCATTGTTAATTTTAAACGGTACAGCAGCTGTCGTGGGTAAGTCAGTCTTCCAGAAAAAAAAATGGAATGCGAATCATACTGAAAACTCATACTTTTCTTTATCTGCGTTGTTTTCTGGTGGAAGTAGATTGGTGGTCTGTGTAGTTGCGATAAGAAGCAGCTGAAATTAAGATGAAGCAAATACAAGTCAAAAGGTTATATGTGACAATTCAATATCTAATAATAATAATAATAATAATAATAATTGCAAACAGCAATGTATCTTTGAAGATCTTCAAAACGATATCAAAATACAAGGACCATGAAATCGAAATCTCAAAAATGTGGCACATGGGAACATCAACAATTTCTGTTGTAGTTGGAGCCCACGGATTGGTTGGAAAAGATTCCAGTAGACTCGTTGAAGGGATTCCTGGAAGCCCATGCCTTAAAAAAATACAAAAAATGGTTCTCACGAGTACAGCCCACACCTTACGAAGGGCTTTATCTATGAAAAATGTGTGTGTGTGTGTGTTTTTAATTGGTCAGTGGAAAATGTCATGATAGCATTAGGTCGTTTAGCGGAATCCAGAAAGAAATGTGTACACACCAGAAATCAAGATAATAATAACAATTTACAATACATACAGACAAAACAATCAATCTAATCCCCCATACATCGTGATCAGAGACCTCAAAAACAAAATATGCTTTCTTATTGACATGGCAGTCCCTGCAGACTGTAATATATTTTTAAAATCTTCAAAAAAACTATCAAAATACAAGGACCTTGGAATCAAAATATCAAAAATGTGGCACATGAGGACATCAGCAATTCCAGTTATATTTGGTGTCCTCGGATTGGTTGGAAAACTTTCCCATAGACTCACTGAAGGAATACATGGTATTCCATGCCTTAAAGAAATACAAATAAATTGTACTCACAAGTACAGCCCACACATTACGAAGGGCTTTATGTATGTAAAATGTGTGTGATATTTGTTTTTTTGGTGGGGAGAGTCCTCAAAGAATGTTCAGTGGAATGCCATCTTTAACCTTAGGTCTCTGGCTGGGACCTGGAAAGAAATGAGTATACAGCAGATATCCAAGGAAATAATAATAATAATAATAATAATAATAATAATAATAATAATATTCAAGGATAGTGAATGTACGGGATAGAGGATCGGAATCGAAAATAAAAGGACCGAGTTCGAATTCCAGTCGGGTTCGTTACGCTTATTTATACACAAATACCCCTAGGAAAGATGTGCATCTATCTCCTCCCTCATCTATGGGTTGAATAGTAAAAATAATGTTAATGCAAAACCCACCTGAAAAAAAAAAAGAATTATTCTTAGAATCCGAAATATGTTTTAGCTTTACATAACATACACAGGGTTGACAAACCGTAAAAAATAAAACCAAGCTATTATTACCCTTAATAATAATATCATATTATAATTTTACCTGTCTCTCCCTTAGTTCCTTAGTTAGAACTTTTTTTTACTTGCTGCTATTACCTCATAAGTAATTTGATCGCGTGGAAAGACGGAAAAGACACATCAGAGACGCTACCTGGTTTCATTGAGAAAAAGAAAGAAAGAAAGAAAGAAAAAGAAAGAAAAAGAAAGAAAGAAAGTGTTTAACTACTGTTTCAGTGAAATGGAAAAAATTGTAAATTTAAGCTCTTTTCATTTGTACCCTCTTATATTTTTTTTAATAACGACGAACATTCATATGTATGAATATTATTGCAATGTTTTATTAAAGATTGGTAAGCTCAAATATTTAACGATGCAGAAAGGGGAATTTCTACGCATATTTTATTGTCGAAGAAGTCGCCATTACAAAAAAATCCAAATAGCTATCGTCCTAAAGAAATCTGCTCCTTAGCTAGCTCCAGGCGTCTCCAAACTCTACAACTATTGTCTCGCTGCTTCCTGCTTTCCAGCTTGTTGAAAGTCCTCCTCTGTCATCCCTGTTTTTAAGCACTCTGTAGAACCTTCTGACCACTCTAACTGCCACAGTATCTGTCTCCTATCTCTTTTCTGCAAAGTCTTCTTCGAGGCTTTGATCAATGTCAAAGTGGTTAAGTATGTTACCTCTCACGATCTACTCTCTGACAAACAATATGGATTCCGTTTCGTCCAGTCTACCGCTGCCGGGCTGACAGCCATAACTGAATATGGATATCAAGCTCTTGATAATAACGGTAAAGCTCGAACTGTGGCTCTAGATATTTCGAAGGCGTTTGACAGAGTTTGGCATGCTGGTCTTCTACGTAAGATTCAGTGTTACGGTATTACAGGACGATTATTTGGTTTAATCCAATCATTTCTATCAAATCGTGAAGTGAAGGTCGTACTGAACGGGTTCTCTTCCAATTCCTTCCATACAGACGCAGCAGTTCCACAAGGCTCTATCCTGAGTCCTACACTGTTTCTGATCATCATCAATGACCTCCCTGATGTCATCAGTTCTCAAATTGGCATCTATGCAGACGACACTTTCTCCTGTCTCAATAGTAAATCCGGCGGTGCTGACAAAGTTAACCTGGCCACTGCTCTTGAAAAGGATCTCCAATCAGTGATTAACTGAAGCAGTAAATGGCTTGTAAACTTTAATGCCTCCAAAACTAAACTGCTCTCATTTAACTGCCATATAGAAACTTCCCTGCACCGTATCAGCATGCTTGATGCTCCACTCCGTGTGAGTGTCTCACTGCGCCTCACGTTTTCCAATGACTTGAGGTGGAACAACTACATTGTATCAATAGCAGCATCTACTTCAAGGAAAGTTGGTTCACTGTGTCGTGCCAGAAGGTTTTTCTCGTCAGCGTCCATCTCACACATCCAAAAATCTACCATTCGTCCATGCATTGAATATTGTTGCCATATCTGGTCTGGTGCCCCTGCTGTTCATCCCGAGGTTCTCGACAAAATCCAAAGAAGAATCTGCAACGTAATCTGATTTGACATCTCAACTTCAGTCACTTTCTCATAGATGTGATGTAACTTCCCTCTGTCTTTTCTACAAATATTTTCATGGCAACTGCTCTGACGAGTTTTTTTCCCCTGGTGCCCCGACTACATGAATTTAAACGTGCTACTAGATTGGCATCTAGGTCCCACTCTTTGACTGTTGAAATATTTTAATGTAACCACCACTTCCACTCCAGCAGTTTCTTTTCTTGCACTTCCCGGCAGCAGAACTCCCTTCCTCTTACATGCTTCCCTGATAATAGCAATCTTCAAAAATTTAAATGCAACGTCAATCATCATTTTTTATTGCCTTGGTCCCCTTTCTTCTTTTCTCCTTTCCTCAATCTCCTCTATACACTGTCTTTTCCATCACTTTCACTCTCTGCGTGCTAGTGGCAATCCAGCCCCCATTGTTTGGGGTGAAATGCTTAAAAAAAAGAAAAAGGAAAGCTGTGAAATTTTCACGAATATTTCTAATTAATATTATTAATATATATAAATAAACATTAAAAATCGAAGCGGCAGGTATTCAGGCAAAGTAATGAATAACGGTACCAGATTCGAGCTGAGATTATTGTCAGTTAATATAAAAAGGGAAACATAAAAGGATAAAGAAAAAAAAAGAGTAAAAAAAAAAACAGATAAAAAAGAACTGAAATGGCGAAGAAGAAAAGCATGCGAAAATAAAAGACGAAAGAATGGTCGTTAAAATAAAGTCCAGATGGAAAATAATGAACACAATTTTGCAAAACTTCCAAGTATTTTTTTATCTATTTCGAAACTACAGTATATTCTTTTATGAACGAAAAACATATTAAATAAACATTTAGTTGTCTGTCTATATTTCTGGGATGAGGTATTATGTACACTATTTACATTATTCGGGCTATTGTCCTCATCTTTGTCGCCATATAAAGATTGTGAGTTCAATACCCGGTTAAGGCAGTGGAGAACTTGGAGAGGGGAATTAACAGGAGATAACTGATAACTGACACCCATTAAACATGACACGTGGAATTAGAACAGTCGACCCCAGTGAGCGAAATAAAGGGTTCAGTTCGATATTCCAACCACCTGATGAAAGCCGGAGCGTACAACGGCCGAAACGCTGTAATAAATATGGCGACAAAGATGAGGACAATAGTCCGAATAATGTAAATAGTAAACATTAGTTGGTTGGTTTGGCTTAGCGGCATATCAACCTCTATGGGTTATTTAATGCCGAACTCTAAATATTTTCAACGCAAATGTATGCCTTCAATTACAGACAAAATGTATAGTTGGTAACGTTACTATAAATAGATATTGTTGGTAATATCTCTACAAATATGTATTGTTAGTAATTTTCTTATAAAAAAATGTATTCCTAGTATTTTTACTATAAAAAATGTATTTTAGACTTTCATAATGTTTTGTTTGGGGGTGATCACTTTTTGCTCATAGGTGCTACCACTTCGGGTCAGGGTGGACCTGGGAACAACAGAAATTAAGTGACGGTTCGATGCTCCTCAAAAACCTCCAATCGCCTGATTGGAGGCCTTGCTGCCGGGTGTAGTTTATCGTCATCATACCCAGGACTTTAAATATGGTTCCGTATAAAAGCATTCATCAGAAACAGTTTTACGCTTGTAAGTTTTAATTTAGATTTTGTTGAGATTTAATAAGACTCGTTTTTTTTTTTTTAAACATCTCTTGACAAAATCAACCTGCGTTTCACACAAATATAGCCTGTTTACCAGTACGAGGCTACTACCTCTTTCTTGACACGCTCGTCACCAGATGACGTATGAATGAAACATATTGGATTATAAATGATTAAATTATGATTATAGATCAAAATGTAAAATAAACATAATATATATATATATATATTGATGAATCATAAGTTAAATATTAATAAGATTTATATATCCCTTGCTAAATTATTGGTGTTTAATGCGCCTGCGCGTGTGATGCGTCAGCACGCGTTATATTGCGAGAAATGAAATATCAAAATGAAATCTCGTACATGCATTTGTTTCTAAGAATTTTGTCGGTTAAAATACTTATAAATTTAAAGGGACTCCCATTTTTATAAATTATTCAAGGGGCGGGGGGAAACTGATATATTAAAAAAAACAAAAAAAACTACCTAATCCAAACTGTATAAATATGTAAAAGTCTTTTGCTCATGCGCTGAAAGATTGTTTCAGGTTTGGAGGTAAATTTAACCGAGAAAATGTCAAAAATTATCGATTTCGCCCCACTTTTCTTTTTCAGTTCATGCATCCGCCCTTCGATTATTCTCCTGAATTATTTCTCTCTCCCAATGTTCCGCTTTTTAAGCTTCTAAATCCATGTTTGAAAATTATTGCAGAAAAATGCAAATATTTATTCATATTCGCATGCGTTTCTTTTTTGTTTCGTTTCGTTTCTTTCTATCTTGCTTTCTCTTCAGCAAATGTCAGCAGGAAGCATCCTTTGGAACTGTAAAATGATACCGCTCCAACGAAAATTTTTTTAAAATCTTCATAAAAGTGTAAAGCACTTTAACGTTTTAACTAAAAAAAAAGAAAAAAAAATATTCCAAGAAAGTCTTGGAGATAAAAACGTAATAAAATGAAATTAAAAAAAATCGAGAAAAATTCAATCAAAAACAGTATTCACTAATTGAGTTTTCAGTCAGGGTTTCTCAAATTACAAATGTTTATTTAATTACAATTTTTCTCCTGCAAAATATGAATAATATAATGGCTAACTAAAATTTATTTAAATTCCATTTAAAACTAAATTTTAATTTCTTTTATTTCGTTTTTAAAAATTGATTTTTTTTTATCAACCTTTGGAATTAAAATCGAACAAATATTTTGCTCGAAAAATAGTTTTCTTCAAATACCATCGAAGAGAAGTTTTCTCATCGCAACGATATGCGCGGTAATGTAAATGTTGTCGTCGCGGAAAATGGATTCGGTGTGCCGAGTTCAAATTCCAGCCTAGTCTGTTGCGTTCACTTTCGCATAAATGCTCATAGAATAGGTATGGATTCATTTCTTTCGAACTATGATGTGGGGAAGAGATGGAATCATGCCTTCCATGGCAAAGTACACTGCGCTCTCTAACGTTGGGTGGTGATCAATCAAGAAGTATTACTTTGTATTAAAAAAAAAATCGAGGAGAAAGCAAGAGGAAATTACTTCACTATCTTACCCAAGATGCATGCCAATTTACAGATAAAAAAAGAAAATGAAGCTGTGAAGGACCATGATCGCTTATGTCCGGACGAGACAAGACATTTAAAACATGATAATTACTTATGAAATCTATAATTCTCAAAGTGTGATCAGATGTTGTTTATGCGTTGCCACAGTTTTCATCCGATGTCGATGAAATTTTTTTTGATTGACAGATAATTCTATTTGAGTCCAAATTGACTGGAAAAAATTACAACCTTGAAGGTGAAAAATCGAAAAAACTTATTTTTTACACTTTGCGCAAAAATCAAAGGCAAAATTTAATGTCTGTAAAAAAACAGCGTACAATCAATTTAGAGAGTTGAAATCTGGCGCAAAAGATTATTAGAATTGTAAAAAAACAATTTGTATTATAAATAAAAATTATCGTATATTATTATTATGACAGTCCATGGAAAAGGTTCCTTCTTTGCAAGATTGAGAACGCAAAAACGACACTTTTCAGGGCCACCCCACCATTCAAATTGTTACCCCTCCCCATTTGCGGATGTGCCTCAGTTGCACCCAATTGTTGTTACTAATATTGATTTTCGGGTGGGCTGACTTTAAACTTAAACTGCTCCGTGTGATGAAACACCCGGTCGAAGACGGGTTATACTGGTAATCTCTTATAAGTTACAATAAATTTTATACCTCTTCTCCTCCAGCTATGGGTTTGTATCACTAAATCCTTATTATCTGAAAAACATTCTTACAATGTAAAGATATTTTCTGGCTTTAAATAAGTTGCAAAGGGTTGATAAGCCGTAAAAACGAATCAATCTTTTTATTCTTAATTTTTTTAATCTCTTCTCTTTTTTCTAATCTTTAAATATTATCTCTTTGGTATACCGTATATTCTCGGGTAAAGTGCGAGTTTTTATGATCAGTTTTTTTTTTACGTAACAAATAGACAATTGCACTATGCACAGGTAATTTTTTAGAAAAAACTTGGAGGTCTCACAATTACATGAAATCAGCTTATACACAAATATATATGGTATTTGTAAGTTGATTTCGCAATTGTCTTATATGTACACTTATCTATTTAGATATGTAGATAAATATTCAGGTATTTAATAGAACGTATTAATTCATGTTTTTCTTCCTTTCTGAATTTTGAAAAGTCTATTTATAGAATGGTGGTTCGGTTATATAAAGTTTCATCATAATTTTTATGGTTATTTTCTGATTATTTCCTTTATTTTCATTTCTTTTCAGTTCAACGCCTTTTCATTATTTTCTTTTTTTCCCCTCTTTCCTTTTTTTGTCCTTACAATTTTCTCTTTCTTTCTTTCTTTCTTTCTTTCTTTCCAATTGCTTACCATCAATTTTACCTTTTTTTTCTTTCTTTTTGTTCTTTTTCTTTCTATTTTCTTTCTTCTTTCCAAAATTTTGCTTTCTTTCTCTTTTGGTTATGAACTTTTCCATTTTTTTTCTTTTCAATTTTTACTATATTTTTCTTTCTTTCGTTCTTTCTTCCTTTCCTCCTCGGAGGCACGGCGGAGTAATGGATAGCAGCTCGGATTGAAGAATCGGAAGACCCGCGTTCGAATTCCAGTCGGATCTATTGCATTCACTTACGTGCTAATACCATTGGGAAAGGTATGAATCCTCTTCTTCTCCCCCCCCCCCAGTTATAGATTAAATAGCAGCACAGACTGGGTTGGCAACCGGTCTAGGAGATATTAACTCTGAATTGAGAACTGTATGGATCCCTGGCGTAGCGCTGAACATACAGCTAAAGAAAAGATCGTTCACATTGGATCGATGATATCCCGACTACGATCTGATGATGATCTTTTTCATTTTTTCCTCTTTTAACTATTTTTTTCACTATTTTTTCTTTCTTTTCTCTTTTTGTTTTTTACTATTTTTCGTGTTTATCTCTTTCTTTCTTTACATTTTTCTTCATCTTTTTTTTTTACCGTTGACCTTTCTTTCTATATTTCTTTCTGTTTTTCTATCTTTCTATATCTTTCTACCTTTCCATCTTTCGTTCTATCTATTTTTCGTTTTATCTTTCTTTCTGTCTATGTTTCTTTCTATTTTTCTTTCTATTTTTCTATCTTTCCTTTTATCTATTTTTCTTTCTCTCTATCTTTCTATCTATTTTTCTTTCTTTCTATCTTTCTTTCTACCTTTCTATCTATCTATCTATCTATTTTTCTTTCTATCTTTCTTTTTCTTTGTCTATTTTTCTTTCTATCTATCTATCTATCTATCTTTCTTTCTTTCTTTCTTTCTTTCTTAATCTTTCTATTTCTATTTATTTTCTTTTTCTTCACTTTTCTTTTTTCCTTTATTTCTAAATATTTTCTTTCTTTTCTCTTTTGTTTTTAATTTTTTCTTTCTTAACTTTTCTTTTCTTTAATTCTTTCTCTCTTTTTTTCTTCCCATTTTTTTACCAATTCATCCTTTCTTTTCTTGAAATTATCGCGCACTATAAAAAAAAACCAATCTAAATCTAGCCACGCATTACTTGCTAAGTGAGGAAAATAGACTATGCAAATGTTCCTGAGAGATAAAAAAAAGCGCGAGGGAGTGAAATAGAGACGAAGAGTGAGTACCTGTGAGTGCGAACGATAAAATGTAACATTTAGTGAGGAAGAATTTACCAGCTTAAGGATGCTTAACAAGAAATATGAATACGGGACAAGTCTTCGTTTATAAGTCTTCAAGTCTTCGTTTATTGCCGATGGTGACATCGGGAATCGCGGACCGAATGAGAATGATCTCACCCTCTGCACCATACCCTCCGTTACCCAATAATCAATCTCCGACATTCCCGTCACTCAGCAACTCTGGCTGGATCATCAGTCATCAGGGTGGATGATTGAACCTGGTGATTATACCTGTCGCAGGTGCGTGCTGGAAAAGAAGAAAAAAACTAGTCGTAGTGCGATGTACATAGATAAGGCGATTTAAAGAGACCTAACAAAGGATAAAATAAAATTTGCAGATGAATGATATATATATATATATATATATATATATATATATATATATATATATATGTAACTAAACTGCAAATTTTTATATGCTCCCGGAAAATCCGGTTGAGCCCTCTTGGTAAAAGCGTAATTTTAAAAACGGCGGCTCACACCGCTATTAACGCATTGCTCTTCAACTGAATTGAATTGAGCTCTCTGACGTGTTTCGCATAGAAAACGTTAATATTTCCCTTCCTCTCTGTGCGACGATAGCTTAGGGGTAGAATAATCGGTCGGGTTTCGATCCCGACTTGAAGAAATCGGACGTCTGGCCACACTGAAGAGCTGTGATACGGCGAAATAGTAATAAGCAAAATAAATTAATCCAAACAAATTACCAAATCACACCGGTCAGAATAGACGATATAGAATAAAAAATAAGGAACAAAATCAATAAAAAAAGTAAATAATAAATAAATTAGCAAACTATTATGACCAAAATATTAGACTATGAAAAATCAAAACAAAAAATCGGACGAAAAATAGCTATAATTGTTATATAACGATTAAAAAAAAATGAATAAAATATAATATACTGCGTTACTTAAAAATCGAAAACCAAAAAGAGAAAGTATACAGTGTAATGAATAAATAACGACAAGTATAATAAATTGATCTACATACATCCAAATATATAAATAAACTAACAACCGATACCGATAAACTAGCCGTTTAGAAAAAACAAATAAAGATGATCAATCCAAATAAATAAATTAAAAACTGTTCCCGCCAAAATAATAGTCAGAACAAATCACAACAATCAACCCCAAAATTCAACAAGTAGCTTTATCTTCCCAAACAAAAACAAAACTATTAAATAAGCTATATAAACAAATTTTTATTACGTTAATAAAAAACCGATCAAAATAAAAATAATAAATAAATAAATATATAAGATAAAAAATAAAAATTAATAAAAACAAGCAAAATAATTTGACCTAAATAAATAAACAAATAAACGACTTCCGGTAAAATAGCCGCCATAATAGACTACCCACAATAAGATATATAAACAAATTTTTACTACGTTAATAAAAACACCGATCAAAATAAAAAATAAAATAAATATAAAGGATAAAAAACAAAAATAAATTAAATAAAAACAAGCAAAATAATTTGACACAAATAAACAAATAAACGACTTCCGGTAAAATATGTGCCAAAATAGACTACCCACAATGCACCACTGACCCGTATATATAAATAGCCGAGAAATATAACAGCACAAGTGGCCTGACGATTGCATCTAGCATGAAACAGACTGTGGCCTCTAAGTGTTGACTTCTATCTCTGATATTGAGCACTTTATCCCATAAATATAGCACACTTTAAGACTATATTTCTTCATTATACGCTTTATGAAGAGAAAAAAAATTGTACGAATGCAAAAAAATATAAATAAAAATCTTAATCGCAGTACCTTGTCAGCCGTCTTTAATGAAAGTTCTATAAAGGAATGATTTTATCACTTTAAACACTCGTTATTTTTAGTGGATACCCATATTTGAATAGACGCTCCGATTATTTATTAAACAGTATATTTAATGCCTTCGGGAATCTGAGAAGGTGTTTCGCTTATAAGGCACTATTCGTCTTATTTATATATATATATATATATATAATGGACTCTCTCGTCGAGTTCGACGTATGTCGCTCCGACGACCACCTACTAATTATCTGCTTGCCTATGACGGGCATGGCTTCTGAGGCCGGGTCGCACAAAAGACCACAAACAGTACAGGAGAAAGTATTGCATGCAAGTACAGCAGGAACACTGTTAGCTGTTTTATATCGCTTTCGGGTTTCGTGCAGTCGAATGATACTGTTTGATGGTGCTTTATTCCTGCATGTCAATGACGGGCATGACTTTATCAACTACATCTAATTAGTTCCACAATATTCAACAATAACAAGCGCGGGCCGAAGCCCTAAAGGGCAAACAAAAATCAATGAAAGTTTATATATATATATATATATATATATATATATATATATATATATATATATATAGAGAGAGAGAGAGAGAGAGAGAGAGAGAGAGAGAGAGAGAGAGAATATTAGTGGTGAATATACACATACATATGCAATTATATATACACATACATATATGTATAAAAATAATTCCAAGAGGATATGATCCAGGTAGAACTCGATGTCCAGGACAGAGTAAGGATATAATAAAAAGACTTAAACACTAAGTCTTTATATTATATATATATATATATATATATATATATATATATATATATATATATATATATATATATATATATATACAAAGTGCTACCAAAACGTTTGGTGATTTGAAAGAGCTTGCATGAAACTGTTATAGTATGGGTATTCGCCGCTACTCTAAACTTTTTGAGCGGTTTCTACGCCTTAAATGATCATCCAAAATTATATGATGATGACTTAAATCGTGGAACTGATAGTCGACAGGAATTATCATTATTTTCATTATTTATATGCGGACTAGTGCCCTCATCTTTGTTGCGCTTATCACAATGTTTCTGCTGTTGTACCCTCCGGCCTTCATCAGTTCACATTTATTCCTCACCGTTTGAACGGTGATAAACAAATATGTATATATTAGTAGTATAAATTTTAACTCTGGACAGATCATCCATAATTTTGATTTGTGTGCTTAATAAATAAATACTTTTTTTTAATAAATAAATTTTAATTAATGTGCGAATATATATTATTCGTATTAAAAAAAATAAAAATAAATCAATTCATAAAATAAAATAAATAAATAAATCATATTCTTTTTGTTCGGCCTCGTTCCCAAGAGCCGTTTACGCATGACGTCACGCGAGACTATTTCTTCCTAAATCGAACCCGTAGGCCTCGACTGTGGTGGTGGAAAGCCGCCGGATGGCATTACCATCTTCCCTTTTAAAATGGGTAAGTCGTTGATTTGGGATGCGACCTGTGCAGATACATTTTCGGCCGGTAATTTGATCAGGTCCGCGGTTGAGCCGGGGTTCGTCGCCCGAGACGCAGAGATAAAAAAAAATAGCTAAATATTCTTCTCTTGCTGATAGATTTTTTTTTACTCCTGTGGCAGTGGAGACTTCAGGGGTTATTGGCCCTCGTTCGATGGCGTTCCTTCGGAGGATTGGCGCAATTGCGTCTCGATTAAGGAACGAGCCTCGCGAAACGGAGTGGCTCTTGCAGCGTGTCTCACTGGCGACGGTTCGAGGTAATGCTTTCTCCATCATAGCGGCTGGCAGAGGATAGAAAAAAATGTTTATAGTTATGTTGTTCTGGAATTGTCATCATTGGTCGACTGAACTTGCTTTGTTTCAATGACTTTTGTTTTGTTATTATTAATTAAATACTATATTTTTGTATGTTAAATAATAAAACTTTAGTAGTTTAAAAAAAAAAAACTATTTCAAATGTCCAGCTTCCAGAAGAATACCAGGACGTAGACAAAGGAATTCTAACTACCACACAGACACCACATCGGTTATTGATAATGACTGCGAAAGTCGAAAGTACTTAAACAAAAATAACAGTTTATCAGTTTATCCACAAAAATAACAGTTTGTCAGTTTATCCACAACTTTAAGCACACTATATCTGAAAGTTGGAAAAATACAATAAAAATTAAAGAAACAGACCTTGTTGGTTCATTTTAATGAAACTTATTTGGATGAATACTTGTTGGCTAAATATACCTTATGCCACCCTAATTAAAAAAAATAACATAATTATTTGAGGAGAAAATACATTGAAAACGTAATAATAACATTATAACCAACTAAAAA
>OZ038498.1:55056323-55068823 GCA_964036315.1 Acanthosepion esculentum
TCTCGCTTACCTTCAATAGCATCCTTAGGAGTTCTTTTCTATGTCTGCTATAAACATAGTGCCATCGTCATATCACAAGAAACTATTACGCACTCTTAATACATATAATAATAATAATAATAATAATAATAAATATACATATTTCTCACAAAAATAGCATGACTTCGAATTTCATGCACAACGCATTCTTCAGGTGCTGAGTAAAGACTGACCGTTACATAATTTAAATTTCAATTAAAAAAAATAACTGGTTAACGCAATACATGGCGCGGTCCATATATTATAGAAGGGTTACTGGCTTAAAAAAACTCATTTAAAATATATTTTGTATTTAAAATAAAATATCTTACACATATATATATATATATATATATATATATATATATATATATATATATATATATATATATATCATCGACTGTCCCGTCGAATTCGACGTATGAGGGTCAAGCAGATCAGTTCCTAGAAACCGAGAGCCCGACAACAGCACCTGAGATTTGATTATAGTGGTGAAGGTTTCATGCAGGACCATCCACGCTTTTTGAAGGGCCGAATACAGAAACCTGGTGCACTAAGTGCCACAAGGTTCCCAAACGACCCTCCGCAGGTTTTGAATTCAGAGTTGTCCTTCTCCTAGACCAGTTGCCATCCAAGGCTATAGAAACCAGTCTGTTTGGAGGCACGGTGGAGTAATGGATAACGGCTTGCATTGAGGAATCGGAGAGCCGAGTTCGAATTCCAGTCGAATCCATTACATTCACTTACGTGCTAATACCCTTGGGAAAGGTATGAATCCTCTTCTTCTCCCTCCATCTATGGGTAAATACCATATATATATATATATATATATATATATATATATATATATATATATATATATATATATATATATATATATATATATATATATATATATATATTAAAACAAAAACATGTTAAAAATCGCTACACGATTGCGATCGTGTTTCAACGCATATCAGTGCGTCCCCTCATCTTACCTGGATATATATATAGTAAGATAAAAAATGCGTTGGTATATAATCCAAGTGATTTCGATGTATTTTGTTTATGCATAGCTATAGAATTAATAATTCCACCTTATCATGAACTTCATTCCACACCGGGGTTGAAAAGACAGACGACCATTTTCGTCGTCTGCCGAAATAGACTATTCCCCATATGAGGCAAAGTGATTTGTTTGATTACATATATATATATATATATATATATATATATATATATATATATATATATATATATATGATAAAAATGTAACAAAAAAGCTTTAAGGTATATTATATTTATAGGTTAAAGTATTCATTATCCGAGATAGCGCGAATGAAAATATAAAAGTGGACATGTACAAATACGTGGAATTTCCGGTTATTACTTTAGAACTGAATCGTCAGAAAATTTGATAATGGCGGTGAAGCCATGTGTAAACCAGCCACACTTTTCAGAAGAACTCATAACAGACACTCTCTCTACATATACCGCGTGTAACAGCAAAATTGTCCAAATCGTGTTACTGCATAATTAGCCATCCCACAAAATGCTTAATATCTATTAAAAAAAAAAAAAACAATAAACTGACTGAGTTTCTTTTTCCTGGTTTTCAGATAAGACGTTTAGCCATCTTGACACAATTTGTCGTAAGAAACACTGAAAAAAAACCTTTGAGTTATTCAACTAGGAAGAGAACAGATTAAAATCGTTTTGTGTCATCCCCAAGAAGAGTTGCAGGAGATTCCGAATTTGTCTGGACGCCAAGATTGAAGCCAATGGCGATTTTATTGAATAAATTTATTCTTTAGTATTTCAAGATATTATTGGGGCAATTTTGCTAAATATATCTGTTAAAATGAGATGTCAGTGTTATTCTCATTTTTTCGTAATTTAGACGACAATTTATCCATCGCCCAATATATATATATATATATATATATATATATGTGTGTGTGTGTGTGTGTGTGTGTGTGTGTGTGTGTGTGCGTGTGTTAAACGTAACGTCTATTTCAAATACGAGTATCGGCTAAATATAACGTTGAAGTATAGCAAAAAATGTCGGATTAAAAATAAACCCATTAATTCTTTATATATATATATATATATATATATATATATATATATATATATATATATATATATATATATATATATATATAATCATTCACAGACAGACTGTTTCGTTGTATCACAGCTCATCAATGTGGCTAGATGTCCGGTTACCTCTAGTTAGAATCGAAACCCTGCTGAATTGGCGTCAGTCGGATATTCTACCCTAAGCCGTTGTCACACTTTTGAGGGGTGAAGATGAATTTAAGCGTATTTATTTATAAACACACAGTGACTTATAGAACTCGATTGGTTTTAGCGAAGAATCTTGCATTATTATCAGTAATAATCTCTGTTTACAAACTCACACTTTCTCCCCCGAGAGCTCAACCGAAATAAATTTTTCAGGGGAGCATATATATATATATATATATATATGTGTGTGTGTGTGTGTGTGTGTGTGTGTGTGTGTGTGTGTGTGTGTGTGTGTGTGTGTGTTTCTGTCTTTAATTAGTGTATTTTACTCTAATGTCCTGGATTTTCGAGTGTCTTTTAATCAGAAAAATTTCCTTTTGAAAAATCTTGACTTACTGAACGGAAGACATATTGTTTGATAAGCGGGGCCGTCTATTCAACTACGTGTGTCCACTAAATATAATTTATATCGTCACAATAATGTCAAACTACAGATCAAATCTGATTAACTCCTTAATATATATGAGTGTCAGTGCGTGTGTGCGAGTGTGTACGCACGTATTTAAGGCCTCAACACTAGTTACTTACCTGTTGATGAATATGAACATCTCACATGTGTCATCTTTTATGACACGAAGCATACAAATGTAAACTGTGTGTCGTTTATTTAAAGTTTAATATATGCAGGCTAATGTGCAAACACACACACAGACGCACGAATCTGTAATTTAGCTCTTTTTCATACTTTCTATAAAATATGGGTTTTTTTCGTGTAAGATACTAGGTGCGCCTTAGCAATTTGAATGAAGAATTCCATATTTAATATGAATATTCCATTGTCATCAAATCACAAGCATCGGTGTTATTTTGCATTCATTATTCATTTTACGTCGATGTGGTCACCATTCCCCTCCATTTCACAATTGTGATTCATGGTGACATTCAAGGCAGAATAGTGCAATGGCTTGCCGGTTTCCTTTACCCTGGCGATGTTGAGGTTACCCCGTGCCTCCTCTTAGCATTTAAGGAAGCAAGACCTCCAAGGAAGCGTTGTTTTGAATTCAGAGTTTTCCTTCTCTTAGACTGGCGATCGTAAATGGAGACAGTGTGCTGCCCAGACTACATGCACCCCATCTCGGCCGTACCGACAAGATCCAAAGGTGTACATCTGGGTACGGCTTGGCTGCAGGAATTGTCGAAATGTTGTACATACTGACAGCTAACCGCCTACGAGTCTCCATTCTGGGTTTATTTCCATAGCCTATAACGTGTTTTGGATATGACTGCAAGGCAGCAGTGGTTTAAAATCGGGGTTTGCCTTCCCCTAGATTGACTGCCTTCTCCGGCTATTGGACTTCAACTACCCAAACATTCATTATTAGAAAAATAAATATTGATACTTTCCAGGAAATTTACGACGTATAAACTTTTCTCAGCTCCAGACAAAAAAATACGTTTTTTTTTCTTGAATCGAATACATAAAGGTTTCATATAAACTACATTCTTTACTTGCACCAATTCTATGGCATCAAAGACGCGTGAGCATATTAGGCGCAATCCCATTTTAAGCAGAGAGGTATACTTAGGAAAAAATAAACGTTCTTACTGTATTTAAACGGGTAGTGTTTAAAGCGACGTGTCAGCACATCACAAAACCTTACAAAAGCACTTTAATAATAATAGAACGCATTACTCATATATAAAAAGGAAGCTAGTAGTACTGCTAAACATAAAGCAAGTAATCCCAATGGCGAAAATATATATCTATAGTCATAAAACATTGTAAGACAAAACGAAGCCGAAAAATCTCTTTCTCTCTCTCTCCCTCTCTCTCTCATTCTCTCTCTCCCTATATATATATATATATATATATATATATATATATATATATATATATATATATATATATATACCGGGGGTAAAAGCAAAATTGTCCAAATCGTGTGATAGCAAAATTGTCCAATTGTTAGACTAAGCTTTGAACCACTGTATTTTAGAAATGATTAAAAATATCTTACTGGAATTCTTCAAGGTTTTATAACACTATTGCACTCTACCTTTTAGCCCTAAGTTGAGAGGATGGTCCCTCTTTCTGTTGTGACCACCTGATGCAGTTTCCGTCTCCACGGTTCCCCGTATTTAAACTTATTCACCGTTCTCTTGATGGTTCTTGAATGGACTTTGAAGATGGAAGCCAGATTATGAATGTTGGTACCATTACTGAAGGCCCGAATTATCTTTTTTTCTTCTCACCATTGCTCATTTGGGAAGACATAGTGGAACTGACACAAAACGATTTTAATCTGTTCTCTTTCTAGCTGAATAAGTCAAAGAGTTTTGCAGTGATTCTTACGACAAATGGTGTCACAAGAGCTAAACGTCTTATCTGAAAACCTGGAAAAAACAAACACATTTAGTTTAGTGATTTTTTAGGTATTAAACATGTTGTGGGATGGATAATTATCCAATGCTATTAGACGATTTGGACAAATTTGCTGTTAGACTCGGTATATATATATATATATATATATATATATATATATATATATATATATATATATATATATATATGGATTTTTTAATTCTAAATTCATTTTATGCCGGATCAAAAACTAAAATTAGAAATTGCCTTGATATACCATCCGAGAACATCCACATTTACACACAAATAGAATCATGTTTGATTGTTAAAACTCGTCGTAAAACCCCGCTAGACCAAAGTGTGGTTTCCCCTTGCAAGTGGGAGGCGCACTATGACACATTTTATTTAATATGTTTCCTCGAGTTTGCAGGCCAGTAGGCGGAATAAAATACTGTTTAAAATAAACAGAGCGTCTATTCAATTACGGATATCTACTAAAAATAATGTTTGCAACATATATATAGTCAAACCTAATGACCCAGACAAAACTACCAAGGTTTCACTTAGGCAGATCGACCTGCCTAAGTGAAACCTTGGTAGGTTTGTCTGGCTCATTAGGTTTGACTAGGTTTGCTCTACGTTTGTATTGAGCTCTTTAGTTAGTTGTTTACTCGTATCGGGGTTTTTTCTTTGGGCTTTGAACCTGTATCTGTGCGATTATTTTCGACAGACTTTCATGTTCCTGGCTCTTTCTTTTTTAAAACCTTTTTTTCCCTTCAAGATTGATTTGGCTATTGTTAAATCAAGAAATCGAAGGTTTTTCGACACGAGTATAGTTACCTATATATATATATATATATATATATATATATATATATATATATATATATATATATATATATATATATATATATATATAGCAAGAATTCATTTAAAGGTCTGTCTGTTTAAGTTTTCATTGTAGCTTTTCACTTTTCGAATAAGATGTAGGTCTGTATCAAAATGTGGGTTAAATTGTCCAAAGGTCATGTTCCTGTTCCGTTTTTGTTCAAGTACTTTCTGCCGATTCAGTCATTATCAAAAAATATATGTCAGTGTGTTAGACAAGATTTTTGGGGGGGGCTACATCACGTTATTTCGGTGGAACGCTACAATCCAAATTTAATTCAAAGACACGCGTATTGTATTTGACGTCACGTGTAAAACGGTTTCACAGAGGTCGACAGCACTGTTGAATTTAGAATTTGTGCATATATAATGAATTTAAAATAGAACACACTTCTATACGTTAGTAAAGGAATATAAAAATTTTATATATATATATATATATATATATATATATATATATATATATACACACACAGAGCAAGTGAGAGAGAAAGAGAGAGAGAGAAATGTGAATAAAGACTTTATTCATATTCTTTTTACAGATATATTTTGGGTTTTATGTTACATTTTACATATGTATATATGAGGATAAATCAAAAAGTAAAGACAATTTCCAAACAACACCTTTATTTCAAAATTACCTTTGCTTTCTGATTTACCCTCATACATATATATATATATATATATATATATATATATATATATACATATATATATATATATACATATATATATATACATATATACATATATATATATATACATATATATATATATATATATATATATATATATATATATATATATATACATATATATATACATATATATATATATATATACATATATATATATATATACATATATATATATATATATACATATATATATATACATATACATATATATATATATACATATATATATATATATATATATATATATATATATATATACATATATATATATATATATATATATATATATATATATATATATATATATATATATATATATGCAGTATATCTTCATTCAATCATGTTTGGTTGAATAATCTAGACATATCACGTCTATTTATTTCATTTTAATCCTCTCAAATTCAAAGATCAATTTCTAAAGGTGCCGTACTTTGTCTCTTTTCCAAGTTTATAGTTATATTAATTATAAAAAAATTCGCAACTATCATTTACATTCTTTTTCTGTTATCAATTTACACCTGAAGATAATCTTGGATGAAACTGAAAGTTCTTGGGAAAATAAAAGAAATGAAAAAAAAAACTACGGTGTCTTCCTTAATGAATTTAATAAAAAAATTAAGAAATGGATCCGTGAATTTGAGAGGTTTCAAATAAAATAGACATAATATGTCTAGATGATTCAACCAA
Source organism: Acanthosepion esculentum (assembly GCA_964036315.1). Classification (NCBI taxonomy): domain Eukaryota; kingdom Metazoa; phylum Mollusca; class Cephalopoda; order Sepiida; family Sepiidae; genus Acanthosepion; species Acanthosepion esculentum. The sequence continues at coordinate 55,063,209 of OZ038498.1, forward strand.
ACACACCTACCTTCGGATAGTTATTCCAAACATCGCTTGAGAATGAAACGGTTATCTAAAATTAAGGTTTAATATTGAAATTGAACTTTAACAGTTGTGGACCAGTTCCGAAACATAGTGTCGCGATGGAATCATATTTTTAAAAAATAATTATAATATATATGTTATGGTAATTTACCCACGCACGCATGGACTCTCCCAGCTATAATCAGGAACAGGTACTACCTTCTTGGAGAGAGAGAAGTTCTCAGCAGTCAGATCTGATCGTCGGGCCGAACATTCTCGCTGTAACACTCTCGTTTGTATTACTGTTCTTGTTAATATATTTGTTTAACTCAATTCCTTTGTGTCTTATCTGGCCCCTAACAAGGCCAAAATAATATATATATATATATTTCATGGTTATAATTTATTACATTGGAATCGTAATAAATTTGTAGGTCTGATGATTTGGATCGTGGTTAGGATTCCAATGTAATAAATTATAACCATGGAATATTAGTGTTTGAGCCTTTTATATTATATTCTTACTCTGCCCTGGACATTGAGTTCTAACTGGATTATATCCTCTTGGGAATTTATTTGTAAAATCAATACGCTAGAATTAGCTGTTTCTCTCTGATGAATGATGATAGCACAGCGGTAGAAACTCCGAATGACACCAAACTGGCTAGGTTTCGGTCCTGGCTTGAAGCATTCGGATGTCTAGTTGCACCGAGGAGTGCGATACAGCGAAACAGTACTGCCTGCTAATGACATATATATATATATATATATATATATATATATATATATATATATATATATATATATATATATATATATATATATTGACCACTAATATTATACATATATATATATATATATATATATATATATATATATATATATATAAGTCAACACTCAGAGGTGACAGGCTGTTTCATGCTGGACGCAATCGCATATATATATATATATATATATATATATATATATATATATATATATATATATATATATAAAGAAATATAGTCTTAAAGTGTGCTATATTTATGGGATAAAGTGCTCAATATCAGAGATAGAGCGTGTGTAAATATAAAAGTGAACATAGAAGTCAACACATAGAGGCGACAGTCTGTTACATGCTAGTGCAATCGTCAGGCAGCCTGACGATTGCACTAGCATGAAACAGACTGTCGCCTCTAAGTGTTGACTTCTATGTTCACTTTCATATATATATATATATATATATATATATATATATATATGTATATATATATATATATATATATATATATATATATGTATATATATATATATATATATATATATATATATATATATATATATATATATATATATGCGTATTTGAAGAACATCGAAAATTCTTTGTTTAAGATTTTTTTTAAATTTTAATCTTTTGTTTAAAGTAAATAAACCAACTTAAGCAATGAAATTTCATTGGACTTCAATCAAACCTGCATAAATGAAAAATTGCTGCCCAAAGAAACCCAATATTTATGCATGTATGCGTACACCCCCCCCCACACACACACATATATGTGTGTGTGTGTGTGTGTGTGTGTGTGTGTGTGTGTGTGTGTGTGTGTGTGTGTGTGTGTATTCACTCGTACATGTATAACTTTATATAATAAAAATAACAGCTGCTTGTAAATATATTTCGTGTCTTAAAATTTGTCGTCTAACCTCATTGCCATCTATCATGGAGTAAACGATATGATTTTGGTTTTTCTTCTGAAAGTAATTACATTCAGATTCAAGTGAAATCGTTAGTTACAAGCGCTTACTGGTGATAAGTTCATGTATCAATAACATTGTTTTTCTCCATTTGAACACCTGCTTCTGTGCAGTGGTTGTTGTGCTGATCTCGCAATCAGCAGGTTCATTCCCTGCTGGCTACTCGATGGCCTTATAGGGTTGCTCGAGAAAAGGGACAGTAAGAAAGGCAATGGGAAATAATACGAAAGACCGGGAAAAAGAGAGAAAGAGACAAAGAGACAAAGAAAGAAAGATAATGAGAAAGAAAAGATCGTGAAAAAGAGGGAAAGAAAATAGAAAGAAAGATCGTGAAAAAAAAAGAAAAATCGTGAAAAAGAGAGAAAGAAAGATACTGAAAAAGTGAGACAGGTCGTGAAAAAGAAAGATCCTTGAAAAAGAGAATTAGTGAGAAAGAGATTGTGAAAAAGAAAGAAAGCAAAAGAGATATATAAAGATCCTGAAAAAAATAGGACCGTGAAAAAGAAAGAAAGAACGCGAATAAGAGAGAGGGAGAGAGAGAGAGAGAGATATCATGAAAACGAAAGAAAAAATAAAGATCCTGAAAAAGAGACGAAATCGTGAAAAAGAAAGAAAGAAAAAAAGAAAGATCGTGGTAAACAGAGAAAGTTAAAAAAAAAAAAAAGTAAGATCATGATGAAAAAGAGAAAAAATATTGTGAAAGAAAGAAAGAGAAAGATCCTAAAAAAGAGAGAAAAAGAGAGAAAAATCGGAAAAAGAGAAAACGAAGAAAAGGCGAAAGCAAGGGAAAAGGAATTGAAATAATAGAAATAGAAAAGAAGCGTGAATATTCTGCAGAGAGAAAAGAAAGAAAACAGCAAGAAAATGTAATGTAGAGGAGTTCCAGAAAGAATGAAATCGAAAAGGCCCAACAGATCTGTATGTGGATCAAAGAAAAGAAAAGGAGAAAAGAAAGAAATAAAGAGAGTGGGGATTTAAAAAGAAAGAAAAGTTAAAGAAAGATCGTGATAAAAAAAAAGAAAGAGATAGGAATTAAAAAAGAAACTGAAAGAAAGAAAGAAAGAAAGAAATTTGAACGAAAAAATAAAATGGTTCCTCCAAATCAGGCTTTCACCTTCTTTTGCATACATGCATAGGCGCACACATACATACCCCCAAAAATGACATAGTATCTATACACAGATAATACATACATAAAAAAGAGGAAATATTTTCTGTGCACACACACAGACACACACACACACACACATACACACACACATACACACACACACACACACACACGAGGACATATATATACACAGAAAAAAGAGGAAACACGCAATAAAACATATCGTTTATACACACAGATGCACACACAAAAGATATACTGTCTGTACATATAAAGACACACAAAAGGTCATATTATTTGTACTAATACACGTGGAAAAGAGGACACACACAAGAGATATCAAAGAAGACATAACGTTAATGCATATACACACGTGCACACACATGGATATACAGTGTAACCCGGATATAAGAGAGTTGTCGGGACCGGATAAGATGTCTCTTATATCCGGGCTTCTCTTATATCCGGGTTTGTCTATTTTGTTTTATTAACACAGGCTCTAATTTGGGACCAGAGAAAATATATCTTATATCCGGGTTTCTCTTATATCCGGGTCTCTTATATCCGGGTTACACTGTATTATCTGTATACATATACACACACACACAAAAAGGACACCCAGTGAGAAAAAAGTGGACACATGCAAGAATCACCAAAAGAGACATATTGTTTAGAGACGCACACACATAAAAATGACATACGTTTATACACATATACAGAGAGAAAACTAAAGACACACACTAAAGGGGACATATATACATAAAGGACACAAAATAAGACACTGTGTATAGACACGCACACAACAAAAGAATCTGTCGTATATATACATATACACAGACAAAAGGGGACATATTGTCTCTACCCGCACAAAAAGCGGACACACAAGTAGCACAAAAGAAAACATTATGCACAGATACATACACACACACATAAAGGATATATATCAATCTGCATATACACGCGCGCACACAGATGGAAAGAGAGAGTGGGGGAACAAAAACAAGTGACACCAAAGGAGACATTTTTATAAACACAAAAGATACGCAAACACACACACACACACACACACACACACACACACACACACACACACACACACACACACACACACACACACACATAAATGAGGACTCGTTTCTCTTCATTTTTTTGCTGATTTTCATCTATATTTATCGTTGGCGATTAAATTGAAATCCTCCATGTTTCTTCACGTTAAACAGCAGAAAGAAGACAACGCACAAACATGCCCGGAATAAGACGTAGTGTCAAAAGGACGGTTTTTCCCATGATATAGTTTTTTCAACTACCTCCACTCTTCGGTAATGTTTATTGTTTTAAAAGGCGACGATTAAAATTGTAATAAAACCTAAACATATAAAAGTGAATTTATACATTTTCTTTGTTCTTGAGAATTTAAAACAAAAATAATAAATACTAAAAAAATACAAAAAAATACTGGATTTTAAAATTAAACAAATATAAACTAGGGTTAAAATAAAGACTTAGGAATTTTAAATCTGTATAAATATTTCAATAGTTAAAAAAAAATTTTTAGATATAGTTAAAAAAAAAACTTTTTAAACAACATCTAAAATATTATTATCGTTAGATTTACGTTAGAAATATTCAAACCCAGTTGCATTCCACATCACGTGACGTCCGCGTCTCGCGACGGACGCTACTTGTAAACAAACTTCTGAATACAGTTATTTCTGAAGAAAGATCGGGGCAGATCTGAAATACCAAATATATATATATATATATATATATATATATATATATATATATATATATACTTTCACAAAAAAACATTCAATTTTTTTAATTTGCAACTTTTCAGTTGTTTTCTCCATATTATAGATATATCAAGAAAGTATACGTGGCTTCTCATTATGCTATACATATATATATATATATATATATATATATATATATATATATATATATATATATATATATATATATATATATATATATATATTCACGAGTATTGAATAAAAGGAATACTCAGGATAACAGTTCGAATAATGTAAATAATCATAATACCGCATCTCAGAGATAAAGACAGATCTTTTTGTACAATGCCTGCATATTACAGTCAGTTCGTTACCCTGATTTAACAGATTTTTATATTTTATAAACATTTCTTTTAACGCTGTAGATGAAATAATGAATGAGTATACTGTGGGGTTTTACAAGCTGTTTTCTATGTATATTTCTTCTTCAGGTAAATATTTGGGTCTGCAGATTAACCCCGGTGGACGAAATAAAGAGTTCGGTTCGAAATTCCAATCACCTGAAGAAGGCCACGGCGTATAAAGGCCGAAATGTTGTGAATATGGCAATGAAGGTGAGGATAACAGTCCGAATAATGTATACAAAAAAAGATATTTACCATAATTTTTATGTGTAAATATTTTTGAAAGGTAGCTACCTTAGCCGCAGTGAGAAAACAGTAAAATATTTAAAAAAAAAAAAAAAGAAAAGAAAATGCTAAGAGCTGCAGCTCTTAGTATTTTCTTTTCTTTTTTTTTTTTTTTTAAATATTGTGAAGAGTCATGACCGCCCACATCTTCAAAAGACGCCCTATAAAAGAGAAGACGTTGGTAGTAAACCGAAAATGTTACTGCTGAACTGTTGACACGGAACATTCCCGTCGTGCATCGATCTTTATATGATGTCTCCGAAGAGATGATCACGTTCTTAAAAGCAGATTTTACATACGTTAAGCTTATGTATATTTTTAATCCCTGAGAGGTTAAATATG